>JAQHUG010000054.1:1697025-1721283 GCA_028555095.1 Dicrostonyx torquatus | reverse complement strand
TTGGGCTTCCCATAGGACAGGGTATCCTGCCCCATCTTAAGAAAGCAGGGGGAGGGTGGTGGGGTAGTGGGGGAGCAGGAGTGCCGGGAACAAGGGGAGTAAATGTAAATTTTTCTTTTAACAATAAAAAAAAGAAAAATATAGATTCCAAAAATAGGAACGTAAAAATAAAGAAATATAATGTTGTAAGCCTAGGATAATGAGAACAGACTGTCAGCAGCTTTCTCAGTAGCTTAAGGATTAACTATTAACAGTGGGATACTCTGTTTTACAAACTTAAGCTCTATTTGCAAGGTGAGAGCTTCCCTCTGCAAACTGAGAGTAGTTTCCTGGCCATCCTTGATCAATGACAAATATGAGCTGAGCTAAACTTTAGAAGACAGAGATACATGACCTCTGAATTAGGCATTTTCCCTGTTATGGAAAACTGGCAGCATCAAAGAGGGATCACAGGATTTCAGTAAAAACCACCTGAAATTACCAAGAAAGACAGTAGATTAAGTACAAACACTAGTTTAACTGGAAAACTATGTTAACAGAGATTGTAAAGTAAAACAATCCATATCTGAGTTTTACCTTGGGATTGTAAAAATTCCTTTGTTCAGACATAATGCTTAGTGTCCCTACTATAAAAAGATGAGTTCAAAAACCAGCCTTCAGTCACAAGCCTAACAAAATCCATCTCTGTCTGTGGCCTCAGTTAGCTGATAACCTTTTTGTGCCCCATGGAGATTTTTTATTTTATTTATTTTATTTTTTCCTGGATTCTGGTTTCTGAAATAAAGTTTGCTTCTGGTTTTCAGGGAGAGAGCCCGTCATGAAGCCGCCAGAGTCAGACATGCTGAATCTTCCCTGTAAGCCCACTACCTCGTGGTGACTTACAGACTATTAAAAATGGGTTGAAATAAGATGTGAGAATTAGCCAATAGAGGCTAAAACTAATGGCCAGGCAGTGTGTTAAATGAATCCAGTTTGTGTGTGATTACTCCGGATATAGACCAGGGCCAAAAGCAGGCCTGCAGCTGAGAACTGGGTGGTGGCGGGACACAGCCTGCTCTCCTCCTCATACTACATGGTTTATTAGACTTTGTTGGTCTGTCACCATCTTTACGTGACCCCCCTGGACCCAACAGGGAACACTACTGCATTGCTGGTGGGAGTGAAAACTGGGACAGCTAGTTTGGATACCAGTATGGCAATTTCTCAGAAAATTAGGAAACAATCTACCTCAAGACCCAGCAACACCACTTTTAAGTATATACCCAAAGGATACTCAATAATACCACAAGGATAAGTGTTCATCTATATTCATAGTAGCATTATGTGTCATAGCCAGAACCTGGAAACAACCTAACTACCCCTTTACTGAAGAATGAATATATTAAAAAAAGTAGTACGTTTAAGCAATGGAGTACTACACAGCAGAAAAAAATAATGACATCTTGAGATTTGTAGGCAAATGCATGGATCTAGAAAACATCATATTGAGTGAGGTAACTCAGACCCAGTAAGACAAATATAATATGTTCTTACTCACAAGTGGCTTTTGGACATAAAGCAAAGAAAAACCAGCCTATCATTCACAATCCCAGAGAACCTAGACAATGAGGACCCTAAGAGACATACATTAAGCTAATCTACATGGGAAGTAGAAAATGACAAGATTTCCTGAGTAAATTGGGAGTGTGGGTATCAGGGAAGAAAATAGAAGGGAAGAAGGAAGGAAGGAAGGAAGGAAGGAGAACAAAGAAAAATAAATAGCTCAATAAAAGCAATAAAAATATTTGATCTACATGCCTATTTTATATACCTACATACTTAAAGTTTATATAATAATTTCTTGGGTGAAAGGAGTTGTGAGAGGAAATTTACATATTTTGATATAAACAAGTTACACAAACCAGAAGATTCATATTAGTTTGTAATAATTTCATGCCATTTAACATGTATAGACTTGCATCAGCCACAATTAAGATATGGTATTATTTTACTAGCCAGCAAAGCAATCTCCTTTATGTATGGTCACATCTGCTCATCTTCACCTCATGACTCCTCTCCACCTCCACAATTTAATCTCAGTGATTTACTAAATCATGTTTGTCTTTAGTTTTTCATGTATTTGTAAATGTGAAAATGTAAATGCCTAACACTTCCACAAATATCTCAGAAACAGAAATTCTAGTCAATGTTCAATCAGTATGAATGTGATTTAACTAATTTCAGAAACAGAAAATAGATGAGTATGATTCAAAATAACAGATAAAATGTGAACAGAGGCAACTGCATTGCCTTGTAGTTTATGAACTCTCATTTCTTAAACAGTTTTTTTACCAACTGTCTTAATAAAAGTTACTATTGATATGATAAAATGCCATGACCCTAAGCAACTTGCTAAAATGTTTATTTCAGCTTACAGTTTTATGTCACAGTCTATTGTGGAAGTTCAAGGCAGAAACTCAAACGTGGCAGAAACCTGGAGGTGGGAACTGATTTTAAAAAAAAAAAAGCTATGAAGAAATGCTGCTTACCGTCCTACTCCTCATGAATTTTCCGGATTGTAATTTTACGCCATTCAAGACCACCAGCCCAGTGGTGATAAGGGCCACAGTGAGATGGATCCTCCCATATTATTTACCAATCAAGAAATTGCACCAAACACTTGTCTACATGCGAATCTTGAGAGGCAATTTCTCAATTGAGACTCCCTCTTCTCAGCTGACTCTAGCTTGTGTCAAGCTGACAAAACAAACAAACAAATCTGAGCAGTACAACCAACTGATATTTCTAAATGAATAGAATATTTCATTTTCTGACATATCTCTACCAAATATGAACTTCCTATTCAAGTCAAGGATTTCTTTAGTCACCATACATACTAGTAACATGCTAATATTGTGTAAGATAAAAGTCTTTGGCTAAAAGATATATATTTTAAAATGTTATAAGTTATAGACTTATTTATTGGCTACAAAGTAGTTATGGTTACCATCAGTATTGTAACTTATTTTTAAACATTATAATGGCATGGTTTTGAATCATTAATTCAGTCAATGCACGTACCTGGAAGTCTCCATTTACTCCTGTTAATTAACTAAAGCTTGGAATATTTCTGTCGTGCTTTGGATCAATGTTCAATTCCAATTATCATTGAATTTGTATTTCAATTGAACTTTGATAGCCTGATCCAGGATGCTTTCAATCACCTAGCATAGAATTCTAAAGTCATTTTTGAGTGTTGAGATAATCTAGATTTTTCTCCGTGTTAGTAGATATTTGGGCATGGAGAAAGCACAGCATCAATCTGTAATGACTGTGTCAGTGTGAACCAAGCAATTCCAGGGATTTATTTTCTGAATAGAGTCAATCTCGTATATAAAGGAATAAATGACTAGGAAATAAATAAGCTACTCACAACTCACAGCCCAGGCAATATGTTGCTTTCTTCAGTGGAAAACTCTATACAAGTGACCATGACTGATATGTTTGTTTTATTATGTGAGCTCAAGTATTAGACGACTTAACCACATTGTATTGATGTTTTTAGAAATAGAGCAATGAGCTAACCAGAACTATAACAATTATTTTGTTACCACCCCTGCTGTTCTCTTGTATTTATTTTTTTGTTTGATCTTATTACACTATTCATAAGATAACATCTCTGAATATGCAGTGGAAAGAGGTAGAACTGCATTTAAAAACCAGCTTTAAAGTTTGCCATTTGTGTGTCTTTGAAAAGGCATATCCATTTCTAAGACTTAGTAGTTCTCTCTCTTTTTCAGTATTTATAAAGGGTAAGTTAGGTTACCCTATTAGGCAATGCAATAATTGGCACAGAATAAGAGCTTAGAAATTTCTGGCAAAAAAAAATAATAAAGTATTGTAATGCTTTCCACTTCCATTTGCGAAGAGAAATTATCTTGATGAGGAATGAGGACTCCACTTATCTTCGAGTATAAGGACATATATTTAGAATGAAATTAGGGGTTATGCTGGCCTAGTAAAGAAGACATTGTAGGGTCTCCTATAAATGCCTTAGATTTACGAAGGATAGTCCTGGATAGATGACTAGGCTTCCTGTATCCGGCATGATATACCCCTTTTTGAGCAGGCCTTCAGGTCTTAAAAATAACATATGCAAGTAAAATTATATATATATATATATATATATATATATATATATAAAACAGGTCATGCTTATATATTTAGGAACACACACAGATAGTCAGATAGATACAGAATTAAAAGAAAGTCATTAATTTGAAATCAAGCAAAATAGAAGGAATACATGGTAGGGCTTGGAGAGAGAAAAAGGAAGGGAGAATAACACAATTATGTTACATCTAAAAAATTTAAGTTATTTTTAAAAATATTGTGATTATTATTGAATTTATCATTGAAAACATTTTGAAGAAAGGTTAAGTATATTTAAGTGTATAACAACTATTAATGTCCAGAATTCTATCTTTAGGATTCTAATAATATCAGTAATAACCATTAACACTAATTTTTAGTATTAAAAATTTTAGTAAAATAAAGATCCTTCACCATACTCCTCTCTTTAACAAATAATAATAATAATAATAATAAATTAATGTAAAAACTACTTCAAAAAAGTAGGAAAGTAAAAAAAAATCCAAAATATTGGATAGAGGTTATAAATCCAATGGAATTTGTACCAAATTAAGAAAGGTTTCTGAAGTTACATATAGCAAATCCATCTTTTACTACATGCAGTCTCATTTTGTTTTTATTTTATTACATCATATTTTATTTGAAGTCTTATTTTAAGCAATCAGAATGGCTCAATCAATAACTTTCCAAAAGGATATCTGCAGCAGGTAGCACACTACAAGGACACAACAGCAGGCAAATAGAAGAGAAGAGAGGTATTGGGTTGACCAGATAGCCCTAGCAGAAGCAGGGTGTCAAACTAGAGGAAAAGTTGGGTGGTAGCCAGCCTTCATTGCTAATCAACCAATCAACAGTAAACAAATAGACTCTGAAATTTCCCCAGTTTGCTCCTAATTCCCTGTGCGACTGCATTTGGAGATGAGGCAATCGAGGAGGTAACTAGGTTAAATGAGATCATAAGGGTGTGGCTCTAATCTAATATGGCTGGTGTCCTTACAACAAGAGAGAGCAGAACAATGTGAACTCAGAAAGAAGGCTGCGTGAGGACACAGGAATGAGACTAGGTCAAAAGGAAATAAGCCTGGAAACCTTGAGAATGGATGTTCAGACTTTTGAAGCGGGATGAAAAGAAAATAAAATAAAAAGAAATACAATAAATTTGGACTGGAAACACAGCTATGGCTGTTGCAAAAGACTCAGGTTTGACCCTCAGCACTCCCAAGTTGGGTCACTACCATATGTAACCCCAGTTTCAGGGTATCTGATGCCTATGCTGACCTCATTGGGATCCTTATGCATATAGGGCACAAACATACAAATATACATAAAATGGATAAATATTTTTAAGATTAAAATAATTCTCATAAAGTTCAAATAAATAAATATTTGTCTATTGCCTTTAGTAACAGTTCCTATACCTCAAAAAGCTAAGAGCGCTTCATTATTTTTTAAAGTCTTCATGCATAAATGAGTGTATGCAAATCTATCTCTCTATCCACAGATTTATATAAAAATTTACAAAAAAACAATGCATAACTTTCTGTGCTGCTTTTTTTCACTTAATACATATTGGCAGATTTCCTTTTCTGTCTATATAGATCAATTCCCTTACAAAATAGCATGCTGCAAGACATAGTTAAAGATTCTTTTCCTAATGGTCTCTGATTTGGTTTTATTTTTTTTTTCTGTTATAACCAGTGTAATGAACAGCCTTATGCATGCATTATAGGAAGGATTGCAAGTATATTAATTGGTAAATTCATAACAGCATAATTATGGATAAAAGGTATATAAATTTTAAATTTTGATAAATTTAACATGTCAAAATTTCAAAAATTAAAAAGCAAGGCAACCAATAAAATTAAAATAGGAAGACAGAAGGAATATGTAAATTACCAGGGATGTGTTGAAAGGCAAAAAGCCTATGAAAATGAAGCCATAATTGTGTAGGCATGAAAAAGAAAAATAAGCTTCATCCTTTAGATCCATCAATAGGCTAAGTCTATATTAAAAATAGTGGTACTAAATGTTTCAAAAGTGATGGAAATGACTGAAGGGAAAACAGGTATGGAAATCTTACACGGCAATGTAGAACCACACAACCACTCTTCTGAAGAAATAGTAAATGCTGTACGGAACAATAACCTATGCCAAATAATTAAACAACTAAGGGCATTTCTGCTTTAAAAAAATGTATAAGGGAATCATCATCAAAATACAAGTTTTCTAAATAAATGAAATGAAGAATAATGTATTCTTAATGTCACTGTGAAGGAAAAAAATAGCATATAGGAGGTCAATCTTGATCTATATTTTTCTTAAGTAAATAATGTTTTCCACAACTAAATAATGTTTCCTTCTAACTGAAGACTGGTAACAATTAACATATATTAATTATGCTGGAATATCTAATAAATTCTGGATTATTCCATAGCAAAGAATAAAATGTATGGCTGTAAAATAAAAATAATAAATAATAAATTGTTATTTAAATATTTTAAAACAATAATTTATTAGTATTGCAATAAGTCAATAAATAGAAAACAACCTAGAATTTTTAAATTCACATAAAATATTTTTGAATAATATTGAGTCAGAGAAAAGTAAATTATTTGTGTAAAGATTATTTTAAAGTATAAAATTATAAGTTCAATCAGGAAATAAGGGAAGGATAACAAATTATTAATCCTAGCAATAAAAGTCATATCACTACAAATGACTACTGCCATGTTGAGTGGATAATAATGACCCACATTTATATAAAATCTAGTGAAATGTAAATCTCCCAAATTCACTCATATGCAAATAAATAACCTAACTAGATTCATGTCTAGTAATGAAAATTAATATCAGCCTTAGCTTTTCCTACAAGGAAACATCATGTTTTGTTGTTGAAGTCTACTAAAAAATATAGAAACAAATAATAGCTGTTTAATGAAACTAATAGAGAAGCAATTGATTACAGATATGTGTCATGATGCCAGCTTTTTGCATGGATTCTGGGGATCCAACCTCAGGTCCTCCACCTCAGCTCTCTGCCAATGGGCTATCTCCCCAAACCCATGAGTCATATTTTCTTTTTGAAGCTGGGTGATAAATAAATCAAAATCTACTCACTTTACTTTCAATTTATTTCAAACTTTTCATTGCAAATATAACAAAGAAAAACTATACTATAGAAGGCCACAAAAGACAGAGATAAATTGAAATATGTGCCTTGGTTATGGATAGGAACATTAAATATTCTAAGGTGCCAACTATAGATTAATCTGGGGAACTGACCTTATCATCACAAACAGATGACCAAAATAATTTAGACTTGCCAAACTGATTTCAATGTTTCTAATTAAAAATAGCAAATAATATTTTCAAGAAACTTTTGAAAAACAAGCGAGGAACACAAGGCTGTTGTATGGGAGAGGATAAAAATACAGGCTCAATGATAGTTGGAATTGATTCATGGACACTTAGGTCAGTGAAGTGGAAGATTCCATCAGAACTGGAGTCGATGTGAAGGTCCTGGTAGGTGATAAACATGCAGCAGTTGAGTAACAGTGGATGGTTCCCTCGGTGATTTTACAGAAATCAGAGAGCCATTATACAAAAGAGAACAAAAGAAAAATTGGAAATGAGACCAGAGCCTCATTTTATTCTGCAGTCAAAACTCTTATATTTGATAAGATATAAGTTTTGAAAAGCAATGGTTACAACATAAAAATATGTTACCAAAATAGTAGAATACCAATACCAAAATAGTAGTAGGTTACCAATAACCTGGCAGGAAGATACAAGGAATGCTAGTCAAACATATGAATCCAAGTACATCTCTTATCAAACAAACAGTGACAACAACAAGAAAGGTACAGTTTTTGTTATACTCCAAACCAAATGATTTTAAGAAAGGAATTTAATGCTCTGCCAGTTGATTGGATATCAGCTTGCCCACATGCATACAGAAGAATTGTGTCTCTTGATGTTCAAAACCTAGGGAAATAACTAAAGTGACTAACTAACATACATGTTGCTATGTATGTATGGGAAATGTTCATTTTCTTGTCATCACAAAGAAAAATAAGGTAAAAACTTCCTCAAGCACTCAGTAAAAACATGCTTAAAAGGCAAAAAAACTGTAAGATCACTGAAAAAGCTCAAATGTGCTATAAGTTTATCAAGAAATTTAAGTAAGCTTTGCCTTAAGTAAGGACACTATAAACTACAGTAAAATTCTAACAATTTACACATTAGATTTCCAAAACTTAAAAATAAATTCATTCATGAGATTTGTATGAGGGGAAAAATAAATTCTAGGACCATATTATTATTAGTTGACATAGCTTCTTTGATAATTTCTAATTACATAAAATCTGAACCCAAAAGAGAATACCAATGATAACACATGAACTTACATAAATGTAAATATTTTTATAATCAGGCTATATTGAAATGTGACTATTTTGCACAGAAAGATAGACAGGGGCTTTTCTTTTGTAGAAATAATTTATATGAGGAAAAGTTAGAAAGTGCAAACATATTTCAAACTTTGGTTAATATTTATCCATTTGTTTTGTGTGTGTGAATGTCTGTGTCTACATGACACTGCACATGTACGGAGGACAGAGAAAATCTTGTAGTAGTCTGCTTTCTCATTCCACTATGTGGGTTCCAAGAATCAAAGTCAGGTCCTTACGCTTTGTACCAGGAGGACCCACTGAGACACTGGTAACCCTACATGGTTTCTCTCTCTCTTCCTTTCTCTCTTTTTCTCTCTGTCTCTGTCTCTTCCTCTCTCTCTTACACACATACACACACACATGTTATATGCAGTTTCATACATTATATTTTGAGTTATACAATTAATAATCCATTCATATATAATTATTATAGACAATTCAATACATTACATAATATTTTCAAATATATTCAAGCACTTCTTGTCACTAGATCTGCAGCTTGGTTTGTTTATTCCCATTCCATAGGCCTATCATGCTCCTTTGAATCTCCTCTCTCTGACACCACCAACTAATCCCTCCAATACCCCTAATCAATCCCCTCAAAAATTGAGATTTTCATCACTAGAAATAATGCATATAAAAATGTCCCTTTTGTTATGATTGTACAAAGACCATCTTTGATAATCTTCTTAACATACATGACTTCATTCACAACCCGAGAAATCATAGACAGATTTTAAGAAGCTCTATAAAATAGGTGACTGGTACCCTGAGAAGTGTCAGGATTGTCGAAGATGAGGGAAGATTGAGAGGCTGTCACCAACTGGAAGAATCTACTGTAGAGCCAACTCCAAGTGTCAAAGGAACACAACAATGTAATGTTCTCTGAAGCCTAATATGATTGTGAACTAAAGGGGTGGAGCAAGACTAAAGTTTGAGTAAGTTTATGGTTAACTAAATGTCACAGCAGTAATGCATTCCTCAAATCATTGATAATGATTTTGTAAGCAACAAATGTTGGGAAATCCAGAAAATCACATGTGTGAACTCTGAAAAATTTCTGTAAAATTGTTTACTTTAAAACAACGCAGTTTCCAAGTTGATATGGAAGAATTATAAAAGTTAATGGCCTCTTAGAAGTTTACCATTGGGATTCAGTAAAAGAAAAGCATCAGATACTAATTTTCGTAAGAAATCTCTTATAATTTTGTTAGAGATGTACTGTTAGTTCCAATGTTTTACACATGAGAGAGAACATGCGCACCTGCGCTCACTAAAAGCTAAAAGGTACTAAAATATAATATTGAAAGTTTAGCTTTTCCCACCTAAAACTGAAGAAGTTTAAATCTCAGTCGTTAGATGATTTGTGGCTTCTTCTTTTCAAAAAGGTGACTCACTGTGATACCTGAGGGGAGGTAGTATGTAGTTGTGAAACGTGACTGTGTAAAATAAGGGACAAAAATCCTTGGTAAGAAATAAAGGACAATTGACAAAGCGAGTTTTAGAGCATTTATCTTACAAACATTCTTACACACATGTGTAAACTTTATCAACTATAATTTCTCCAACGGTAAGGCAATCTCCCAAATCTACCAAAGACTGCCTCCAGGATCCTGTGATGGTTTTCACATGCAAATGGTTTAATTCTTGAAAATAGCTTGTATGAATCTGCCTAAATTCTTTAAGTCACCTGCAGATGCCTTACAGTATCTAATACAAGTAAATACTATGTGAACAGTTATAATATTATACCATGTAGGGAAGGAAGGCAAAAATCTGCACATGCGCAGTAGAGATACAGCCATTATAGGCCTCAGTACTCAGCAGAAGAATGAGGACAAGATGAAGAATGTTGAACCAGTAAGGGAGCTGTGACATTGTGGAAACTGCAGAAGGCTGCTCTCCTATCTCTCCATCTGCATAGGCTCTGGTGTTACTCATCTTAAAGTCTGGGGCTTTTTGGCATGGGACAGGGGTACTCTACAAAATTTTCAAAAAGTACTTCTGTGGGATAATTGTGCAGCCAAGCAAAAAAAAATTAAGGATCTATACATTTTCACAGGAAAGCATTATTTAGTTATAGGGTAAAACAGAGAGTCAGAACAGTGAGAATTTTCCAAAGACATTCCAAGACAGTTTTGATTGTGAATATGAAAACAAAATAAGGAAGAAATACTTTTTAATTTTATAGCGCACTCATGCCATTTGAATTTTACTACCAATTTACTATTCTTGCTTTCAAAACAAACTATTTAAAGGAAATTTTTGGATGACTTGTAATACATTTTTTGTTTAGTATGTACTATGGAATATCAATGGAATATAAGTTTCAGCATACCTCAGAAATATTTAAGTATTTGATGTAAGACCCTATTTCCTCTCTTTTTCTTTAAAGACACTATTTTCTATGGTTTAAATGGTCTGAAGGGCTGTAGAGGTGGTTCGGTTGGTGAAGTGTTTGCATTATATGCACAAGAATCTAATTACAGCCCTTGAAAACCATGTGACAAATGCGAACTTAGTGAAATGTGTTTGACATCCCAGTGCTGGGTTGGTGGAGAGGGAAGGATCCCTGGGACTCTCTCACTAGCCACCCTACCTCACTTGCCCAGCTCCATGCCAGGGAGAGGCCCTGTTTCAAAAACAAGGTGAACAGTGCCTGAGGACCAACACCCAGGATTGACATCAGGTCCTGACACGCATGCGCACACACAAGCATGCACACAGATATTTCTGTGCACATAAGAAGACATACAAGCAGCAAGTATTGCTCTCTGATAATTAGGTTCATTTATGTATGTATGAACTTTTTTAGTATTTTTAGAGATATCTGCACAATGGGGAAGTATGATTATCATTGCTTGAAAATATGAAAATACAAACGCTTTTTCATTTTGCTGTTTCTTAATAATATTTTGGTCTTTTGTATTAAAATATGATTGCATCACTTCTCCATTTCCTCCCTCTAACCTCTCCCATGAACTACCTTTTATACACTCTCTCAATTCATGTTCTCTTTTTCTTTAATTGTTACTGTGCATATAGAATATACCCGATCTATCTATATATGATTTGGCCACTTGGTATTGGATAACCTTTTGGGGGAGCAAAAAGATTGTAAGAGCCAGAGGAACAAGACGTCTGTGACTTTTTATCTACTAGAAATGCCAATGCAACTACATCCATGAAAGTGTTACATACAATATATAAAGAATAAGTGTGAAGCGGAGAAAACCAACTACTGAAAAGGACCTGGATTTTTTTTTTAAAAAAAACAATTTGGAAAGTTTGAGGAACAAAAAAAGCCTCTGGGACCAAAATAAAGGCAGAATAAATAAAAAAAAGTTTAAATAGCAGTTGCTTCTATCTGTGACTTCATTTTGATCATTTTCAAAGACGTTATTCAATTTATAGGGTGTGTATATACGTGTGTCTGTGTGTGTGTGCAGGCAGGCATGCTAGTGTGTGTGTGCCACATGTGACCAAGTGCCCACAGAAGCCAGAGGAGTATCTAATTTCCCTTGTACCTAGAGATACAAGTGGTTGTACACAGCTTAATATGGGGCTTAGGAGCCAAACTCAAGTTCTCTGAAGAGCAGCAAGTGATCTTAACTGCTGAGCTGTCTAACCAGCCCCCACTTTGTTCATTTTTGAATAAGATTATTTTGTTGCTATTTAATCTTTCCTATGAGTTTGTGCTTATTGAAAAGTATAAAACTTAAGTGCTCTGAGCATTTCATTTTGCCTTGGAGGTTTCTTTTTGCCCTGTTAGTCATCTAGAAAGGTAGTTTTGAATATTTGCACCTCACTTCTATGTAAGTGAGAAGAAAGTCACATGGTTGACTTGAGGAACGCAGCAAAACCTGCCATGCTAAGTTTGATTAAGCTGGCAGATCTGTCAGGAAGAGGTACTTCTGGAGCAGGGTGGGCCCTGCTTTGATCACAAATCTTTTTTTGAAGGGAAATTTTCTCATCATCTGAATTACCATGTGTCAGCAAGTTCTTGGAAGCATCCATCTAAAAGCTACATGTTGGAAACATAGCCTGAGTGTAGGATCAATGCAAGTATAACATTTGCCAACTTAAATCTCACCATTGAACAAACAGATGGAGGAAAAAAATTATCAAATGGTATAAATGTCACCTTCACTTTCTCAATACAAGCAATGCAATGTGTGCCTGCTTGCTTAGGAGATTTTTTGCTGGACAGATGTATGCTCAGATTCAGCCTATTTATTAGAGAACAGTCTCAGCTCTCATTTTCAATTTTAATCACTGTGTCAATTTTCAAAGGGCAGTCCTCATTACATAAACATTTGGAAGTCATAAAGCTGAAAGGTCAGGGTGTAGACAAGACAAAAGATAACATGCCACCAGCTGGTATAAACTTCCTTGAGCAAAATATGCACCCAGCCAGCCCAACTCTCAGACATCAAGGACTTAGCACATAGGAGCAAAATGTTCTCATTTTTGTTGTGATTACTTAGGCTAAATAATTTTATTTACGAGGCTAGAACTCACATATATTTGCATTCAAGGATTTTAAAGATTGAATTCTGCAAAGACATTTTATGATTGTTACAAAAACTCATTTAACAAAATATGTTTGTCTAGATATAACATGATTACTATTGTCTACCCTGTAGTAACTATGGAGAAGTTGTTCTCCCAATAATATACCACTTGATCCTTACTGCAGGTTTAGAAGGTGGTAATTTTTATCAATAACATGCATGAATGGAAATTCAGATTTAGAGAGCTATAGCAATTTTCTGAATTATAACATAATATATATATATTCATACACACACATACACACACACACACACACACACACACTCTTATGGTAGACACAGCACTCCAACCTAGACCTACTTAATATCAGGACCTTAGATTAATCTACACACAGCTCTCTCCTTTAATAAGTATTACATAAGTAGAAAAGTTTGTTGAATCGCATGCAAAAGTATAGTGTAGTCATGAAGAAATTCTGAGGCGCTAAGGAACAAAACAGAAACTATAAATCTCAGACATTCTATTGTAATCAGCTTTGTGCAAATGGTAAAAATGAGCCAGAAGTTGCAAAAGTATGATTTGCACTTTAATGTGAGGGAAAATGTTTTCATTTCTTTTATTTTAAAGTGATAGAAAATTATATTGCTAAATAAAAAACAAATAATCTGAAACCCCCAATCTCAAAGAATAGTTGTGAGTTATTGTTAAATTTGCACTGAAATGTAGATGGGATTTTACCATTTTTGGAATATTTATTTATTTATTTATTTATTTATTTATTTATTTATTTATTTATTTATTATGTGCCTTGGTGTTTCACCTGGATGTATGTTTGTGCACTTCATGCATGTGTGAGGCCCACAGAGGCCCCTCAGATCCCCTGCAACTGGAGCTACAGACACCTGTAAGCCACCATGTGGGCACTGGGAATCAGACCGTGCTCCTCCAGAAGAACAGTCAGTGCTCTTGACTGCTGAGCTATCCCTCTAGATCTGCACATACTTTTCCTAAAGTCTGGGGGCACTGACTTACATGGTCTACCCATATAGAGCTAAGAGATTCAAGGACGAGCGCTATAGTGGCTACATAAGAAAATTGCTAAGACCATGATGGAAACTGTCTGGACAGTACATTGAAAGTGGGGGAGAGCTGAGGGAGAAGCACATGGATGGATATCATAATTCTTGAGGAGACCATAGAGTGGAGGCTAAGTGGGAACAAGGGGCAGGATGTATGACGGTTGACAACAGAACTGAAACTGTCTCCAATAAACATGTTGAAGACTAACAGCAGCAGCAAGGACTGCCATAGACTGAAGCAGCTTCCTTACCGACCAATCATAGTAGAACATATTCACAGCATACAGAGGGGAATCCCACAAGGAAGGAGTGTTTTAAACCAAAGATCTTTATGATTTATCAGCAGTAAATGTTTGATTTGTATGCATATTTGCCTAGGGTTACACAAAAATTTCTTAAGCAAAGAGGTGTTATGGTGGTAAAAGTTTACAAGCCAGGGTTCGTACACATAGAAAGGCACAAGGGCCTTGAGGTAAGGATCAGATGGTGTTTGACTTTACCTTCACTTGGGAGTGAAAGTGACAATAAACCACATTCTTTCTAACAAATATAAAGGAGGCAACACAAGCGACAATTTCATGTATCTAACTCATACTGTTTATAATTCCAGGACAAAAACAAAGGCAGAAGATACATTTAGAAGAAATTCTCTACTACACAGGCTCTGTGACACACGGAGTTTACAGGCTTGGCAAGCAGCCCCAAGGTTTGCAGCTTAGTTGGCATCCTATACCTTCCTTAGTTTCTCAGCAACAGTTCACTCATGACAAACAATTTTAGTGACTCCTTTTTTGGTTCTGAAAGAAATAACATAAACTCATTTGATTATCTCTCTTCCAGTGTCAAGATTCTTAAACACTGGCTGGGTGAATCTCGATAGGAATCCATAGAGAGAATTTTCCAGACTTACTAGACACAAGCTTCCTCAATTCAACAAAATCACATCTTTCCCCATTGGGCTTTGTCATGATTTTGTTGGTCAGAACATGAGCAACTTCTGGTGCACATGTAGGTTCCATCATCTCTGCTACCCTGGTGGTGTATGGCTTCCGTTACATTAGAATAAAAGAAGTCCCCAGGTCAATTTTATCTTGATTGTGTGGATATGGGTAATAATATTTTCAAATAGCACACACAAGGTATCTTGAAACTATGTAATCTAATCCTTGTTATACTTGAATATTGACAGCAAATATGTCCTTAAGCAGTCAGTGGTCTTTTTTGAACACGAGGATGAAAGAACTAAATAGCAAAGCATGATCTTTTGGTTTCTTATTCTTCATTTCAAGTTGTAATACTATTACCTCTTAAAACCCACATTGTTTTGTGTTGATTGTGGATTGGCAAAAAAAAAATTGTCACCTTCCCCAGATATTCACAGGTTATATTAAACTCTGATTTAATTAGCCAAAGACACAAATAATTAACAGAAGCTAGATGGACTGTGAAACAGATTAGAACAAGTTGGTAACAGATGCACTTTTTCTAGGCCTCGAGTTCCTTTAAAAAGGCAGAAAGTAACACTTTTGCATAAAGTATGGTAAAGCCTGATGTGAGAAAGAAATCTGAATTCTGTTAGCATCATCTTTTGTACCCATGGCTTGCCATCTGCCATTGACAGAATTATGAAGTTCCTAAACCCATGTCGTAATCTATAGAACCTGTATTTTGTTTCCTGGCTATTTTGTTTCTAGCCACAGGAGAGTTGATATTGCAAGAAGAATTAATGGCCAAGTAAATTCAACACAGAGTATCTCACATCATTCACGAGGGCTCCGTCAACATGGGAAACCTGACCAACGGGTGAGAGTAATGAAAGAGATCTACCTTCGGGCTTTGAGGATGGAAATAATAATCGTGAAACAGTAAATATAGGTACATATAGAAACTGAGCATGCAAAAAAGCAGTTCTCCCTAAGAACACAGTGGTGAAACCTTTCAGCTTCAGGCCAGTGATTCACTTTCACAGTGATTGGTTTTAACCCTTGCTGGACCTCTAATCTACAGCATGCCCAAGATCTGTGAAAGCTCAAACCAAATAAAATCCCATTTTTTTGTATGAGAAAACTAAGATATCAATGGAAACAAGTTTCTTAAAGACAAGTAGTAGGTTACCCAATACAGGCTCCATATTTGAGACACTGGGGGACAGGAGTGCAGATCTCTTGCTATGTGTTATCATGAAAATACAACTTAAAACATCCCAATGTCCCACAAGAAATTTTTAAGACAGTATGAGTTGCTTCTTCATTATCTTAAGACAAGGACAAGACGTCTGAGGTCCTCACTTAACTCTGACCAAACCTCTGCAAACACACTTTTCACATCAAGGCGATGAGCACAGAGGAGCAAATGCCTTGGCACTCTGTACCTGGAAGAAAATGGAGAAGATGTACCCTTCTCATATTTTAGTGAACATGTGGAGAGTTGATTACTCTATTAGATAAGAGTTTTATATTATCTCTGTTGTTGATATAATCAGGCAATTGTGGAATTTCAAGAGTGTAAATGCATATGTCCTTCTTTGACTACTTTAAAGAGCAAGTGTATAAAATACAAGGATATATGCGTAGTTAGTATAAGAATGTGGTGTCTTTGCCAATAACAGCAGAGAAGGTTGAGTGTGATTACACGTCAACTGATCTTTGGAAATTATTCCAGATGGTAAAATCTATTTCCTCTGGTGTTACTACACTCACTACAGATTTTTTATGTGTGTATGATTGATTGCTGCACATTTTGTTTCTGCTTGCTTTATTTTAGTATATTTTTATCTTTAAATCTAGAGTTAATATGTATGTCACAACTTATTAGAACTAATTTCAAATTTATATTAACTTAATTTGCATGAGCTGTAAGAAATGATGCTGAATGCTACCCTTTCTCCTGCTTCATAATTCCACAGACACAAAACTTCTGTTACATACTCTGTATTTCGTGATTATAGGCATTACATTGTATAATTTTGTTTTAAGAAGTCAATAAACAAAACAAAGAACATGCACAACTTCTGCTAGAGTAAGCATCTTTCCAGTTAGTTCTGAGTCTCTATACATTTAAGCGGATTTGAGCTACTGCCTGGAACATTTCCCAAAGGCCAGTTGACCTGTAATACACTCCACCTCCTCTGCTGTTATTGGCAAAGACCCCACACTCTTACACTAACTCTACATGTATCCTTTTATTTTATACACTTGTTCTTTAAAGTAGGCATTTACACTCATACAATTCTACAATTGCCTTCATAGGTGTTCTTGAGAAGAGTAGATCCAAAGAGATTGTGCATTTTGTATTTTTGCAAAACATGGCTTTCAAACAGCTCTTTGTTACTCTTTGTTATGGTTAATGTATTTTTCTATTTTCACTTTGAAAGACAGATTTTTGGTATGCAGTATTTGGGGTAGACTATTTGTTTGTTTGTTTTATTTTACCAGAAATTTTGCTTATGTTGCCCACCACCAGCTTTCCACCACTTCCTTCTGCTTTACATTGTTTTTGTGAAAAATTTACCTTTCCTCTGTCGAAAGTTCCTCATAATTGCTGAGTTATTTTCTCTTGTTGCTTTCAATTCCTTGCTTTTAGGCTCTGGCCATTTTGGCTGCCCCATGGCTTTGCTCACTGGAGGGGTCCTAAGATTTCTAGAGTCCCAGGCTTGTGTTTCTTCATAAACTTGAAAATCTTTTAGAACTGCTACTCCAAAAATCATTTTAACTCTTTTGTCTATGTTCTTCAGATTTCATAGTATCTGCCAATTTTCCTTCCTGTCAGACCTAACCCGTGATTTACACAGCCACATTGTAATGTGTGTTTCTGGGATCAAGTGCATTTATATTTTTCTGGCTCACAACTTTCCATTTGAAATCTCTTTCTAAGTAGGATACTATAGAAAAATCTGGATACTGGCCCATGTCTTCAGGCACTTATTTTATGAATGCTGTTTACACTTTATGTGAGTTACTGAACTATTTTAGTGGGTTCATCATATGCCTAACTCCTACCCATTAATCAGAAAGCTTTTGATGCTGTTTATCCAAAGACACAGCCTCGAATAACCCATAGCCACACAGAGATGACAATACTTTTGGCAGATATCTTTTCCTTCTTTCCCAGGCCACACCCAGTTGTTGGGCTCCAATAACTGTCAGATGATATTGTTTTCAAGAATGTGCAGGACTCTGGACAATTACATAGACTGATTTAATCTCATGTGGGCACCTTCAAGGGTATCCTGAGGTCAGCGTAGAAATTGTGTTCATTTGTACAAGTCATAGAGGGCTCCATCCAGCTGTCTCTTTCTGGCTCTGTCTGACAAATTAGCCAATCAATAGTTTAGTCTATATCCTCAGTCAATCTACTAGTTTCCCTGTGTTCCTAATGACTGCTGGCTATCATGGTCTGTTATACTTGAATTCTTACATGGCCTCCTGTCAGTGCAAAGAATCTTTCTTAGAATAAACTCAGAGTTCTCTTTCAGAGCCTAATATCCTGCCCTGTCCACCACAGAAATGCAAAGCTGGGAAATGACAACATTAACCATCCGCTGAGGGTATCTGATATAATGGGACCTATCTCCTTAGCTTCTTTCTCATTCTGGAATCTCTAAGAGAAGAGTAGTCCCACTGCTTTCAACAGTAGCATACCCAAGAGAGCACAGCCTTTGTTTTGTGGAGATGGCCCTGTAGGAGTGATCTCTTTCCTCAGTGATACTTACTTAGAACTCAGTCCCTACACAGAAGTGAGGGCAACTTGAAAAGAGCTAAGGCCTGGCCTGACCTAGGAAATAACACCCTGAGTTGTAGTTGTGAGGAAAATGAGCCCTGAGTTCTTAGATGGTCAAGTCTAGAACAGAGTTTATATGTACTGAAGTGGGAGAGCAAAACAGGGCAAGTCCAGGGTCAGATGCTCGCTGATCTTAGCAAATTTGAGTTGACTTTTGAGCATCTTTGATATGATCTAGGCCATGGGCTCATTTCCCATGCACTTTCAGAGCTTCACTTTGAAGAATAGTTCTTTAAAGTATAGAACTTTTTCAACTGTTAAGAAACTATGTAGATGAGATTGGTAAATTAATCAATTTATGGTAAGTCATGTTTTACCATCTAATGTCAGCTAAAGAAATTGCTCAGAAAATACCCATGACTGTGTGCCCAAATATGACAGTAAGATAGTGAACAGAAGATTAGTCTTCCTCCTGAAAGTCTATTCTGTAGGCTGGCCTAGGAACCCAATTTTACTGTCTATTGTCTGGAAGATTCACACACACATTGCTATTTGTAAAACCATATAGCAAAGCATCAAATATTAATAAGTGTACTGTAAGCATTAAACTTATTCCATAAATGCAAAATATTACAATGGGCTGAAACAAAGAACCTCTAAAGAAGATGCAAGTGTCTTTCCAGTATTTAGAGTTCATAGGTTAAAACCTTGTAAGAGAACAACATGAACTGCAGAATGTTTTTACTTGACAAAATAAGTTATAAACCATATATCCAATCCGAGCAAACAATACTGTAGTCATGTATGAACAATTATACTCTTAAGTCCTTGGTCAGTCTTGGTGTATGATACAACAGTTTATCATGTATTTCTGTTCTGAAAGTACATCTAAAACGTGTCTGAAAAGCAAAGGAAGCAATTTCCTTCTTTTAGTGTTAGGTTAAACGTATGATGGCATAGTAAAGAACGAGAGCTTCATCAAAGGTCATTTAGAGCAAAGTGCTACAATTGCTTATTTTTTTTACAAATACTAATTATATTTTCACTCAGGGCTTCAGTATTTCAGAATGAAATTGTTCCTAATTTTTGTGCCAAAACATCTTTAGAAAAGTTGTTACAAATAAATTCCAATACCGTTTGCTCAGCAGTTTGGCATCAACTCTGTTCAGGCAACAACATTCATATGGTAATAGTTAAATTTGGTTCTCACTATGGACTTCTCAGCCATTTTTTAAAAATTTTTGTTTCCAGCCAGCACAGGCTAAACTCTAGAAAGTGCTTTAATTCTTTTGTTTATGTGAGTCTCTCTGAATCAGTTAATTCTAATCAGTTAATATCACACATACCTCCAATTTGCTTTCTACTTGAAGAGGGGGTGTGACTTGGAAAGCTTCAGTTAGCTTATGTCCCAGGCTCCAGTTGGCTAAGCAGCCTTGGTTTTCTACTGCAACCCTTCTCTTCTTACCTCTGTGGCACTGGGAGGGGAAGTAATGTACTAGACCTCCTCACCTCTGAAATGAAGTTAGCACTTTGTGTTGTTGTTGAACAAGGGAGTTGAGTGTAATAATGCATAGAATAGAGCTCCTGTATGTGGTAACTGGATCCAGTTGTTGCTCCCTAACCAATTAACCCAAAACTATACAGAACATTCTATATTGAGATGTATTTATTGAGTTGAGAACTAAGGAGATGCTTAGCTGAGGGGGGTGGTTTATGTTGATTGTCTCTGATTTTTTTTCCGGAGGAAGGGATGGGCTGCTGTTTTCTGAAGCATAGATGAACAGGGTGTCAAACAAGTCACCCAAAGCTGACACATGGAGGGGTATGAAGGTCCGGCTTTCTGTTTCTAATTCAGACACTGACTCCTATTACTAAAAGACCAACAGCTAAAGATTAGAAGTACAGTAAGTGGGTGGAATAATGAAAGTAGGCACAGGATTTCAACATTCATATGTGTCCAATATCAGTACCTATTCAAAGGCACCCACTGCAGGACGCCTTCAACAACCAAATGGACATGAGGACCCATACTTGTAGAGTTTAATCATTTTAGTAACCCAGCCAAGATGATGCTGACAAAATGAAATTCGAGTGAGGTAGTCCTTTTTCTTGCAGATAGGGACTATGAATGGACCAAATAGCACAGACTTTATCTCAGCAAGAACAACCTAGCCTCGGCCACTGCAGAATCACCAATCTCTAAAGGCCATGCAACATATCTGACTTCAGTTTTGTTGTGTTAGACCTGTTTTGTGTGCTCTTGTCCTTACCTGAACTGAAGAGTTTCCTTTCATACCAAGAAGCTTTTCTGGGATAAATCTTAGATAACTAATGCTTGAACCTAAGAGAGGGTATTGTATTAAACACTACCTCACTCTAACAGACCAATCCAACAACAAAGGCACTATCAGAAGAGATGGTCTTCTGAGACCCTTGGACTCAGTACACACCTCATCATCTGGAAGCAGTTATCTTGATGAAACTGTAAAGTTATCTGTTAGATGGTTTGGAAAATTGGGACACAGTTCTTGAGAATGTGGTCTCTCTTTAAAATCAATAGCTCACTCCTGGTTCTGTGACCACGGTAAAAAGAACACAGAAATCTTGGAGCAGCGGTGCTTTCAGACCATCACTCCTAGTGACTTATTTTAAGAAAGTACACTATTAAAGCTGGTCTCATTAGACCTGCTGATAGAGCAGAGGCAGCTTGGAAGAAGGAAGGGCACTGGTGAGAAAGAGAGGAAGAGTAGGAAATGGGGTTCAAATATAAGCAATAAAAAGCTCTGCAGAGGTCATTATAGAATTGAAATATATACATGAAAACGCTTAATGAAACCATTAACTTGTATGCTGAGTTTAAAATTTAACTATTAAAAGAATATGAAAAATATAACCATAAAGGAATTTTAAAAAAAGAAATACAAGTTCTGTTTCCTGAGCTCTTTCTACTGGAAAAAAAAGGGTCTTAATGTTTTTTCAAGTTGACATAATGCGTGTCAAGTGTCATAAGACCAGTAAGTGAAGTATTAGCTGGCAATATTTGGCCTTGGTTAGTTAGTGGGAATTGTTGCAAACTAGGGTCTGGAAGAAATACATCTGAGGAAAGAGAGGTTCTGGCATGCCTCACAGTGCTTCTCCTATACTCAGGACTAGCAGAATAAACATCTGTAACAACTGCAGTCCATAAATGTCAAGGGTACCGAGGGCTCCAAACTTCCAAGGATGAAGTGCTGCATCACTTCACCAACTAGAACAGATCGTACAGATAGTTGCCAAGTAGAAGAGCAATTTAAAGCAGACAGTGGATGGGGAAATATTTATTGAATCAAGAACTAAAGCTCATTCAACTTACTTGCTTTCATTCCAAACATCCAAACTCAGGGACCATCATGAAGAGGGCTATATGATGGGTTGACGAGAAGTTGAGAAGTGAGAGGTTTGAATGTTGGGCAAAGGTGATGCAACACTGGACTCAACCTCAAATCTTCTTCTTTTCCAGGATGCAATGGTTCTTTGAAGATTTTGATATAATGTACAATACTGCAACTTAATCACATTTAAGTTGGCCCTGGGATAAGCATCCCTCAGTTTCTTCTTGTGTATTTAGTCTTTGCTTGGATACATCAGCAAGAGAAGTCAAAAAGAACCTACAAATAAATCAGAAGTGCAAAAGAGAAAATATCCGTAGGGTTTTCCCTGACCGTTTGTACGCAGGCACTGAAGGATAAGCTCTTATCCCTGTTGCTCTGAGTTTGCTTGGTTCCAAAATACACACCATGAAACTTCGTTGAGAAAATCACATGGTTGAGCATTCTCTGGTCGTGTTAGAAATGCACCCTTATATCAGCTTTCTCTATTTCCTGTTCAAATCCCTCCCATATCTTCCTATCCAGTGTTACTTCATGTAAAAATCGCATATGCAGAATAGTATCTTAGAACCTGCCTTCAGAGTCCAAAATACATGGCTGCTAGAACACCTACAGTCATAGGAAAGAAGGGAGAAGAATTTGGAGAATTGGAAAATTGTAATGGTTTAAAGACATTATGTTCCTGCGTGGAGATATTAGAAACTTTCCTTGTTTTTTAGCTAGAGACTTCAGCCTACTAAACAACACTTGAAGCCTTTAGAAAACTGACGTGACTCTCATTGCTTCTGATTCGAAGCCTGGAAACTATCCTAACGTATAGCTTTAAAGAATCCAGAACATGATGCAGTCAAGTCTGGAAAGGTTTCATCCGAACACTCCCATTTCTGTCATTAGAGTGCACATAGAAAGGTCCAAACACAATGGCTGGCTGGCCTTTTGGCAGAGGGGGGGCCTGCATTTGCGGCAGAGAGGCAATGACACATGCTTTTTCCTCATTTCAAGAACACTTCCTCCTAATCTCGGAACATTTCTCAACAAAGTTTGAGGAGCCAACCATTTCTCTTTGCAGGGCGCCCTACAACAACAAACAATGTGTGTTTGGAGTTCACAGATGTTGTTGACAGCTTCCTCTGTGTGGCACAGCTCTGTCTCTGATAATTACAAAACCTCAAATATCTGGTATGCAGGATTTAGAAATTAGAAAAAATATATGAGGCGAATAACACAATAAACAAATTTTAAGCACTGATCTCATCGGAGTTGTCACAATTCAATATTAATTTTTAACTAATACTGGAGATTTTTAAGGTTTGAGACAATTTCCTGAAAAACTCCATATGTATGTGATTTCTTTACTTGGAAATTCGTAGCATGCAAAGCAGTTTGTGTTTTGTTTTGTTTTCTAAGATTGGGTTTGGAGCTTTGGAGCCTGTCCTGAAAGTTGCTCTGTAGACCAGGCTGACCTCGAACTCAGAGAGGTCCACCTGTCTCTGCCTTCAGAGTCCTGGGATACAAAGCATTTAGTACAACTAAGATAATAATAACTCTGAAAGTCCCTAACAATTTACCCTAAGGAAGCTTTTCAGTTTCAGGAGGTTCCATTTATTAATTGCTTCTCTCAGTGTCTGTGCTACTGGGGTTCTATTTAGGAAGTGGTCTCCTGTGCCAATGTGTTCAAGTATACTCTTCAATGAAGCTTAGTGTGGTTGGCTTTATGTTGAGGTCTTTGATCCATTTGGACTTGAGTTTTGTGCATGGTGATAGACATGGATCTATTTTCATTTTTCTACATGTTGATATCCAGTTATGTCAGCACCATTTGTTAAATATACTTTCTTTTTTCCATTTTATATTTTTTGCTTCTTTGTCAAAAATCAGATTTTCATAGGTGTGTGGATCTTTCTGGGTCTTTGATTCGGTTCCATTAGTCCTCCTATCTGTCTTTATGACCAATACCAGGCTGTTTTCAGTACTGTAGCTCTGTAGTAGAGTTTG
>JAQHUG010000054.1:1585432-1664931 GCA_028555095.1 Dicrostonyx torquatus | reverse complement strand
AGAGAGAGAGAGAGAGATTTGGAGATTTTCAGGAATTAAAGGCCAAAATGAATTAACAAATTACTGATGGTTCACGCCACTAAAATTTTCCTTATATGAGATCAAGAAGAACTTAAAACTTATCATTTGATTTTAATTTTTTTCAGAATCTTATTAGAGATAAGACTGGAATCAAAGGTGTCTATGCTCCTGCCACATCAACCAAGAGCTGGGAGTATTGGCATACAATATCACATCCAATGATCATTTTACTTTTGAACATGTTTTAGTATTGTTTCACTGTTTGTTGAGTTTAAGAACACAAGGTAAAATGCTCAAAATCAATGAATTGCTTTCAGAAACTCTTCTAAAGCAATGGTGTATCAAGCTATCTCTTAATATTTGAAGCTCCTCCTAACAACGGGGACTGTAGTGGAGTGTTGAGTCTGTGGTGAATCCTGGGGAAAGGATGCTTTTTGTAGAAGCTGGAAAAGACTTTTTCATTCTCATTTATAAATTCACTGGCACCTGTGACTAACAGTTTGCTATAAAGCAAAATCCAGCATAAGGCAGGTCCATATTGAACCCTATCCAAGGGGGTTTAATTAGTGAATCACCAAAAAAATCCTGTTATAAAATGGATTTACCCCAAAGGCAGCCAGATGGCCTTGTTCCAATGTATCAGAGAGGACAAAAAAGAACAAGAAACATGTTGTTCCCTCCCCTTCCCCCAAGATATTTGCTGTGTTGCTTAGAGGAGTCAGAACCCAGGTAACAGGAAGAGGTTGATGCCTGGAAAGATGACACCAGTTTCATGACTCTCTCAGAGATGAGCAAACTCTCTGAACCAGCTTCAAGGGAAGAAGTCTAGGCCGAGTTTATTGTTTCCAAAAATGTTGGTGCTACGTGCCTTCAGAAGCAACTGTATCTTAGGAACGGAAAATTTAATTGACTGAAATGCACTGAGCAAGACTGAGAATGGAAATTGGGTTCTCCACCCCCGCAGCACCTTTATTTTGGGCCATAAAGCTTTGGAAGGACAGCAGAGACTATCAGCTGGGCATTGCTTCTCTCCTATTATTCATTCATGTGCTCAAACCCACCAGGAAACTTTCCAGTTGAAGGAAGTCAAGGGAAGGTTGAGAGTACTGCTGGTGGGGCAGGAGAGATGGCACACGGGGTGAAACGCTGACCAGTTAAGTGGGAGGACAGACACAACTGGACTTCCAGCCCTGGAGCTCACTGGCAAGATGAGTGAGCTCCAGCTTAAGTTATAGAGATTGTCTCAGATAAAACAAGATGGAGAATCATTGAGGGAGACAGCCAATGTCAATCTCTAGTCTCTACATACACATGTGCTCATGTCTACCAGAACAGGTATGCACACATGTTCACCGGAACACATACACACACTCCGCCCTCCCACCACACACACACTAAAACTAGAGACGAGGCATCAGGGCATGGCAAGTTACCAGAGTTTTCACATGCTTTGAAGTAAAAGGAAGGGCAGGCATGATGTGTTAGCACAGGGAAGCTTATCAGCCATAAGAACCTTTTAGTCTTTTCCATGTCTTCAGTCTGCAGAGAGATCCTTTTAAGGCAGAGAATGTGTCCTGTTTATTCCACAAACAGCACAGTGAATGTGTCTTAGTTACTGTCTTATTGCTGGCAACTTATAAAAGAAATTATTTAATTTAAAAGATCACAATTCCAGAGGGTTAGAGACCATGACCATCGTGGCGGGGAGTGTGGCAGCAGGCATGATGCTGGAGCAAGAGCAGAGAGCTTACATATTGAAACAACAATCAAGAGGCATAGGGACTACTGAAATAGCATGGGCCTTTTGAAACCTCAAAGCCAACTCCTAATGGACATACCTTCTTCTACAATGCCACACCTCCTAATTCTTCTCAAACAGTTCTACCAACTAGGGATTAAATATTGACATATTAGTTCATGGAGGTAATTCTCTTTTAAACCAGGATATCATGTTACAAAAAAGGTTATTGATGAATACTTTTAGGGTGAAGAAAATATGAATAAATAAAACAACAAATCTGCGTGGGTTGTGTATATATATTTTTTCCAAAAAAACTCAGAACATGTAAGCACTGCATATCATAGCATAGAAAAGACAAGTTGATTTGAAGGAAAATATGTTAGAAGCCAGAAATGGTCAGTGTCTTGATTTTACAAATAAAGAAAATGAACCAGGTAATGGTGGCACACCCCTTTAATCCCAGCACTCAGGAAGCAGAAGCAGGCAGATCTCTGGGTTTAAGTCCAGTCTGGTCTACAGAGTGAGTTCCAGGATGGCCAGAGCTATACAGAGAAACCCTGATGAGAGAGAGAAGAGAGAGGAAGAGAGAGAAAGAGATGAGTCAGAAAAAGTGGTGCACACTTTTAATCCCAACACTCGGGAGTCAGAGGCAGATGAATCTCTGTGAATTTAAGGCCAATTTGATCTATGTAGTGCATAGTGAGTCTTTCGCAACAGATGTAATAAGTCCTAGAACTTATTAAGTTCTAGATGTAATAAGACCTAAGGATATTTAAATATTTTTTGACTGGAAAAGGAATAACAAGGTAACAAAATTTATGTATATTTATGTATCTCTGAATTCTATATTATTTCATTTACATCTATACTGTGTGGGTCTCTTTTAACCCTGTCTCACTGTTACATTCCATTTTTATATATTTGTCCTCTAACTGCAAATTTTTAAAAAATTTGCTTAAGTAAAACCTAAGTAGGCGTGTCACATACTGTGATGAAATCCAAAGATGCATTAAAAATTCTTATCCTGTCAAAGCTTCTAAAGCATGGCATCATAGCCACCCATGTGACACCTGGTTTGACCTACATCATTGAGATGGAAGCAATAACTGGATATAAAGTTCTCCAAACAGATTCGGTAGGCTTGATATATAAGATCAGGGAAGTAAATATGAAAATGACAAGTTTATACAATAACAATATATGCCAAGTAGATACCTTTTTCTGAGCAATGTCAATAAGAGAAACACTGAGGTAGCTGCAGCCTCATGCTTTGTCAGTGAAAGCACCAGGCTTGTAAGAAAGGGATCAGGTGGCCACTGTGTACTATGACTTAAGGAGCTTTCAACATTGTTATCTAACCCACAAATAGCCCCAGATAGCTGGAGATTCAAATGGTGGGAATTACCAATTTCGCTAAGTGCAAACTAACATGGATGAAAATCTACATTATTTGCCTGCCTTTTATGTAGAAGGACCACAACTGGGTATGTCTATAAATCTATAAATAAGGCTTCAAGTTCATGCATCTTCACATTTGATAGTTGCAAAATTCTGGGAATATCATCCTTTTGATCTGTCATGTTGTGGGGATTTTAAATTCATAAAATCTTAAGACATCAATTAGCTATTACAAACAAAGCCTTACTGGAACTCATGGTGCAAATGATTTGCTTATGAGAAAGAAAAGAAGAGTAGGAAAGTGTATCCATAAGCTTAGTTTAGCTTAGTTTGGTGGTTAAGCAACCTATCTTTGTCAGATTTTTTTCTTTTTCGATCTTCACATTATGTCAGTTTTTTAATCACTATTAAGAATATCTATGATGGCTTATTCACAAGGAGAACATGTTTATTTGAGGTCACATTTTGGAGGTTAGTCCATCATTGACTGTTGCTTTGGAGCCAATGATAAAGAATCATGACTGCTTTGCATGTTGCAGCAAAATAAGTCATCCAGGCAGAGAACACAGAGAGGAAAAGAGTATCTCTTTCAGGGATATTCCACCAACAACCCCAAGGCCTTTATCTTTTGGGGGTTCAGCCACCCTCCAATAAGATCATGGTAGGTGGGTCTTTAGTGATTTTTCAGAGCAAGACACCACCAATATTCTTACAGCCCATTCAACTTTAAATGAGGCATGGCCTTCTCTGTGACTCTTTGCTTTCATTTTAAAACAAGAAATAAAAACAGTACACATCCCATTGTTGATTGTAAAAGTACAGTGACCTCACAGAAGTATATTATCATTTAGAATTGAGTTCTTGGTGCCTAAAATCAGCAGGCAGAGTACCAGGGGAGCTTGTAGATGTGAGAAAGATAATTTTTTAAAATGGATGTAAATGGTAAATGTGCAACCAGGAGAAAGTTCCTTAGTCTGTATGCATTTTGGTCTCCCTGTCTCTCTAAAAAGACCTATGCCTTCTTATCAGTTTATTTGATCTAAACTTAAAGCTGCAATGTCACCACTGACCTTCTGCATGTGGTTAACATTAGCAAGCAAAATTATAAAAAAAAATGTATCCCCACCCTTTCCAGAGAGACTACTAGTGAGACACCCTCCACATAGAACCAAAGTCAACGCATGAGGCCAGCTCTGTGGCCTAAGGGTCATTCTTTTTTTTTTTTCTTTTTTTCCCCACCCCGCTAAGGGTGCAACCACAAAATGAGTTTCAAAACTGGACAGTGTCCACCCTACTAGCTGAGTTCAAGCTCCCACAGATGGTGGAAGAGAAAAGAGCACTGATGACTCACACAGGCCGTCAGGTTTGGCAGCAAGTGTTTTCACACTGAGTAGGTTTGCCAACTTGAACCCGTTCTTGATGAATTCTCTTAAAATACCACCCAGGAGTTGGGGGATTTTAAATTCGTTCTTTGAATGTGGTCTCCATCTTCACTGTTAACCTGACTAGCCTTAGAATCACCTACAATCTTAAGGAATACTTGCGGTGTTCCTGTAGGGTTTCCCAGAAATGATCAACTCAGAAGAAGAAAGGGTTGCATTATTCCATATTCTGAGAAAATGAGAGAGCAAAGGAGTAAAGTGAGTCAAACAGTGATATTTATCCTTGTCCAGCTTCCAACCATCCATTAGCCCTCATGGCACCAACCATCCTTGCATTCTGTGGTAGCCAGCCATCCATTCATGCCCATGACACTTAAGGCAGCATCTGTTATACAATAAAGGTGAGTAGTGGGCTATGTCTCAGAACTTAAACTTTTTTGAGAAACTGCATCTTGAGTACTCAGAAAGTTTTCTGTCAGTTTCTTGAATGGGTGGGTGCCTTAATCATGCATGGATAGTTGGGCGCCATGAGGTGGATTGTTGGGTGTTATGAACATGCATGGGTAATTGGGTGTCCTGGTTTAGAGGATATGGACTTACTTATCAAGCCAATGTGACAAAATCCCAAAAGAAATAAGGGAAGAAGGATTTGTTTGACTTGCGGTTTCAGAAGAATTTGTAAGTCCTGGCATGGTTGGGGGGGCATATCTTTATTGTCTAAGATGGAAGACAGAGAAAGGTAAATATGAGGGTTTGACTCACTATATGCCTTTGCTCTCTTATTTTCTGAGTCCTAAGACTGTGGAATAATGCAACATTGATGTCCCTAAGATAACCATTCACATTTCTTTTGCTTTTGAGACGTGGAAACCTTATTTTATAACAAATGCAAAATATTGCTTCAGTATCTTAACTAACATATTGTATTATATTAATACAAAATATTGTTAGCATAAATACAGTTTTGTTGGCTTGATTTATGTCATCCAGCATTGCTTTAAATGCCTTATTATGCATAGACTCATTTAAATTTTAGTGTAAGCAAAATGTAGTCCCAGGGCAGATGGTTTCAAGATGACTTAATAATCAGAGAGACGTTTTTTTCAATCAAGTTCTATATCCATTGCGATATTAAAATTGGTCTTTATCATATACATCTATACCTAAGAGAATGCATGGGATTACAAGATGCCAGTTGGTAGAAGAAATGAGATTTAAACCTTATAGCTTTCCTCAAAGGCCTGAGAAGAAAATATTATCATATCCTTTATTTCAAGAGGTCAACTCCATTGACCTCCCTGTTTACAGACTTGGTGACACTGACATGTTGACATTATCAACAACTTTCAAAACTGCCATCAGTATGAAAGAAAGCAGTTTGATAAAGCATATGCACTCAAAGTCTTTTTCAATTGGTTTCTTAAAAGTTTCACAGACAATTGAAAAAGGGGTCTGAGCATGTCCTAACATGCAACATGTGCTTGGTGCTGGTAAGAATAAAAACACACTCTAAAAAAAAATTCCAACAAAATGTTACCATATTTGCTCTTAACTGTGAAGTTCCTAAACACACTGCTCTTCAAAGAAGATGGAATAAAGGTTGTTGTTTTTTTTTTTTTAAGTATGGCAAGTCTAACTAGCAGTGTCATAAAGAACAGTGAGTCACTTAGAACACCTTATTGTTAAAATGAATCAACCAGTCCATTACAAATTATTGTGCACATAAAAGTAGAGCTCACAAGAGCCACTATAACTGTAGTAAGTAGGTAATTTAAATATCACAATGGGAAGAGACACATACTTTTAGTAATACTTTAATAATAAATAATTATCTATGTTTGGTGCATTGTAATAACAGGAAGAAATAGTGTAATTAGAGCATTGTTAACCTAATAACCTTATTTATTTATTTTTTAATTTATTCATAATTTAAAATTATGATTTTACCTGCATGTATGTCTGTGTGAGGATGCCAGATCCTCTGGAACTGGAGTTACAGAGGGCTGTGAACTTCCATGTGAGTGCTGGAAATTGAACCCACGTCTTTTGGAAGAGCAGCCAGTACTCTTAACCACTGAGCCATCTCTCCAGCCCCTTATTTCTTATCATTATTGCGTGTCTGTGTTTGTTTTGCTTGTTCTCTAATGCAATATGGTATCAAATGACATGATTTCCTGTATGTTAGTCATAGACTCATTTTTTTTCCGAATAAATTGTTGGTGGTCACATGCATAACCTGCCTGACTGTTTAACGTCTTTGCCTGGGAACATTTCAGAGACAGATGTGCTGGCTAGGGTCCAGTTAAGGAGAAAATTATTCACTTTGAAATGAGTTTGAAGCAGTCCATCTTTGGGACAAAATAAATCTAAATTATTTTAGTTTGAATAACATTTCCAACTCTGAGTAAACAGACAACGAAATTCTATTTTTCATGTCTAGTGTATCCAGTATCATTCTAATGATGTTTCAAGTTTTAGAAATTATGTCTTGTAAATATATTTTCCAGTAGCACAAATTATTCTTTGCATGTTTTGCATCCACTTTAATGTTGGCTAACTTGAGCTCACTGCGGTTGAAGCTTTAAGCCCTATATGGAAGATTCCTTCAAGAGGCAAGACCATTCATTTGGGAACACCAGACGGAGCACTCTCGACCTGCTCTGTCCTCTTGGGCAAGTGATTGATGTTGTTAGTAGAAAGACATGACCAGAACATATAGCTGAGCAACTCTCTGCTGTACCAGATTTATGAAGCCTGGGTCAATATAAACTGTTATAGGAGACCCAGAACCTTGTAATTCACTAGGGAACAATAATTGAAATGAAAACATGGCCTTGATGTTGTCTTTGCTCACTATTTTTATTGGCAGATGCATAATTGAATAAAAAACTATCACAACATATAATGGGCAGGTAAAGTATGAGGAATTGCCCTCTTTGAACACTGTCTTTAATCTTTAGTGATAGCTCAGGCAATAGAAACAAAGGGGAGCTTTAAAGGCAGAATCAACTGTCATTGCACTAGAGGTCTCATCAATTTTCTTTGAGTTATTTATTTGTGATTTTTTATTTAGGGGGGAAGAGAATTCTCTTATGTGTGCAAATGAAAACCCCACCTTCCAAAGGGAAATCATTGAACAACCCAACATAATTCGAAAACGTTTTTCTGACTTTGAATTTTGTTTTAAAGTTAAATGGAAACAGCTATTCACACTATTATCCCAAGGCACCATACATCATCTAGACAATTCAAAGGACCTTCCAGGCCATTAGGCTAAAGTAACAAAATAACTCATAAGAATAGCATCAAGTGCTCATTGCCAGCCCATTTTCATCTACAGCACTCGTTCCTTCTATTGCATCTATTTCTTATAGTATTGCTTTTTTAAATGCTTTCAGGATTCATCACAATTGCTATCAATAAAATGATTGCCTACATTTCACGTGGTGTTTACTGCTTTTCGTCACTCTATGCAGCCATCTCCAAAAGGCCAGGTATTCATCAGCATCCATCAGATGAACATCTGGGCCTTGATCGACACGAACAGAATTTAGTTTCAGCTGCAGTTATACACAGGAGTAAAGGAAATGAAAGAGTTGAATACAAGACTTTCAGCTGAAAACTAGAAGCTTTGCAGATGATTGTGTCCCTGTCAATACAGATCAGTTTGTAGCAGCTCATGTGAATTTAAATATGGACTCTGGAAATTGCTTTAATTTTTGTTTATTATTATATCTGCATAACCTAAAAGCAAGGTAAAATGTCAATTGCGTGATGTGCTAGATGGGACAGCTGGGTCTTTAGAAAGAAGGGACTGAGTGAAATTTTTACCTGTAGTCTGAAATATGAGTAACAGGAATGTAAAATATCTTAATTTGAATGTCACCCTAGAGACCCCGTTGAAGAAAAGCTGCACCCATGAAGTTTCAACAATATAGCAACTTAATCAAGGCCTGAACAGGAACAGTGCCAACTGATGTGCCAACATGGATGAGAGAAACCTCACAAGGTCTCACACCTGCATGAAGAGCTATTGGCAATTAATGACGGCCAAAATTTGGAGAGCCAGTTTGCCCAGGGGATGAGCCTTTATTTGGTTATCCAATACCACTGGTCAGCCCTACATCATTATATTTGACCAACATTAAAGGACTCAGCAATCTGTATTTAAATATTTATGCATATGTATGCATATATAGATATAATTATTTAAAATATGAAGCCCTGGATTTTTTTAAAGTTAGATTTATTTATTTTATCTTATGTATATAAATGTTTTTCTTGTGTGTATGTTTGTGCCTTGTACCCAAGCAGTTCAGAAGAAAGTGTCAGATCCCCTGGGACTGGAGTTACAGATGGTTGTGAGCTACCATGTGGATGCCAGAAGTGAAACCTGGGTCTTCTACAAGAACAAGTACTTTTAACCACTGAGAAATCTCTCCAGCCCTGGAGCATTGAATCTGAGAAAGAATGTGATGAGGAATGACACCTGAAAAGTTGAATGGAAGAGAAAGGGGGGGTGGTGGTGTTTATATATGATATTCTCAAATAAATATATTTTTAAAACTGAATAACGTTAGTTACTGAATGCTGCTAGGGTAAGTGAAAGATGCCAAGATGAGTGGGTTTAAACATGCTACCAAGGCCTTTGATTGGGTAGTTTGTGGGGAGAGCATACACTGAAACCAAGGTAATGGCAAACTCCCTGAAGTTCTGGAGGAGACCTTCCACTGTAGATTGGCTACTGTGTCTGAGAAACCCACAGGGATGGATCAGGCTTACTTCACGCCAGTGTGACCATGGCTTGTTTGGTGGGTGATTTTGAAAAGATATTTAATGTCTGAAGACTGACGTGCTGGAATAAATGTGCTCTGGTGGACCCTGAGGAAAGCGGGGCCTGAAGAGATGGTCTGGGTCCAAGCTTGAGAAAAGGAAGAGCATAATTCCTTCTGATGGGATGACCACTGAGCACGTGTATGAAGTGTCCCCAGAAACCAAGTGAGACAAGAAGCATTCCTGTTGACCTCACAAGCTGATTGAGACCAGCAAACAGCCTAGAAGGGACCTACAATACTTTCATTAAAAACTCTTGACATTAAAATAAAATTACTGCATACAAAAATAAAAGAATAAAGTTGCTATAAGTTCTTATGTGAAATAAGAGGAAAAGAAAGCTGGAGAATCATGTTGAATTGTAGTGCGACCCACAGTGGGCTACAGGCATGGGTGGAATTTGCACTGTTAATTCTTATTCAGAATAAAGTATCAAAGGTCCTAGTTACAGTAAGGAAATAATGTATCCAGTTACTAATGCCTCATTAAAAGCAACAATGAAATTTATGAGCTGATAGTAACCTAATAGTAATTATGTCAGATAATGAGGGTGGCATTTATTCTGTGGCCCATCGGAGCCTACTTGCTGTGTGTAGAAAAATTCTAAGTGATCTCCCAATAATCCCTATGAGGTGGGGAAACTGAACTAGAGTTAAGCAGACTGCACAAAGTGTTCTATGGAGGAATGACTAGGGTTTCCAGGCCAAGGAGTGTAGAGGCACCTGTGCTCTTGACCACTGCGCTACCATCTCTTCATAAAAAAGACAAAGACATTGTGATAGTTGAAGGCCTAGTGCAGGAAGATACAAGGACCAAATAGGATGCCATAGTATTACTATTTATTTAACCTATACACATACACACTCATGCATGCACACACAAACACACACACACAAAGTGCAGCAAATGAAATTTCACACAGATATGCCTATGATTAATGATACATAGGTCAAGTTGAGAAACTTGATGATGATGACAGTTTAACATATACAAATAAATATTAACAAAGATTATATATATATAAAACATATAATATATACAAACAATATGTAATGTAGGTTTATGCAAATATACATGAATACAGATGAGACATGGTGACAATATGAACTAAAATCAAAGGCATAATAAAACTACCAAACTGGCAGACCTCAAGCTCCAAATGTGTTTTCTACCACATTGTATGTAATCAGGTACAAACAGATAATCTCATTTATAACTGTTTTTGCTAAGTTTTGTATTCTATTCCATCATTTAATTATCTTTAATTATTATTCGTTGACTAAAGCAATGCATATTTAGTAAGAGACAGAATTAATTATTATTTATTAAGAGCTCACCATGTGCCAAAGATTGCTGGCAGAGCATAAAGGGACACAGTTTTGCCTTTGAAGAATTCTCCAGGTAAAGAGAGAAAACAAATGCACTTGGCCTTAGTCTTTAAGGAGGTTTTGGATGCTTATGTTATCCTAAGTGTGTATTGTCAGGGGGGGAGTTATTTCTGTGTGTGTGTTTGTGGTGTGTGTGGGGGGGGTATTTCCATATGTGAGGGAGAAAGGATGTGTGTGGGTATGAATTGTGTGGTATCTGTATGTGTGCTGTATGCATGTGGTATGTGTGTGTGGGTGAATGTGTATGGGATATTTCTGTGTGGGATTTTGGGGGTGTGTGTGTGGGATGTGTGCATGTCTGAGTGAGGGTATGTCTGAGTGTGTGTGGAATATTTCTGTGTGTGAGAGTGTGTGTGGTGTGTGTTGTGTGTGATACTTCTGTGTATGTGAGTGTGGGGGATATTTCTGTGTGTGTGAGAGTGGGAGGTATATATATGTGGTGTATGTGAGTGTGTGTGAATCTGTACGTTATGTGTGTGAGAATTTGGAGTGTGTGTGTAAGTTAGAATGGTGTGTGTGTGGGTGGGTGTGTGAGTGGATGTGTGTGTGTGTGCATGTGTGTGTTGTCACCCAAATAGCCTATGACTATTAAGTCAATTTTCAGTTGACCACTGTTTCGTAGAACTTGGGTCTCAAAACATTGAAATTAAACTAACATTATCAGATTGTAAGGTATTATTACTATTCTCATTTAATAGGAAGTATTCCCAAATTGGTTTTATTTCAAATGCAAAATATTCATGAGGTCTTAAGAGAAAGGAAGAAAAGCATATGACAAGAAAGTAGTACCTACATACAGAGTACTGTTTCTCAACCTGTGGTCTTGACTCCTGTGAGGGATCAAATGACCCTTTTACAGGGGTCACCAAAGGCCATCATAAAACATAAATATTTATGTACATTCTGATTCATAACAGTAGCAAAATTACAGTTACAAACTAACAATGAAAATAATTTTATGGTTGGGGTCACCACAGCATGAGGAACTGTATTAAAGGATTGCAACATTAGGAAGGTTGAGAACCACTGCTCTAGAGCAATAAGAAAAAAAATCAACACATTTTGTGTCTGCTCACTTTTTTATTAGCTAGTATCATAGTGTTCACATGTGTCTGTCTTGGGTTCTCTACCTATACGTATTCAGCTCACAAAGGTAATATATGCTTTTCCCATGAATATTTATATTTTTGCTTCCTACCTGCAATATAAATTATACTTGCTTAATTTTCAAAATTTTGCATGAAATATCATATATATATTTTCTCAGCAATTTGCTTTCCCTCGTGCCCTTTTCTGGCACAAACAATTCTAGCAACATGGGTGATCTTACTGTATGTCAGTGGCCCACAAGAAGTCATGAACTAATTTCCACCCCTCATAGATATTTTCCAGCCCCTCCCCCTGGTAAACACCTCTAGCACAGGTAGGTCTCTCTGTACATCTGGAGAAGCCGGCCTTTGTAAAGCATGCAGCTTTCCCAACAACTGGGACGGTTTAGCTGTATTAGTGCCGGGTTGTTAGTGGCAGGTTATCTGCTCATTCCTGAAGCCTGTTATCACCGTGACAACTACTGTCCACTCTCATCACTACCCACCTCAAAAGATGATTTTTAGTTGAAAATATATTGTTTTAATTGCATGTGTATGGGTGTTTTGCCTGCAGGTATGTCTGTGCATCATGTGTGTTCCTAGTGTCAACAGTGGCCAGAAGAAGGCATCAGATTCCTGCAACTGGAGTTACCAATGGTTCTGGGGGGTCATGTGAGAACTGGGAATAAGCAGCCAATGTTCTTATCTTCCGAGCCATTTCTCCATCCCTAGAAGACGATTTCTTTCAGAGAGAATCCCTTATATCCCTGCTGTGTATATCCCGCTGAAGATAATTTCGTCCTTTGTTTACTCTCTTCTCACCAGAACAAAGAATGGCCCAAGTTCTTTCCTAGATAATGTAACCGCCTGCCTTCTTAGGCTTCTCTTGCCATGTTGGGGTCCTTCCCCTGTTATGTTTTTCCTCTGTACTAGCCACACCACCCAACCTCAACTTTAAATACATTTTTATCTGTTTTTTAAAGGGAGCAATAACTTATTTGCTTCCAAATTTTCATTTCTGGCCTTTTCCAGCCAATCTTCCATCCTACCCTTTGGCTCATGGGCATCTCCCTTCTAACCACTACTATTTCACTGCAGTTGTCTGACAAGTTCTCTTAAATATTAATACATCCAAGGAACATTTTTCAGTTCTCACCCTCTTGGATTTCTGAAGAATTTGGCAAAGTTGATTCATTCCTTTCAATTTTATTAATGTTGAGGTAATCCAAATACCCAAATATGTGTTTCCAGCAGCAGCTGAGACAACCTTTGGGTATCAGTCCATTAAACTAGCATAGGCATTTTTGCTGTACTTCCCTGAATGATTATTTAGGAAGAAATATCACATGCAAGCTCTTATTCTTCTCCTGAGTCTTCTTCAAAACTGATAGTCTGAGATGAAAGGAAATTTCTCTGGATGCGCTTTGGAGCTGAAGCAGCCTTCTTTGTCCTGTGCCCTTCTGTCCTCCAGGCTCAAGCCCCCTGCTCTCCAGAACCACCTCCCTGTATCTTTGCCACCAACTTCTGATTGGAGATATTCTTATCCCCATCTCAGAGTGCTTCCTTCCTTTCCCGATGACTTCAGCACCCTGCACCAGCTCTCATTTCAACCACTGTGACTTTACTGTTCATAGTTCAGTATGGGATGTTGTGTATAAGAAGAATCCTAGTTTTGCATTTTCTATTATTCAACATGAAGTGGCATATATTTTCAATTTTACTTTGTTGAGAAACTATTAAGATTCAAAATCACATGTGATATGTTCATTTTGGTGAATTTTGAAATACTGTGACAAACCACCCAAAGGAAGCAGCCACATACACCAACCACTCTGTTCTATGTTCTTCTTTGCATGTTTTGTCTGTTTTTGTCATGAAGAGGAAATAAGGAATAGAAACAGTTAATTGAATCCAGGAGATGCCTAAGAATAACTCATACATCACCGCTCCCTTCACCTAGTTTTGTGACCTGGATGTCCTCATTTGCCAATCAGATTGCAGAGATTAGTTTGTCTACTGCTGAGACTGGCCCAGAATAGGCCTGGTAGTTGCTTTTGCATACTTTAAGAAACACAATAACACATTAATGGTGGGTTGGTGGGTACTGTGTTGTCCAGAAGATCTCTGAATTTGTTTACATCATGTAACAAAAGCTTTTTATACATTAAAAAAATGACCCACATAGATTCTTCCCCTCTCACCAGCCTCCGGCATCCACCATTCTATTTTCGAAGACCTCCATGAGCTTTGCTGTTCTAGAGAACTTGTGTGACTAGCTTATTTCACTTGCTAATGCCCTCAGTGTTTATCTATATTGTTGCAAATGTCAAGAATGCCTTCTTTAAGATCAGTGCTCTGTTGTGCACACACATGTATTTTCTTTAGACTCACATCCATCCTGCATTTAAACTTGTGGGTCAAGAGTTGGATAAAGAGACAAAAAGCAAATTTTCTCTATTTGTCATTGTTGCTGTGGAGGCAGAAGAGTGATGATCAATAGATGTGGTCGACCTGGTGACTAAAGATGGTTCCAGGTGACAGCCGGATAGAGAAAAGCAACTGCAGCCCAACAACTTCAGGGAGACAAATGCTCCCCTAATGTTTTGAGTCTGGTTGATAGAACTTGAAGATGGAATTTGTGAAGTTTTAAGATACAATCCCTATTTCAGTAATTCATTTCCGCAGCTATAGAAAACTAGTATTAGGCATAAGATCTGTAATGGAAGGATTGTACTTCTGTCTTTTTGATCATCATGAATTACCAGTCTTTGTTCTGGATACACAGCCAGTAATCAGTATATGTCTATTAATTAAATTAATGAACAAATTCATTAATACTCAAATAGCATTACATTATATTAGCTTTACTTAGTAAGGAAATGTTCTTAAGGAATAGCATACACCAGTTGGGTTTCAATTCCAGATGATTTAAAAATATAAATCAACACTTGAGAAAGCCTTTGTTTCTTACATGATGAGGTTGGGCTCTTTCAATGTAATTTTTATCTCCTTTTACTTGATAAGGGAAATTATGGAACAACAACAAGAAGTGTATTACTGTAGCAACATGGCTTCCAAAACCTAATCTCAGCCTGGTTGTGGATGTGAGTCCCTTTAATGCAAAATCAAAAGAATACGTTAGACTAGTTCAAATGAAGGATCACATGACGATACTTAGTAAGCACTCTTTGAAGAGAAATTCTTAACTTCTGTGATTTATTTAGAAAAAGAGGGAAATGCGCACAAGTGGATTTGTCAAAATGATAAAAGTAGTGAAACACCTTAAATATTGCAGTCATTGTAAGCATGTGTCACTGGTGTGACTTACATGTAGATAGTCCTTACATATAGTAGGTGACCAGGCTACCGAGAGTTCAGGTATGGATAACACAAGAGAGTTATATGCTGTTGCAAATACTTTGGCACATATTGGTTTGAGTGGCTTCTGTGATCCACTCGTGTTTAAGAATTCACCCTCACTGTGACTCTCAGGGGGAGGTGCAGGCTAGTGATGTGTGGTAATGGAAATGCTCGCCAGGCTGGTCTTCTGTAGAAGGTTTGTAGCACCGGCTCCAACTTACCCTGCATCTATAACAACTTCCTCATCTGTCCCTTTAGACCCTACATGTGGACATTTTCTCCATATCTGTGACTGTCATGTCCTTTCCTCTATCTTCCCTACAAAGCCAATCATAAAACAGGCAAAGGATACAATAATGTGTGAGTTATTCATATCTTTCTTCTGATTCAATTAAGTATTCCTACTTCTCTATGAAATCATATGAATTTTACTAATGTACTTGTCATGACAACTTCTTCAACTTATTGGGAATACTGGAGTCACAGAAACAGTAAACATAGAAATGTAAAATGATACAGTGCATTTTGAAGGAATATATATTCATTTATGTATGTATATTCCTATATATATTTATGCATAAGTATATAAGTTTGTAAGGGATATATATGTATATATATATTTCCTGCACACTTGTCATTAATAGCCCCTATAGAATTTAACAAGCAAGATGCATACGCTCATATTGCATAAACATCCAAAGACCTCTACACAACTATACATAGACAACACTCATCACAATTGCTGAAACCTGAAAATCACCCAAATGGCTGTACACAGGTAACCCAGATGAATGCTGTGATGAATGAATCACAATTGCTGTACAATGGACTATGACTTGGTAATAAAAATAAGTGAAGTATTGACATATGCTGCAACAGGTATAACAGAAAGGAGCCAAAGTTGATTGTGAGATTCCCGCGATTTTACATTCTAGAAAGAGATGCTCATATCGGTGAGGTGAGCTAAGCATGCAGGTGAGGTGTGGACGAGATGGGCATGCTATGAATAGAGGCAGATGTCAAGGGGCTCTTTCTGTAATCCTCTGCTTTGTGTTGTAATCGTGGTTGTGCACATGTATACATGTATAACTGTTCACAGAACTCAAGTCACAGAACAGGCACATGTATGCATGCCCATGGATACATGCATGTGTGCACACATACACAAAGCCACCAAACTGCATAGAACTATTGTGTGGTTATATTTTTAAGCAAATTTTAACTAAAAGATAAAAAATTTGACATAGCAACATCCTCTGTGGAATTTCAGTACTTTTAAATTTCTCAGAGTGTTTAATGGCCCATGATCTGCCCACTGAAAAACTATGCTTGGTTATCTGGTAGCTGCTGGTCTATATGTTAGTTACGTCCTGTTGTTTGATTTTTTGTGTGTGTGTCTTTTATAATTCCCTCACGGTTCTAGCAGCTGAGCAGGGCATCACTTTTGAGCCACCTATGTTTTTCCTATAGCTCGTCGGTGTGTGCTTTGTGTATTTGGAGGCTCAAGGGATTTTGAGGCTTGCTTCCTGTTTTGCTTTGATCTTGGTATACATGTGATTAGAATGTTGTATCCTTTGGAGAGATTGGTATTTTATCACTATCTAGTATCTGTTTTCGTCTCCAGCGGTATTTTTTTCCCTATGACTTCATCGCATACTAATGCAGCTCTGCTTGCTCTTCTAACTCTACATGGCACCTTTTCTTTCTCATGAATACATTATACCCACACCATTTCACTTGAAATGAGATCAATTTTACTGTATTTTGATAATCTCTGTTATTTAATTCCTTACTTAAGAAGACACTGGGAGATAATGTATACTTTATCTCTTTACATGGGCTCTATCTCAGGGGGTCTGGGTGGAAGGAAGACCACATGCCTCTTCTCCCACTTTCAGTGAACTCTATACTTTCTCTGGTGACCCACATTAGGCAGGTTCTTCCTCTTGTGTGATCTCATTAAACTTTATTTCCTCTTTGAAAAAAACTCTTGATATATATATATATATATATATATATATATATATATATATATATATATATTTGTTCCATGTCTGCCCTCGTTGGACAATCAGATTGCAGACATCAGCCTGTCTGGAGTGTCCCATTGTCTTCTGCTGAGACAGGCACAGATTGGCATCTGCTGGTATTGGGGAAGCAGACAAGAGCTTTAACTTAAGACAGTTTCCTTTTCCCTCTGGCTTTGCTCCCAAGGCTGCTCTTCATCCTGTGTTTTTGCAGCAGTGCAGACTTGGCTACTCTTTGCCTTGGGAAATTTGGCGCTCCTTTCTCTTAAAGATAAAATGAAACTCATTGCCCTCTCAGGTTTTATTCACTCATAGCCCTTCTGGTTTCTGAGTATGAAGCCCGGTTAACCTCCTGTTCCCCCACGATTCTGTACCGTTCTGTAGGCACCATGAAAAATTGAGGGTTGGGGAGACCGTAAGGTGGCATTTGTTGGCTTCTCTGAGGTAACGCTGCTCTTTCTCTACCTTGTGTAGATCAAAGACGAAAGTGTGGACGACAGACTAGAATAAGTACCTGAAATGTACTGTTTTCAAGGGGTGAAAAAACAAACTACAATCACCTTTCTTCAGTTTTCCCTTGTGAAGGGCTACTTTACCACATATTCCTCAGAAATTAAAACTAAGATTCTGGTTAAATTCTTCCTTCACTGCTCTGGTTCTCTTTGGTTTCCTGTTCAATATGAATTGAAGAACTGAATTGTGTTAGACCCACAGGCGTCAAATGTCCTAAACACAGCGTGCTGCAGAAGCCTCACTGCCCGGCAGTTAGGCCAGCCTCGGAGCTGAATCCCCTTTGTAGCGTGTTCTTTGTTTCCTCTGGAGGACACGGAATTTATGTGATTTAACTTTCCTATAAGTTAAGCAAAAGCAATATTTTGCAGCAAATGGAATGGTTTAAGGCCTCGTGATTCATCAGTAAGACTTCAATACACACTGGGAACTGTGTAGCGGCAAAATGAGATGCTCTGATTGCTACAGAGTTGATGTAGGTCTGGCCACATAAAACAGGCCCCACTGCCCATTAAGTCTTACTTTACATGATCAGATTTATTTTTTAAATGAACCACTGAGGATTCATGCTATAACAACCATTTTTACTGAATATCATCAGAAGATCCTTCCACCTCCTAACCATGTTCTCAAAATATAAATTAACATTTCCACAGAGTTCAGCAAAATTAGCATACTGTACATGGTATGCATCGAGTATATACCCTATGAACAAAAATGAATGATATATGCATAAGGACATTTGAAAACCCTCAGATACTCTGTCGATATAGGTAACCTTGGGATCACAATGTATTTGAAAGTTCACATCATGAATGGTTCACAGTATTTTGAAATATATAAATGTACTTGGAGAAATGGATACATATGTGTTTATACAAAATTGGAAATATGCAAAAATGACTTCTACCACATGAATCAAAATTAATAATTTGATTTAAACAACTCAAGTAAATAAGATATAATGTTTTTACTTAGAGAAAGTCCATATAGAGAGTTTAACCCCTTCTATTTTTATCATTTTAGATTTTATCACTTCTATGGATATCTTTATAATTGCCGTTTGAACAATATTTGATACAGATGTGAAGTTTTCTTCTATTTAAAATCATTAAGAAAACACTTTTAATTATGGGTTAAAAATGGCTAGCAGGTGGGAGGAAGTTCTGTTTAAGTCCATATGTCTATTACTGATGTTAGCATTAGAATGTCAGTGTATTTTTGTCCATAGTCTCCGGTGATTTTAAATTCCTTCCTAAATGTTTTCCAGAATGACATCAAAAAGTTTTTCAGGAATATCTTAGCTAACTTACGGCCTTCTACACAATTGCTTTGAAGAAAACAAAACCCTGACCACATGCTTCTGTCTTCTGGGAGATTTTTCATCTGGCAAACATCTTCCAGAAAATTATCTCCTAGCTACAGTACTTATATGAAGTCTCAATTATAATACAAAATAAATAAATAAAGCAGAGAAGGAGGAGGGAAACGGAGGTCCTTCTCCTCGCTCCAATCACAGCATATCATGATAATGAATTTGCACAAGAGAGGCCTTTATATTGAAAGCTGAACTTGATGAGGACTTTCTTATGATGGCCGATTCAAAGGAAGCATTTACTAAAAGGAAGATTCTTATAAGTTTGTAGTGAGCTGAATAACGTCCTTCCCAATGTTTGTGTCTTTCTCCCCAGAACTCAAGACTGCTAGTCTGGGGGAAGGCAACCTACAGGCATGTTCTTGCTGAATTACGTGAGTGGAAGCTGGACCATCATGGAGATCTTTATATGGTTTCAGATCAGAGATAACTGCTGATAACCATAGGATGTTGAGGTGAGGCACGTTGGAAGCAGACGAAGCTAAAGAATTCAGGAAGCAACAGAAACTGGAGAAATGAATTTACCCTTTCAAAGATTCTGGAAATAACTGATCTATCTGAAATGTTAACTTTAGCTCTTTGAAGCTGATTTCAGTCTCCTGGCGTCCAGAACTGGGAGAGAGTGATTTGTGTGGTACTGAGACACTAAGTGTGTAGAGCTTTGCTACCCTAGCCACAGGAAAGTGAAATAAACACTCTCTGCTCACCTTGGTTGATACTATTTCTCAAAGTCAGAAATCATGAACATATGTGGTTATAACCTTGAGGTGAAAATTTTATCAAACTAACTTTTGAAGTTATGAGAAATATTTTTAAAGAAAACCGACCCTCAGTCTGTTCATGAGACCCATGTTAGGAATTTGAGAAATGCATTATATGTACCCAGCAAGCTGAATGAATCAGCCTTTCTCTGTTGTTTGATAAAAACTTTTGAAAGTACTGGTTTAGTGTTAGAAATGCATCTGGTCAGTAGTTGCTGGACAGCAATATTACACTGCGGTGCTAGGCAACCATGATGCTGTAATAACTTCCTGTTGAGTGTTGTGCCATATATCACTGTAATATTCCAAAAAGAACACTGTGGGTCACAATGCAGTCCCTGGTAGCTTTTTAAAATTATTTACAATTCTTTTCAATTTTCTGAAAAAAATTAGACTCTTTAGAGAAGTCTCAAGATGTTCGTTACAAAACTCCTCAAAATTTCTCCCATAAAAACATCAAGAATTTGTTGAAGATTTTTACACTTGAACATATTGTTTAAAATATAATCATTCTTCCTGTGTGACAGCCTCACACAAACAGAGTATTTAAAGAAAATGAAGGTCTGTCATTGCTCTGTTTAATTAGCAGAAACTTTTAGAAATGAAAGATGTTTCAAAAAGTAAAAGAACTCCAGGAGAACTTGTGCAGTCATGGCAATTGTCTGATTTCCCATCAGAATGTCACCCAGTCAAAATTCCATTTTTAGGTGGCATCTGCTAGAACTGGTCAGTTTTCTTTCACATTTTGAGTTTGTCTTTCTCCGATTACTGTTCCAGATCAGATGCTGGATTCCATGAGCATGCCAAAAGAGTTAGACTTGTTTCTCATGCAGCAACTCGTGTTCACACCTGTGACTTTGAAAGTGCTCATCCCTTTTCCATGTATCTAAATTATTTACCATCACCCTGCTTTTTTCCTTTATGAAAGCAATGCATTTATTTTGAAATGGTCTGAACGCTGAGGTTTCTTTTCTAATACTTTTAGTCAAATAGAATATACTTAGTCATACGTTTTAATTATGTTTACGATTTACTTTGCATTAGGACTAACACTTGCAATCTTGTAAAGATAACTTATCAGAGTTACAAATAACTTTACAATGGTCAGGATTAGGGAACAAAATGTAGGATTCTGTTCTTCTTTTGGGGGGAGTGTGGGTGGATAATGGAATTCTTACAGTTACATGAAGACCAGGCAAGTTTGTGCAAAGTTAACTACCCAAATATACAACAGATCATCAATTGTGTAAAATTACTAAACAAAATAGTTCCCACTGACTATTGCTACAGGCAACACAAGCAGAGTTACTGTCAATTAAGTGGATTCTTTTTTTGTCCATTGTTGACTGGGAAAAGTTTAAATTTTAAATTTCTATAATGTATAAACTACCTCCTAACTGCTGCAGAACAGGTTGGGTTTTTGGTTTGTTTGAGGCATTTTTGCTCCTTATGTGCATATTTGAGATATTTGGTGAGCCTGTAAGATCAGACTTCACTGAATTCATACATTTACCAATATCTTGCTCATCTTCTCAGAGATTTGTCATACACTGATGACACCACCAGTTACTCTGACACATTCTACTGTAGTAGAGTAAGGAATTACGCCATTACAACTCAATTATCAAATCACATGTTAGAGTTCTGTGTCTTTTCTGGGACTAAACTGGCAGTCTGCAGAGCTAATACTGCCAAACTTTACAAGGAAGAAGACAATCATTACAAATTCGAGAAAAATACTAATGCCTCTGGTTTCACCACTTTCATACAAACATCAGAACTGGGAGGAGCTCTTGATGTTTCAGTTTATCGTCAGTTCTTCTTGAACAGTTGACTTCTCAAGCCAGCCAGTCATCTGGTTAGGATAGGTTGCCAGGTAGGACCTCCCTCACCTACTTCCTAAGCAGACTAATGAGTAAAGCAACCTAGACAGAAACATTTATATATAAATGTATATGCTATCCTGTGTATTTTCATATTAGAATTTTCTTCTGGCAGGAGTACAAAACTATTTTACGAAACAGTACAAGGCTTGCTACATTATGTGTTTTTAATACATTTATTCCTTCTTTTACCCAATTGACTGAATAAAATTTTAGTAAATATAGAAATATACTAAAATTAAAGTGTTCTCAGAATATGTCATAGAAATTGACTAGACATAACATTTATCTAATGAGACTTGACTATAGCTACACTGACTACAGACAACATTCTCTAGCTTCGCCTGCCTAGCATTTTCTTTAACTATACAACAGATGCACTAAGTATTATAAGCCTTTACTGTGTGTATGTGTGTGTAACGTATACATCTTCCCTGTGTGTATATACCTACCACCACTTTAGGAATAATCATTAAATTGTAATAGATTTACTAAAGTGATAGGAATGAATAAAAGTCCATCAGAATATGCAAAGGAAGAAATCGCAATGCTTTCTCCTACTTGTATCTATAACCTCACTTTGGAAGTTTCAAACCTCACATCTAATAAGCCAATCCATTATAAATGTCTCCATTTGCTCACCACAATACAGAGAGTGTTTTGATTTTAAAATAAAGACATAAGTCTACCTCTGAACAGTAAATAAAGGAGAGCGACACTCAGATAATGAAGCTCAGTTGGTGGAGATAGTAGATATCCAGCAAGGATTTATTTTAAAAAAACAACAAATAATGAATAATTTGTTATTTAAATAATGAGAGTAAAGGTCACTGGAAATATAAGCAAAACTTCTCAACAATTTGAAATATAAGGTTTTAAACCTTATACACTCTTAACAAAATAGTAATTAACCACAGATGACAGATGCTGCTCCTTAGTCAATGGAGACTCTCAAGTTTTACTCTGCATCTCATTGGGAAGGAAATATAAATTTTTAAAATAGAATTAACTTGGGGGAAGGCATCAGCGCTGCAACTCTTAGCACCAAATGTTTCTTCTTGGAGCACCAAATGCTTTATGGAAAACATTCCAAGTATCAAAGTTTTCAGATAGATAAATATTTATGGATCAAATCCATAAAGAACAGACATTGTTATGAAATATATATAGATGCCTTCAAAACTTTCTTTCTAGGCAGAGGAGACACATAAGTTAGGAGTCATTTCCCACTTAATTGCTTTTGCAACCTTATGCAACACAAATGGATGATGGACAAGACTCATTTGTTTGTACTAAGAAGGAGATCTCGACTGACATCATGTCCAGATGAATCACACGGGATCTATTGCCATGTATGAAAAGTGTCACGTAGAGATTTTCAATGTCCTTTGCCAAGAAGATTAATTTTAAAAACAAATTCTTCTCATTTCTGGTTCGATTCACAATTAAAGCATAGCGCTACTGGTTCATCACTTTAAGGGCAATGAAATTCCATCTGTCTTTGAACCTTATGAATGATACTTTTTCAGCCTATGTATAGACGCCTGACTCACCCTCTTCATTTTCAGCTCTTTGTTGTATTTTTATTACACATCTCCAGCCAGTGCGACAAACCTCAAGAAAGCTATTTTGCCATTTAAAGGCAGAGGTTTATTTACATTTGTCATGGTGCAAATATGCTACATGATTCTGTAAAAATGTAAAGTGGTTACCAACGAAATATAGCCAAGCTTCTGTAGTATTTTTGCTGCTCTTAAAATACCCCTGATGGGCATGCCTGCAGTAGAAAAGAAGGGCCTATTGGGGAAAGTAGCCATGGGTCCTGCTCTAGAGGTAAACACGAAACAAATGTGTACAATGATTCACTACAGAGGGAGTTGGGTAGACGTATCAGCCTTCTACATTCCATGTGCACACACATTGTACCCAAAGCTTCAACTGTGAATCAACTGTGAACATATTGGACATTTTGCAATTGAATAGAATTCTATCTTGTTGCTCACCAGAGGAGTTATGTATTCAACCCAAGAGAGTGTAGGTTCTATGAGGGGCTTAAAGAAAATGATAACAAAGACTCAGTTAAAAAAAATTTATTCATTAATATGTGGAGGTGTGACTTTGGATCCAGCCAGTCAGTGACATAAATAAACTTGAGCAAAAAGATTCAAGCTAGAGAATACATGTGTGCATTTGTATATCTGTGTGTGTGTGTGTCTGCGTAAGGCTTCTTGGAGCAGGGCCATAAACCTGGACACCAACCAAAAGTATCACTGCAGCCCTTGGAAATTTCCATAAAGAGTACAATGTGGGTAATTACACCAGGATGCTCCAGATCGCTTTTTCCATCTTGTGCACTCACATGCCCGCCAAACATGAAACGTTCGCCTTCTCCTTTCCAACGTGATGGTTGTTGAACTTATTTTTAGTGTCATTTGATAAGCCTTTGCGCTCGCAGAGAGACATCCCACTGACCCGGCCACTGGTCATTGTCTATACCAGTTCACATCAAAGCAGGCGCGCTTTGTCAGGTTTCCAGTCGAATATCCATTTCGCATCTGAAGTACAGTATCGAAAGTGACTAGATCATCTGCGCTATTTCCTTCAGCTGCGGCTGCCTTCCTCCCCCACCGTGTTTCTGCTCACGCTAACATAATTTGGCATCGTTGATGTGACACGATGATGATAGTTCTAAAAATTTACAGTACGTAGATTGTCGATGCTTTCCGATGGCGCCCCTCCTGATTTTAATCTATCAACTGAAGAATAGAAGTATTTTTTTTCTTTTTTTTTTTTTTCCCTAGGCTGAATCGCAACCAAGGTGCGGTGCTTCTCAATGTCCGAGTCACATGCAGACAGTGATAGGTCATTCAATGTCAAAAGGCATAAAAAAGATGAGCAAAGTCTTCACAGGCTGCTGCTTGCTGTTGCCTTTAATTATATTAATTAAACTTTGAAATTTCATGCAAAGAGAGTTGCTGGCTTGTGACGCTGAAGAGCCCTTGGAGACTTGAAGGAAGAAAAAACCCTGAGCGGAAGCTTGGTGGTTACTGCTTCCTTAAATTAAAAGCCAAACAAACACTTAGGTGTGTTTACAGATAGTAATGTTTTATGCACTGCTAAATCCTAAACACTGAGAAAGGGGACGCTAGCAGTCTAGGGACAAGGTCTCAAATCACGGGTCCTCATGCTGCGCTCCCCATCTTTGGTTGGAGGCGGTCTTCCTGTTGAATTAACGCTCTATTAATTCCCTTGTCCCGGGTGCATAATGAAAGAAAGGTGTCTTGGAAAAGGAAAGGGCAAAATCCTGCTTGCATCCAGTACCTTGAGGCTTCTCGACTACGTTTTGTCATGCGTGTGCACTTTCAGTGTAACAGTGACAAGATTTTCTAGTCAGAAAATTCCCGTAAGGCACAAAATAATAGAGGACTTAGAAGGCTTTTGCTATCTGACATAGCTACAAGGCAGTGGACTCCATTATCTGTTTAGCCTGGTAGAAAACTTCATCTTCTGCCGGTAGCTGAAGATCTTGCCGAACAAAGCACACACGTGCCTTGCATCTATGTCGAAAGCACCAGTCGCCATTATGAAGCCGCCTTTGCGTGGCTGGTGGATTTTCAGTCTTTGCTTTGGTCTCATCTTTACATCATCACTGTGTTCTGCTTTGTCCTCTCACACATTCAAATGAGCTTTGCATAAACCGGAGCATGCAAATTAACATTCCTCGGTATTTTCAGTGTCATGAATCATGAGTTATCGCCGAGTTTCATCACCTCTCATGTAGATGGCAGAGGAAGTGTTTGAAAATGTTTGGCGCACAGAAAGCAGAAGGCAGAGAAAACATTTCCTGACAGAGGAACTGGGCTGTTGTCCCAAGAACTTCCGAGATGCGCTGGACTGACTGTCCACTCGATGGGAGATCAGCATCATGGAGATGGGACGCTTTCTTCTCTTTTCATTCTTTGGGCTCTCATTTTATTGATGTGGAACTCGGGAGAAGTTTATGCACCGGCCCTGAGGAAAGAAGGAGATCCACAGTGAAACACCGAACAGTTGGTTAAAAGCCAAGGAACATGTAGTTTCAGTACCATGAAGCAGTCCATGCGACCCAAGTGCAGAACAATGTCCTCACAAGTCGTCACAAAGCCATATCATCTGCCTTGGCTCAACACAATCTTGCTCAGGGTTTATTTCACTTTTTCTACAGAAAGTTCACTTACTTGATGGTATGGTAAAATCTACGCAGAAAAAAAGAAACCCAACATAGAACTACAACTCTCTCGGTGCTGTCTGAAGTGTGTCATCGCTGTTAAAGAACTCAAACTCTCAAAGACATTGCTGCATGTGTATGTCTGTATGATGAAATAAAATGGAAGGATTTTTCTTGTGTCATCTGGTGACTCTAAAATGTATACACAACGAGTATATTTAATAAGTCACAAAACCTGAGGTTTAGGAAACATGAGACTGGATATATAGATGCCTTTTTTGTGCTGTATTTACAAACGGCTTTTGTAGCTCACAGCCTTGCTTTAGATCATGTCCAATGTTGCTGGCCCATTTCTCACACTGTAGACACTGCTTTCCCCCAGACTGATACAATTATTTTTGAATTATGCATCTTCAAAGAGTATTTGCCAATCCAGTTTCTAAGAGCTTTCATGAAGATTGTGTGGGCATATTTATTCACAGACTAGTCACCATCCAATAATTATTTCAAAATCAAATTTCCAACTATTGTTGCAGACTCTCCTTTTTTCCCTTGGTCTGATGCTGCTGACTTACCATGTGACTTGTGTACAGAGTCCTCTGCTGGCCGAAGGCTAGCCCACTCTCTCCTGGTTTAATCCAGAATAATCATGTGATTAAGCCCTCCCATCCATTTGTTACTACATCTGCTCTCAAAAGCCCATCATGTCAGAGCTGCCCCTATTGTGAGTGCTTGTTTGGACTACTCGAGGCATGGAAAAATATATTGTGGACGAAGATTGATATTTGTTCATTTTCTTTTCAAACATAGCTGCTCAACAAAGTTAGAAATTTCAGAAATTTTTGGAAACAGAAAATTATAAAGATGGAAAAGAGTGGCAGTTTCTATCAACTTCTACTAAAATGCAATGGTCCATTAAAGTTTGTGTCTTCTGAATAATTTTGTAAGCAATGAAATTTCTACAATTACTAATTTTATTAGTTTGTGTTTAACATGTAAAATCAGGTATAAGTTTTAGAAAATAATACATATCATATATCATGAATCATACATGTTAATATGAACACAAAATTTAATTTTCTCAGTTTTCTGAATTTTTCACTCAATATTTGTCTAATTATTTTTCTACATTTAGGCTCATGTTCTACCCATACATGAATTCCAAATACGGTGTTCTGATGCATTGGGCATTACTTATATTGTATATTTAGGCATTATAGAACTTACTTGAATTTATACTCTATAAGTGACTGAGTCATGCTTGAGTGACAATATTTGTCAATAAAATTGAATTAAACTAATGTTATAAAACTTAATTACATTCAAAATGAATTATAAATATATTTCTTTCTTTTGTTTTGGGAATATAGATCTTCTTGAATTCAGTGGAAGTATGCTTTAATTTATTCATTCTTCATAGGAAATTATTAGAAGTAAAATTTCCTAAATATTTAAAGAAACTACACTTAGTCAGAAAAAAACACGAATTTACTACTGACTATCACCAGGTATTTTGAAGCACATTGTCTTATAAATTCATTGGGATAATTCAAATATTAAGTTTTTGATATTTCTCAATAAACTTAAATCATTAAAAAACTTAATTCTAAAACAAGATAACTCTCAAAAAATCCAAACTAAATGATTTCTAGCACATAAGAAAGGTGTTTCTATGTTGATAACTGGCATCATTTTATACGATCTTTGAGGTCATCACTACCTAATAAAAGCTAAAACTTTAAAGAACTAAAACTGCCTTCCTTTGAAAGCATAGTGCCTTATGCAACCTTATATTGAAGATATTACCTAATTACTGAGTTTCTGGGCCAAGGAAACAACTCAGAGCCATTTAAACAAAAGTATAAATTGGCAACATCTATATGACAAGCAACTGTGCAAAAAAGGTTTTTTACTCTAATGTTGGGTCTTAAAATGTTCACCATGATTTGTTTTTGTAATAAAAAATCCATGATATCAATTTATATTTCTGTTCAACAATTCATAGAATAAATTATGATTCATCTAACTCAACACCATGTAGTCAATAAAATAGAAATCTGTAAAAGATGAAGGAAAATGGTAATAAACAGAGAATGGCAAATTGTTAAATACACATGATCATAACTGTGCAACTATGTGTCTGGAAAGTCAAAGATTAGCAGACAATTTCCCAGCCAACTGTGTGGAGTGGGCTTGCCCATGGCATCTTATTTTTCATTTATACATTTTCTGTATACTTTTATATGTAATTACTTTTAAATAAACATTAATTTTCAAAGAATACATTCAATGACCAAAAATAAGTTCCTTTATAATGAAATGTTTTTTACAACGCTCTTTATGTATGTGTTATTAAAAGTCAGTCCAAACACCTATTGATGTTTTGCTTTGGGGAACCACCATTAAATGTTCAGCCAGAGATTTCCAACATCTGGTGGACCCATTCACTCATTCAGGTTGCACCTGATATTTAGCTTCCAGGTGAACCTGTTTGAATTACAGGTCAGTCTGCTCAGGGGTTTGAGTTTCTGGAATCAGCAGACTGACTAACAGACCTTGAATCTGCACTCGGCAGTTGCTGTAAATATGTAGTCTAGAGTTGCCACTGGAAATCTAGACTCTTCCTTTAGTTTTGTGGTACTAAATTTTAGGAGTCTTAATTTAAAAAAAAGACTGTTTCAGGCATCTGGCAAGCTTATAATTGGCTAAATTTTTAAATCTGCTTGCTCATATGTGTGTAAGTACATGGTAACACCAAGCATAGCAGTGGTTCATTACGTTTATGCTTATGAATAAATGTACCTAGTGATCCATTACATTTAACCAGAGGAAGGAGAATATGTGGCTTTCATTTGCCAAACTTTCTAGCCACATTGCTAGCTAGGACACATGTTTCTCTGTTCAATGAACAACACAAAATACTAATGCTTTTGGTGCATGGCAGAATAGTTTGAACATCCTTAATTTATACATAGCTACCAAAACTCTCTTTGAGGAGGAGGCCCCAAGTGAAATATAGCCAGCTATTTCTCTAAATCAGTAGTGTTTGCATTCTGTGGGTCATGAGCTACTGTGGGTTCTACAGGTGCTCCAGAGCTACAGAGTTAGAGTGGTGCATGTGAAGACCCCAAACCCAATCCCACCCAAGGAGCCCTGTGGTGCGCTACCTTGAAAACTGTAAGTACATACTGTACAAGATTTTCTCTGTACTAAAACGTGATGACTGCTAACACAGAAATGTAACCCAACCTTACGTTAAGTGGCGAGTGAACTATTCATATGCTTTTTTATAGCTCTTATAAATGTCTTTGTAGATCTCCAACATTATAGCATTATTCCTATAATTTTTCACAATATAAAGAGTTTGTATAACCATTGGGTCTATAAAGAGAAGACTGGGTTTTGGATAATTATGTTTATGATACTGTAGTAAAGGATCAGTTCACTGGGAGCCAGAAAAAGCCTAGGCTAAGTTTGCCTGCTTCCCTTTTGCTACACAAGCATGGCTATGTAACTGGAGTCTTTTTCTTTTTCTGCCTTGAGCATAGGAGGTCATCCTGGGCAGGGCGTTTAAAGCAAAGAGTGAGTCAATACAGTGCCTCTTCTGATATAGCTGAGCTTGGACGTGGGCCCGTAATCTCTGCTCTATCTTTGTTCTTCTGAAGGTTTGGTGCATACTTTCTCTCACCACTACCTTAGAAGTAGCGCAGGGTTAAGCAAGCATAAATTAATGCAAATTTCTTAATTCCCACTTTTTCCAGTCATAGGGAATATTCATATTCCTCTTGACCTTCACAATCCTCCAACAAAAGTACTATACAGACAATACTATGTAAATGCCGAAGGATGAACTGAACCTGAATTACAGAGAAACAGATTACCTGAACTTGAAGTTTAGACATGTGAAATGCTGAAGCCTTGCTATTCTTTAAGTAACATCCTATGAAAATAAATCCTCTGAGTCTGGAGACTGAATACTGACTAATTTTTTGAATTCTGGGTAATAGTTTGCTCAATATCAACCCAAACTGGAAACATAGCTAGGCCAGTGGTGTAACTTGCAATCCCACAACCTGGAGGTAGAAATAAGAAGATCAGGAGTTCAAGGTCAACCTCAGATACATGAGTTCTAGGCCAGTGTAGAGTATATGATTCACTGTTTCAAAAAATAAATTTGGGAAACTGTTAACATTCCCAACTTCCCCTTTAAAAATGGAGCTTCATGTGAATTTTAAATCCTATTAGAAATTTTCACCATAAGAAGAAACAGAATGTACCAAGCAAGAATGTACCATGAACAAAATAAATACTGACGGTAACAAGGCTAAACTCACAGTCAACTCTTCCAGCTTTAACTGTACTCCAGTGATATTTCAGGCAATAACAGAAACCTCCTCAGTGGCCAGGTATCTTATTAGCACGTTCCCTGAAATCATTATTAGCAATGCCCTTCTCTTGGGATTCACAAAAAATAAGAGAAGCAAGATGCACAACAGAAAAATATCAGAAACATGACTATTGTACAGAGGAAAACAAGACAGCAGTAGAAACTTGCATGTTTGCTGCGGGTGAAGTGTGCAGATATGGTTCTGTGGCAGTATTTAAAACCAGATTTCACCCCCATTTTTATTGTGGTCAGTAACAGCAGCAATAACCAGAGCAGACACCATGTTTCCCATCTCTGGAGCATTAAAATTCCACTAGCATCAGTGCTCGCGCGGCCCTTTACTAGCTATCGCCACAGGACGTATTTCACCGCCGGAACCGGTACAGGATTATGCTCACCCCATAAACATCCATTGACAAGCCAACGCAAACAACCGCACTTCAGCTGAGACTTTTCAACACGGAGAGCTGATTTCTCTTTATCTTCACTTCTAAAAAGACCTCCCTAAACCTCCGTGCACAGTGCAATAGTAAACACCAGTTCGAATTTTAAATGGCACAAAAAACCAAACCAAAACAATACAAAAAAGCACAGACACCCAGACATAGAGATTAGTTGGGAAGTCCAGAAAGTCACTATTGGAAGGAAGACCAAAGAACACAAGGGACTTTTGGAATGTCAATTTCCTGTAGTAACTGATGGTACAAAACTCATGAAAGGTATATACCATTCTGAATTTACAGGAAAAAATCTGAAATAGAGTTGATTTTACCAACACCTGAAATATTTTAAGCCTGAAAACAATTTTACACATTGTTTTTTAACTGAAGTTCAGCCTATAAATGCCCCATGTAACATAGACTATAATTAGATGCTACTAAAGAAATTGCTGAGTTTGCCTACAATTTACCTTCAGAAATTATCCCTTCATTTTTGTAATGATACCTGCAACTATTTGTAACTCTATAAATATAAATAATACTTACATTGCAAATATTTTGTGTATTTGGTTTTGAAATTTGAGCATATTGCTGGCAACAAATGAATTTTCTAAACCATGGTTAATAAGAGATAAAATTATCTTTCTAAGTTAATAATTGCAATACAAGATTATGTGCATATGTGTGTGTGTTAAAGAGAGACAGTGTGTGTAAGAGAGAGAGAAAGAGAGAGAATAGATAAAGATATAATTTTGACAGTTTTCTGGAAATCATTTTTGGCAAAGCCCTGGGTATGCTTCATAATGAATTATAATGGGAAGTAGATACCCAAGTGACACACTACATACATGCATACATAGTCAAAACAGATTTCTGCACATTTTATTCTTTGCTTAATATTTATTTTATTTATTTATTTTATTTGTTATATCATAAATAGTATAGCAACAATTTTCCTTTCCCTAATTTTAATTATAATACAGAATATATCTTAGGTAATATTTTAAAATAGACATTTTAAAACATTAAAATACAAAAAGTAGAGATAGAGAGATGGCCCAGTTGGTAAAGTGCCTGCCACACAAGCATAAGGACTTGAGTTAGGCTCCCCGAGACCCTGGTATAAAACCTGGGCGTGGTAGTGTATCCTGAAACCCTGAAGATGGGACAGGGGTGTCAGGAAAGAGAGACAAGGGGATCCATGGAGCTCACTAGCCAGTTAGTCTCGTCAAATGATGAGCTACAGTTTCAGGAAGAGACCCTGTCTCTGAAACTAAGGTGAACAGTGACCGAAGAGAACACGCGAGGTCACCTTCTGGTCTCCATGCCTGTGCACTGATACACACACAAATGTACATTCTCACATGCGACAGAGACGAACAACCAGGGAAAACAGAGAAGTAATGCAAAACAAAAATGGGAACAAAAATGTTAAAGCAATTCTAATGTCTATCATTAGGGGAGGGAAATGATAAACTACTAGTATCTAGATAACGGGAACTAATATATCTCTAAAGAATGCTATTCTAAAGAAGGTCATTATAGAAAGATGGCCAGGGTTTATTAAAATATATTTCTTTCATTTATATTGGTAGCATTAGCTTTTATGTTGTAAAAAAGGAAATATATTGGAATTAATATATGGTTATTTTCTTTAAAAAAGTAAAGTAATAATTGCCTCAAAATAAGAGATGCAGATACACTTTTTTATTATGTGATACCAAATGCAAACACTTAAAGGTTTTATGTTGGGGATAGAGTTAACAATAAGAAACATCTACCAATACAACCTTGAATATACATATCACTGAGTACAACCTTGAAATTAACAAAAGCTTAATGCATACCAGGAAATATGTTGTGGGAAAGACACTACCGCATGCCAAAATGCTTTATTACAGCAAGGAGTTGGTCAACTAAAGGCTGCATGAGGAACTTACTCCTTCTACCCTTAACAAAGTAATCCTGAAAAAAGAAAGCCCACTGGGAGTTTAAGACAAGGCAAGAAAATAAGAGCCATGGCCCTATTGGACCCAGACCCCTCTCCAGCCACTGTGATATAACCACACAAACTATGAGAAGGACGAAATAATCCTTCCTAAGCACACATGATTCTAAGGAAGCTGGTCCTGTGCAGTATAGGGCTGCAGGCATGGGCACATACGGAGATAGACCTTTCAAAATATAAAAAGTTCATTGTGGGTAATGGAAGGATGTAGCTATTATAAAGAGACATCCCCTGCAACCCAAATAGTTTACAGGTAGGCTCTAAGTCAGAGGGAGGAGGAAGGGAACCTACTGGCAAAAATTCTTGACACTGTCCTGAAAACCCTGCCTTGCGGTTCATTGGTGATGCCAGTAGTGAACTACAAAAAAGTCTGCAACAAATGCAGCCACAAGAAGACACCTATCAATCTAACAGAGAAAGTGGTTTATTCTAATGGGGTAATGAATGTGTAAGTCAGGGTCCAAATGCCTGCCTCTTTCTTCTCTCTGTATATACAAATACATATATCTAACATTAAGATAGCTACACACATACATACATACATACACACACACACACACACACATATATGTACATTCACAATGTCCATATCCAATTTAAACACATAAACAATGATAGTTAGAAAGAAATAGGAAAATATTTCCCTTACTCAACAGAAAACATAGCCAATACTTATAATACAGTCTAACAAACAAGCAATAGCTATGGTAAAGATATTTTAAAATCTACTGATAACAATGAGTAGCATGCATATTTAGTTTTTCCAAATGAAAAATAAGTGTTCATGTAAACTGGACACAGTGAAAGACAATGATTTTGAAATTTCAGTTTTTCACACTGAAGAGCAAAGTAAAATAAGAATGCAAGATCTCTGAGTCATGTGACTCTTCTCCTCTGAGAAATCACTGCTCCACATGGAATAAATATGAACTGAATGGGAAATAAATGCTTAGGACCTCCTAAAATAAATGGATGACCTAATCTTAAAAAAATTAAAGAAAATCATTAAATCCCAAGCAGAATAAATGTATAGAAAAGCAGGAAATACACAATAAGCATTCAACACACAATAATACATCATAAGAGAGTGTATCTCTGCTGGCTTCCTTCCCCTCACCCCCTGAAACATGAGAAATGCCATAATGATAACTGCTGACTTCTCAGAAACAGTGACGGACACCTGACAATAGAACATTATAACTACTAATTTCTTTAAAAATTAACGATAATTTACATATTTATAGTAAATTAAGTAAAATAAAGACAATTTGAGGTCAATGAAATTTGTGAAAGGTGAATGGAAATAGACTTTAATAGACTATGGTTGGAATTTGGATGTTTTAGTCTGATATAGTCTGTAGACATGCCTCTTTGGTTGAGCTTTTTAAACGTAAGTTACTTAACATCTTTTAATTTGCATTTAAAGAAAAGGGAGGCTGATTGTTGGTTTTGTGTGAAGTTGCTTTGCTTTTAGCAAGAATATCTGTAATAGTGCTGCAGGGTTTCTCACTATGGAGTGCCTCTGCTTCCAACATGACAGTGCTTCTCCACTTTGGCCTGCTGTGAGATAATGCTTTTGTACACTGTAAAGATTTTCATTTGTATTGATTTAATAAAACCATAATTGGCCAGTAGGCAGGCAGGAATTATAGGTGAGGCAACCAGTCTAAGAAAATTCTGGGAAGATGGAAGGCAGAGAGTGAGTCATCAGTCAGACACAGAGGAAAAAAGAATGTTGCACTGAGAAGAGGTACCAAACCACAGGATAAACATAGACAAGAATTGTGGGTTAGTTTAAGTTGCAAGAGCTTAATAGTAATAAGCCTGAACTAATAGGCTAACCAGTTTATAATGACTATAAGCCTCCATGTGTTTTGTTGGGACTGAATGGCTGCAGGACCAGGCAGAACAGAATCTTCTGTCTACACTGGCCTCATAACCTGCTGTATTCATCGCTCAGTCTGCTCTTCCTTTGTTGTTGTTTGCTCTGTTTTCCTGTAGATGCGGCTGGGAAACTTTATCCCAGAGTCTTTATGACTGCTGGTTTTTCTACAAGAATAGTTCTTCCAAGAATAATCAGTTCTTTTCTGTTATTTATCAGTAACGAATCTAAATTTCCACCTAATTTGGGATTGACATTGATTATTTAGCAGGATATTCCACATAAAAACAAACCCTGAGATTTTACTTTGACTGTTTGAAAAGATGCCTCATGCATAGCGACAACTAAATAATGCTATAGTCATGTACATAATTTTAAAACTTTGGTCTAAAGAACAGTTGTGGATTACTTTGTGAAAGATTAATGTTAAGGACTTTAATTTTTAATTATGTGCACATCTCTGTGATTGGTGTATTTACATGCGTGGATATCCTTCCAGAGGCTAAAATTGGATCTCCTCAAGCTGGAAGGACAGGCTGTGAGCCACCCAAGATAGGTGCACAGAGTTCCCATCAACAGTGAGGTGATGAGTACCCTGAGTTGCTAAAACATCGAGTTCTCTGTTCATCATTTTTATTGAAAAAATCTTGCTAAAGCTTTAGTTAAAAATTAGTGGCAAGCCAGGTGGTGATGGCACATGCCTATAAATTCCAGCACACAGGAGGCAGAAGCAAGTGGATCTCTGTGAGTTCATGCCCACCCTGGTCTACAGGGTGAATTCCAGGATAGCCAAAGCTAAACAGAAAAACCCTGTCTAAAAAAAATAAAATAAAATAAATTAGTTGTTTATGAGTCTGTTTGTTTTCAGTTCATCACAATATTAACAAACATTTTCAAGATATACATATATATATATACACATGCATATATACATATATACATAGTCTAATAGAATATGTAAGGATATTTCAAGATAATTCAACTAAAAGGACACAAGTGTATGCTTTTAATGTTTTCATCACACTTGTATAAAACAAGTTTAAATAACTGCAGTTTATTTCTATGTTTAATAATTAGACATCCAAGTTCCCAAAACTGGTATTTCATTTTAATGTATACAGAGTAATATGCCAAAAATGATTGTCTTTATATAACACAATAATTTAAATTATAAGTTTTCTCATCATATTTATGATTTCTAAACTCTTAGAGCATCAGACGTATGAGTACATTTGTTGCTAAATTTAGTTCATAAAGAAGAAAGCTCCAAACAAGACTTTAAATCCTCTGTGTACAACATCTTAAAGCTAATAATATGTGAAGACTATGTTGCTTGTATATGCAGACAAAGGTCCAAATAATTTTTTAAGATAAGTCTTTTGTTGCAAAAAAAGATGACAGACACTGTGGCCCAGATGTCATTTCACTGATCAGTGAGTATGCAATGGTATTTAAAGGGGATTTTATGTTCATAGTTTGGAAAGAAACTAAATGTGCATTAATATTAGCATTAATTAACATAGTTATCATTAACCTACTTAGTTTTTACAAATTATAAAGAGCAAGTTTTAAAATGATTATAGAAATAATAAACATATCTGGAGATACAGTTAGTTTCAACAAAATGAGAAGTGTAAATGCTCAACCTTTCAAGCTTTTACATAAGAATATATTCCAAAAAAAAGGGCGGTGGTGGCGCACGCCTTTAATCCCAGCACTCGGAAGGCAGAGGCAGGCAGATCTTTGTGAGTTCGAGACCAGCCTGGTCTACAAGAGCTAGTTCCAGCGCAGGCTCCAAAGCCACAGAGAAACCCTGTCTCAACCCCCCTCCCCCAAAAAAAAAGAAAAAAAGAGAAAGGATCCTGCTTCCTCACTTGAGCCAATGTGATCTTTAAAAAGCTGGGCTATGGTGGCGCATACCTTTAATCCCAGCACTCGGAAGGCAGAGGCAGGCAGATCTTTGTGAGTTCGAGACCAGCCTGGTCTACAAGAGCTAGTTCCAGCGCAGGCTCCAAAGCCACAGAGAAACCCTGTCTAAAAAAACAAAAAAAAAAAAAAAAAAAAACAAAAGAAAAGAAACAATACATGTATATTCATATGACTAGAGATATGAAAGGCTGCTTGCTGTTCTACAACAACAGTTGGTTAAAATAAAAGTGTATGAAGTCACCTTTATGTATAAAGAATGCTCTTCTATTTGCATGGACTCAGAAATGTCAAAAAAAAACAGATTGAAGTCAAGTAACAAAAAATGATTGGTTTTGACAATTTGACAATGCAGCACCCATTCATTTAACCATGGTGTGATATTTCAATGCAATTATATAATTATATGTTACAAAGTCAGACCCTGAGGTTTCAAGTCTATCTGAAAACCAGTTATTTGGTAAAATTGATGACATATCATGGAATATGTGGGTACACAGCAGGTGAATGGATAGATACATGATAGATAGTTGACAGATAATAACACAGACAAGGATATAGATATAGATTTAAGGTTAGTGTAGAGAAATACGTTTCATCTTATTATATTCTCTGACTATAAATAAACAAAAAGCATAATTAGACTTTAGATGCTATCACAGTGGGTTTAGCATTATATTGACTCTCCCAAGAGTGGTAGGAAGAAAAGAAAGAAAGGAGGGAGAGAGAGAGGAAAGAAGGAAGGAAGGACCACATTTGCAATGCCAAGTGTAAACTATATAGCCAATATTCTCCAAGACATATAACTGATTTTATTTGTATGCAAATTGAAATTTTCTGTCTAACAACACAGTGATTAGTGATATGTAAAATAAGATGTAGTGGTTGACTTGCCGAAAATAACTTATACAAAACTACATGTTACTGCCCACTAATTGACTTGGAATTAATCATCAGCAACCACCATCCCATCAGCAAGAGGCTTCCTGCTTTCTTCTGTCACGTTAATATTCAAATGGCCTAGATGTCCTCTTTCCAGTGCCTAACACAACAACTGGCATAACAGAGACGTGGTTGGATTGCAGGATGGCAGTGTTCTAAACTGGGCAACAGCAGGCAGCATGGAGGAGCTGACCTTGATGTTGGTCATGAACAGAGAGCAGATGGTGGAAGTTGGGTCTGTTTCATACTGAAAGCCAAGAACAGACAGAGACAGTAGGAAGGACATTCCAGTTTCATAGCAAGTCTTAAATCAACATGCAACACATGTTTGAACAAGTGGGAAGGGATCCTTCTGAACAACTCCACCACATGTTCATAGCAGGAATTAGAATGTTAAATTGATATTAACTGGAGCATTTATTTCCTTCTATGTTTGAGTTATTTCCTGTCAGTATTTGAAAAAGGTCATGTAATTTCTTTTCACACACATAGCATAACTCAAAATGTATGTACATGTTGTGGAAATCCCAGTGACCAAGCTTTGACGCAGGAAGGGCATTTCTCATTCAGGTCATTAAATATGAAAATGGGAATATAGAATACCTTATAGATTTTTCCAAAACAAATATTTTTAAAAGCTCTCAAAGTTGACAGCATTTTCCAATAAATAAAAACATTCAAGTACTAATTTTTAAAGAGAATAAACATATTCTTAAAATAATAAAACCCAGAGCTGGGAGATGGATTGATAGTGGAACTCTCTCCTCTAGCACAGGACTCATGTTCTGTTCCCAGCATCCATGTGGTGGCTCACAACCACATGTAACTACAGTTCCAGACATCAGATTCCTCTTCTGAATGCCACAGGCTTCCACACATGTGGTACACACACATACATTCAGGCCAGGTGCATGCACACACACATGAACACAATTAATTAATTAGCTAAAAATTAATAATGAAACCCCACTCAGTAAACTAAATTTAATTACCATTTCTTATTTAGTCAATGAGGAAAATACTTATCTGGGGTGAAAAAGTAAGGTTATGGAAGAACAGAATACAGACACTCTTTGAAGCTGGGAACAGGAAAGAGGAGAAAGCTGTAACTATAATAAATAACAATAACAACAATGGTATGTTGTAGGAGCCCACTTGTTCATCCTCGAATTATAATATAAAATTCAGTATTCTTAAAGCCTGTGTACTTTGAGTTGAATTTCAAAGCCTTGTCATTTGAAGAGTTGATGGCACATTTGGTACAGTGCCTGTGTAAGAATATGAATCTGAGTTCAAGAATCTACATAAAAACACAAAACTGACCCAGTAATGCACATTAACAATAACAGCCCTGAAGAGGGACACACGGGTGGGTCCTAGTTACCCACTGTTCAACCATCGTAGCCTAATCTTTGGTGAGCCCTGGGTTCGTGAGAGACCCTGACAGTGATTTCAATAATATAGTTTCTGAATGATTATTTCGGGCCTGGGAAGCCAGGAATGAAAAGCCTCTGTACAAAAAATTGGTGCACCAATGTGGCTGACTAAATCTACGTAAAAACTGAGAAAGCTTGGAAAGGAATCCTAGTCACACACACACAAAAAACAAAACAGAAAAACAAACAAACAAAAAAAAAACCGTTTAACACAGCTTCTTGCTCTGTTTGTGGGCAGCATGCCACAGCTCCTTTAAGAGAGGTTTTCCTGATTCCGTGGTAACAGAAAAGAAGCTGCACAGTTTTGAAGCAGCAGCTTTCTGGGCTGTGCTGCCAGCACGAACACTGGCTCTTTCAGGAAACATAACATTTAAATGGGGTTTATGGTCAGTGTGCTGCAAGTTACTTGGTGGCAGCATGGGGCAACTGGTTGACCCCCACCTGGCTGTCTCAGAGGCAGTAAATGGACTTCCACATTTTGGACTGGGTAGATACAAAACACAAAGCAGCCTTAGTCATGGTGATGTCACTTCGCTTTTTAAGAAGCATTTCTGGTCAGAAAAGGATTACAGATACTCAATAAAGACAAATTCAGATGGAAAACACCACTAAATGTGTCACAATGTTGGATAAATGTAAATAGACTTGGGAAAGAGAAGAAAAAGAGCATAGAGGTGGAAAAAGAGATAAGTAATTAAAAAAACAAAGTAAAAAAGATAGACTACAGACAGTATATATTAAAAGGAGCAAAGAAAAATAAGCCATGTAAAAATGGAATATACACAAGGATTCTGGATTATGTATATTGTGTTTTCTTTGAATTTTTTGACTGCAGAGAGATATTTGATTCTGGGGACTGCTAAGATGAACCAATATAAAAGTTTCTTTATTTCAAAATTTGGGTCTAAGGCTATGTTGCTTTGGAAAAGAGATTCTTTTGTTTCCACAGAAGATGAGAACCTGTGGATTTCTTTTAGACTAGTGTGGTTTGAGGGACCATAAGCCCCTAAAAGGTAGCCATGAATACCCCTAAAACTTAATTCACCCAACAAAAAGCAGAAAGCAGTTTGGAAGGAACTATGCCCATATTTTCAAATATTGTTTATAAATGTTTGTTTACATTTAAAGGGGGATATGCTATAAAGATTTGCATTGGTATGGATCTTGGTTTATTGATACAAATTTAAGGTCAATCTTGTTATATGTATATTTTGTTCTTGATTAAGGTATTGTGTTTGTGCAACTCATTATAAAATTTAATGTATAATTATAAAATATAGGTTAATATAGAGTCATTTATAGTAGTCAATCTTATAGTCATGTTAGGTTTTCTAGATTTATAGAGATATATTTCAATTAGATAGGTATTCTTCAAATCTTACAGAGACGTTCAGAATATGGCATTTAAAATGTTTTAAGAACTTACAACTTTTCATAACAGTGATACACATCTGGCAGCACTAAGCTACTTCAAGAGGATTATGGGTACCAAAGAGGATCCCTATGGTGTTGGTTAGCCATTTGGGTAAGAAAATGCTCTTGCCTGGACTGCTTGATGCTGTGCTGTATGAACTTGACATGCAGTACCCACAGAGAAATGACTATTGAAGCTGCCTAAAGAGGGTGAGACAGTACTTTGGGGTTCGTGCTTCGTGAAAGAGATTGAGATTGCCTGACTTTCTGAGGACTCAGAAGAAGGTGACTGACAAACTGCCAATATAGGTACAACTGTCTTTAAAATTTCCTGCTTCATGGAATAGTCTGCCAGATACTATGGGACTATTGGCTTAAGATGGATGGATCCCCCAATGTTACAGAAGAACTTTTTGGGTGACTGTCCAGGTAGCAAGATGTCTCTATCAATTCTAGAGTTTTGGAAGTTGCTTACAATGCACTTCTTGTTTACTTAGGTAATATTACGTCCTTCTGAGGTCTTTGATGGAGTTGAAGAATATATAGTCATAATTATAATTGTCCTTAGTTATGCTAAAAGATAATGTAGATAGAAATATTGTAACTGTAATTCTTGCTTGATACCTGTTTTGTTACATGTAATTTTTCTGTGTTAAAATTAAAACCTTCCTTTTTATTTAAATAGGAAAGGGAAGGTGACATGGGATTCCACTCTGTGTGCTGTGAATACCATTGGTTAATAAAGAAACTGTCATAGGCCTGTGCAGGGAAGAATATAGGTGGGGAAAACTAACTTGAATGCTGGGAAAAAGAAGGCAGGGTCATGAGAAGCCATGGAGCCACTGTCAGAGACAGACATGGTGAAACTTTGCTGGTAAGCCATAGCTATATGGCAATACACAGATTAATAAAAATGGGTTAAATTAATATGTAAGAGTGGGTTAGAAATATGCTTAAGCTATTGGCCAAGCATTGATTTAAATAATATAGTTTCTGAGTGATTGTTTTGGGTCTGGGCAGCCAGGAACAAATGAAAAGCCTCCAAACAGCACCCTGTCTCATTTTATGGTTCATCCTTCCCGAGGAAGGACAAACCAAGACTTACCTGTGACCTCAACAGACACACAAATGGAGAGGAGGGAGGGAGAGAGAGAACTTGTCCCTTCAATATATTCCTTTGATGACTGAAGCACATAAACAGGAAGCCCTAATTGCCATGTACAATTACAATGCCACAGTAACACCTGTGCCAACCCAACCACAACAGACTAGCACGACAGAGAGAAAGCCTGCGTGAAATGAAGTAGTTGTAGTTTTATTCAAATAGGATAATTTGCTGTTGAATAAAGAAATTCAACAGCAACAACAAATATTTAGATTAAAATGTGGTATATCTGTTTAGTTTTTAAATCTTATTCTTCCAGCAACATCAACACTAATCTTTGGAACAAGGAAAACACTCAGTGAACATTATGGTGTTGCCAGACCCAAAAAATGAACAATTGTATTAGCATTTTCATATAGGCTCTTCTGACAGCATCAATGCACCTGGTGGAATGGTAGCCAGATGTTCATTCTATCTGATGCTATTAAAATCTGTTTCACAGACATAACTTACATTCTCTCATTCCAAATGATGCCTCTGATAATGAAGAAAACATATTTTATGTGGGTTTTTTTGATACTTCCAGTTTTAAATAACATCTTAACATATGTTTAAAACAGAGCATATGGAAATAAGAAAAAGCAAATCTGAATTCCAGGCACAAATATTGGTTAAAAAGATAACACAATGCAAATCTATTACTTTTATAGTAATCTCAAATCATGCATATCAATAAAACTAAACACCAATAGGAGCATGATGCTTTCTATAATCACACTACCTTCTAGGAACTCAAAATTTCTAAAGCTAACATCTGCTTTCAGGGGGCATAAGATTCATTCTCACACTGAAAGAGATTACATCAGACCATTTTGTGTATGAATAGGATCAGTTTCCATTGATCAGTATTAAAAATACATCCATTGAGTAACTACAGTAGCTGACATGTAGCAACAGGGTAACTATGTCTACCAGGCATAGTTGTTGCATTAGGTGGTGTCTATAAACAGGATAGTCTCAAGGATCCAAAGTCTGATATATAGTTCAGAATCATTCAGCAGTTCTCCAGAAAAGAGAAATTCCAAAGGAGTATGTTTCTGTCATTGCTCTTTAATTTTTTTTTAACCTCGAGAGAAGTTAAAAATTAATGTCTAAAACAATGGCTGCAGACAACAGTCAAGATTACAGGATCAATGCTGATTGCTATACAAGACAGTAAAAACAACAAATACAGATGATGATCTGCCTACAATTTCTGAAGAATGGAAAATTCATGCAAGGCTTATGTTATGTGACATTTTTAAGAAGACATAGTTAATAAGTTCACAAGAATTTCCATTTTACAAAATATAGCAATCCCAACTATTTCTATACAAAACAATTTACCATATTATATTACTAATGTGACTAAATTGATCTCAAGAGGTCTTGGTTCTAATACCACCATCTCACAGCCTACATGTCAACTACTCATGTAGAAGGTCACGTGACCTAACAAGTTGGGGAGAGGATAAATTGCTATATTGAAGCAAGTGATTAGTTTTGACTTTAAGCTGAAAGGGGAAAGGAGAATTTATAATGCTCTGGAAAGACTTGCATGCTAAAGTACATATCTCATTGCAAAAGTGCATCAATTTTATCAACTGAGACAGCTACATATAACAGGTCTATAGATTTTTTAAATGAACTAGAAGTCCAATTACATTTCTTATATAGAAAGTCTGTTTTGAAGTTACTATGCCTCACCCAAGTTAAAGTCTTTGTATTTGTATTCCTATGCTAATTCAAATGCCTGAATGGGAAAAAGCACTGTTGTAGGTACAGACATACTCAATTGCCAAAGTATAGAAACAACCTGTGTCTACCAATGAGTCAAAAAGTAAGAGAGTATTTAGAAGACCTGCTTCGGAGATGAAAACAATTTTAAAGGAAAAAAAATGCGGTATATACAAAGTAACTCTATGCAGCATTCCAAAAGAGTAGTCTGTCATGCACAGCATGATTGAATCAGGATGACATTGTAAAAAGTCAAAGAAGCCAAATGCAGGAAGAAAATCTCGATGTGAGCACATGAACAAAATATTTTCTTAAAAGTCAAATGAACAGAGTGTTTGAATGATGTTGGCCAAGGAGAGAAAGGCAGTGGAAAATGGAAAAGGAGGTCAAAGGATACAAATTTGCAGTTTGAAAGGTGTTTCAAGATGGGGTGGGAGGTCCTTCTGTCTATGTTACTGGTTAACGAATAAAGAAACTGCTTTGGACCTATAGCAAGTCAGAATTGAGGTAGGCAGAGAAAGCTAAGCTGAATGCTGGGAGGAAGAAGGGCGGAGTCAGAGAGATGCCATGGAGTCGCCAGACATGCTGAATCTTTGCCAGTAAGCCACTGCCACGTGGTGATATACAGATTAATAGAAATGGGTTAAATTAATAAAGAGTTAGCCAATAAAAAGTTATAGATAATGGACCAAGCAGTGTTTTAATTAATATAGTTTCTGTGTGTTTGTTTTGGTTCTGGGCAGCTGGGATGAACCAGCAGCCCTGCTTCTCCAACATCAATACACAGTTGAAAGTTGTTGTTAGTAATACCATATTGATGAGGAATATGAGCTAAAAGTAGATGTGCTGCTGTCTTCTCTCACACATAAATTACAAAAAGTTAACTTTCTTTTATAGAAAAAATAGAAGAGGGTGGTTATGTTTATCTGTAATTATTTCATTATTATCTTATTAGTAATCATTTCATTGTGTACATATAAAATCATTTCAAAAATCTTAGATATATATGAGAAATGAATTAAATATATATAAGAAATAAATTATAATAAGAATTATAAATTACTCATAAATAAAAAGTAAGGAAGAAATGGAAGCTTTTAAAAAAAACTAACATTATTCTACCACTTACCCCTTGGGATGGCTATCGTCATTTTTAAAAACAAATAAAAATAAGTTTGGAGTAGATGTAGAAAACTCAAATCCTTATGAAGTCTAAGGGAAATGTAAAACTATGTGATCTTTCTGGAAAATATAACGATGGTTCTTCAAAGAAATAACCACAGAATTGCAGTATGAGCTAGAAATGTCTTTCTGATATGACTCTAAAAAACCTGGGAGAAAGGATTCCTGCATTCATAGCAGCATTATTCACAAGAGTCAGAAGGTCAAAAAGCCAAACATGAGTGTCTGTTCAGGGATAAAGCAGTGTTTAAATTAGATATAGGAACACAGTGAACTACTCTATCCATCCTTAAAAAGAGAACCTACTACTGTCACTTTCCCAAACCAATATAATTCCCAGGTACATTCTAAATATTTATCTTTAATTCTCAGAGATGAATGTAGCTCTCATTTCTTGTAATCAAAGTTTCTTTTTTTCAGCAGATGGAGACAATTACAGACATTCATAACTGGTCAAAAATCAACCAACTGACTATAGGGTGCTCAGCCCCAAAACATATATCTTTAATATAAACAGCTCCTACACCTAAGGCTCAGATAATAGCATGGAAGATGGGGGTCAGCAAGATATCAAGAGACAGAAGAGCAAGATATCTGCTGCTAGTGCCTTCTAAACATGACAGGGATGCCTCACCCATGAAATCTCAACAGTATGATCCCCTAAGAAAGACCCACATATTGACAAGACCAGGTGAGATGCCAACGTGAATAGAAGAAATCTACCAATTCCCTACCATAAGATGAAGAGTTTCAGGCAGTCAATGGTTGCTGAGAGAAAGGGATTAAGTCTTCTCCAGAGATTAATTTCTTGATATTTTATCCAAACCCAAGCAAACAACACTGAATACATAGACATACAAGCAACACTAAATTATCTCAACAGTGTGTGTGTGTGTGCTTGTAACAATAATAGTAAAGATGTCAATAATTTGAGAGAGTAGGGAGAGACTCACTAGGATTGGACATGAGAGGGAGGAAGAGAAATGATATAAAAATTGTATGTATGCATGAAATTCTAAAAATTAAAAATTTAACTTTAAAAAAGGAAATAAAATTCTAACATTGTATGCTACATTACTGCACTTGGAAAGGACTATGCCAGCTGAAACAAGCAGTTACAGAAAAGTGATACAGCATGATTCCTCATGTGGGTGGAATCTAAAGCTACCACACCCACAAGGACAGATGATCCAGAGTGGCTACTGGGAATTAGGGAGGAGGGGAAGCACCATTCAGGAGGTATGAAGCTTCAGTTTGGGTTGCTGATAAAACTTCTGAGGATGGATAAAAGTGATGGTTATAAAATAATGTAGATGGATTTGATGATTCTGAACTCTACATTTAAAATCATGAGCACAAGTTACTCTATGTCATACATAATTTAAAAATATTTTATTATGTATGACTTTTAAGTAACTGCAATGTGATTATAGAATTCAGTGAGGAGGTGAACTTAGAGTATACAAATGAAGAAAGGAGTCAGCAGAAGAGAGGGGGTGAGACAGTGTAATGCAGAATATATATATATATATATATATGAAATTGCCAAAGAATAAAATGAAAAAAGCAAAAATGCATAACAAATTAGAAATATAATAAAAAGTTTGAGTGAAAAAATTAATTTCCTTATAGATAATGAGACTTTGACTAAAACTTTATTGAAATTAAGACCCCTAAACTTTTGAAAGATTTGATGGCCTTCCATTACAAATTATTATCACATGATTATTTATAGAAACTACCATGGTTGTTTCATTTATAATGTGGTTGATTCATTTTACTGTAACAAAACTGATGATGTATATAAAAAGTACTGCTTAATATGTACTTCTTACAAGACACATATTCAAGAAAACATGCACCGTTTCAAAAGTTAACTAAGAATAAGACGGTAGGAATGTTACTGAGTTCAATCTCAATAGGATGCTTAGTGGAGTTGGAAAACTATTACCTCTGCATAATAGCTGGAAAATCAGTAATTTGAATCAGAGCAATTACCCTAACAGTTGAGTGAGGGGGTGGTGGGCTGGTTTTCTACCCATCCTAGGTGCTGGGAGGGTTTTGTCATTGCCAGCCATCTGGCAAATGGAGATGAACACAACTGGGCTCATAGACTAGGCCGTCAGGAAAAAACATCAGTTAAGACTCCGGCACTTGATAGAGAAAAAGTACTGCTGTGCTTAGCAATGAAGGATGTGTCTGCAGCCGCTGACTCCCACCCAGCCTCCCAGATGGAGCTGCAACCAATGACTCCTGCACTCTGTCCCACCTCACTCTTGCTCCCTATCCCCACGATGGACCCAAGATCTTTAAGCAGTTTTGTGGTCTCTCCTCCTTCAGACCAAAACACAGGAATAGCGCTGTGGTTTTCAAGACTTTTCCAAATCGACAACTGAATATCCAGAAAACAATAATCTAATTTCTAACATTGTTTTAAAGTACAATTTGAGGGCACGCAGTGTGATACACTCCTAAAAATCTCAGCATTCTAAGAGACAGCTGCAGGAGAATTGACACATCTTTGAGTCTAGCCTGGTTTACATGTGAGTTCTAGGCCAGCCAGAACTACATAGGGAGACTAGGTCTGAACTTCTCTTTGAGCCTAAAGAGTACCAGGCAGCAAACATAACAGTTATACTTGTTAGACTCTTTAGCTTTTTGTGCTTCCCATCTTGGGTTGAATCTTTTCAAGAATGTATTTATACTTCCTTCTTCCTAAACTGAGCTGTGTTCATGCATAAAGAGGCTGTAATTGCCAGCACTGATTGTTACTCTGTCCACAGTTCAGAGTGTCCTGGGGAGCTGCTTCTCCCAATGAACAACCCTGCACTGCCATGCTCCTCTGAGTCCCTGTCTGTCTGCTCTTTCCTTCATCTTCCTCGGGGTGCCACTTTTCCCCACTGTGTTGTATCTATCACTAGGAGGCCCCATGACCCTGGTCTAGTTCACCACGTCTAATCTGCCCCAAGAATGGAAACCAGATGATCGAGCATCTGAAAATAGGTATAATTTAAAAATAGACAGCGTAAGTGAGCTGAAACTTTTCGACATCTATTTTTACTGATGAGAAAACGATTCATCTATTTCCACTCACAGATTAGGGTGTGTTGGAGGTATGAGAACTGTGGCAATACCATATGGCTTAAAATAATAACATCTTGGAGAGAGTCTATGGAATAATTCAGCAATCTGATTTATATTTCGAATATAGAGCTATCGTTTCCTAAATAAAATTGTAAAATTAAGTCTACACTTCAACACATTGATCAAAATAGAACTCAGTTCAAGTATCTACCATATCTACTCAGCCACACCAAACCCTATATTATGTATATTCACTATCACATAAGAAGCACCCTCGTATTCAAATTGCACAAAATTTTTCTCAACTTGAAAACCAGCAAATGTGTGCTTTGTTGTCTTTATTTAGACACCGGGTTGTAGTTTCTTTTGCATTTCAGAGGCTAAAAATAAATAAATATTACATGTAATTTTCCAAGAGTCAGTAAGTCAATAGAAATGGCTTTATGTTTGTCTCCCTTACAAAATTCCATTTGTGCCAACAGTGAGTAAAAATCTCTCTGTCTCTGTCTCTGTCTGTCTCTCTCTCTTTCTCCCCTCTGTTTCCAGATAAATGCCAGTCATTTGGACAGGGCTAACTCACAGAAGGTGCAGCAGGCACAGATGGCACTAATGCATAAATGTAATCTAGCAAAAGGATGCCAACGCCAAGCCAGACAAGGTTCCAAGAAACTACAGTGCACTTTACAGGAAGCCTGTGATTGGCAAGGTTAACGTCGCAGCAGTGAGGGCTCGCCGTTTGCTCCCCAAGCAACACGAGGAAGCCTTGAGTAAAGGGAGCACATTTCACATGCTGGCCTTAGATGCACTGATCTAGATAAGTGAGATACCCTTAGAAATAACGAGGCTCACACACACAAGACACAGATGCATTTTGAGCAAAGGCCTTACTGGATTCAAATTCACAATCCTTCTGCCTCAGCTTCTAAAGTAGCTGGTTCTACAAGCCACTGTGTGCTAACCAGAAAAAAAATTAAATAAAAATAATGTGATTCATGCCATTCCCTGAATATATTCAGATATGGACCTGAATATCTATAAATGTTCTGAGGTGTTCATTCCCTATTATTTTACTTATTTTGCTTTCTTCATGGTTCTTACTGCCTAAAATATTGTTTGCTTATGGATGTGCTAAAGTATGACTCCCTCAGCTACCTTCACTAAAATTCTTATTCATGGGACAATATTTCATACTTATTTCAGAAGAAGAAAAATTCAATATCTATCTTGTTCATTAAACTCTTCCAATGCTTTGCAGTAGATCACAATGCGTATAAATATTAAACAAAATGAAAAAACAAAGAAACTCGTGTAAGCTTATTTAACACCACTTGAATTCACATTTGAAATTATTGCAAACCAAGGATAAATGGCATTGGAAGCACTCTTAGTACACACTTCTGCCTTCTCTCGGTTCCTCTTCTTGTCACTCTGCTCTTCTCTTGGTTTGGAATTCCCACCAACTACCCATTGTATAGGAAAATGCAGCTATATATTTATAGTCTGTTAATTTTTAATCCAAGCAAAGGATTAAAGGGGTAAATTTGTTTAAGAGTCTTGCTTGCCCCTGTTCCTAAAGACTACTACAAAGAAAATGGAAAGACCTGGGGTAGAAAAGTAGAAAAATAGGTGACAAGGGCTTCTTGAGGGCAAGAACAGCAGTGTAGAAAGGCTTCTTGGAACAATTAATTAAAATGTGCTCATTAACATTAACTGGATAAGTGATCTACTTGCCTTGAAAAAAAAAAGTACTCCTCATCCTTCCTTGTAAACCTATAAGTTTTATTCTCCAAACACCCCACTTGGAATAAAAGTATCCCCCTCAGATATGCAGTGGACAAGTTTTAAAAGGCTGTCTATGCCTAACTGTGAGTAGCACTAGTGCCACAGTGCCAACGTTTCCCTATGCATATGTGCAGAGACGACACGTTTGCATCGTGTCTAAGCAGCGCCACACACTATGGATTCTGTGTGTGCTGTGTACGCTGCAGCACCACAGCAGAACAGCCCTGATGTCTCCATCTCAGCAGTTACATGGATGGAAGATCTGGGGAGAGAAGGAACATGTTGACAGGAGATCTTAGCAACCCCAGCAGACAACTGTCCTTCTATTAAAAAAAAAAAAAAGAACTTGTACATTTTCACCAATGAAAGTAAGTACCCTAGGGATCTCCCTTGTGCTCTGGGGTTATTACCAAGTAGATTACTGAGCACAAGACAGTGACAGCCAATCTGATAACACACAGATCGATGAGCAGGCAGGTAGCATATACAGCGCGGATACACTGAACAGAAGAATGGCTCACATCCGTGGCAGACGCAGCAGCACCATTCTCAATAGGATCACATTATTCAGAAAAGTAGGACATTTGAATGCTTCTTCCAGAAGTTCTTCATTTAATATTTGCAGAATAAAATTGGCCACAAATAGCTGAATCGAGCCTTAAATAAGAAGGAACCCCTACTTCTGCTTCCTATATATTTAGATGCCATCCCTACTGTGAAAAAAGTCTTCAGTGTTCAGAGTATGGATAAATGAGCAACCACAAACATATTTAGTTAAGGTAACATGGCTGTTATGAATGCCACATAAAATAATATAAAAGAAGGTATGACTAATTCTTATTCCAATGATTAATGTATATTAATTGTGATGAAATTCACTGTGAAACTTTTATATTTATGTAGATTGTGCAGTGATGATTTGGTTTACAAGCAGGATAGAAACAGGTATTTATGTAACATAGTCTCAAGTAAATTTTAAACAGACTGCAATGCGGGGTGGGGTGGGGGATAGGATAATACTTTAACTTCTTGCAGGCTGCGAGAGGATACTTTTCACCCTGGCCCTTCTGAAACCTATACATTTTTCCTTAAGAAAATATTTTTAATTTGTAATAAGAAAAGTATTTACCACATATTATTATACACAGAACACACACACAACTAATCAACAATGACCTGCTATTTTTCACCCTCATATTTTTTGGTGTGTGAGTAATTGCACAGACATTTACATAACGGAGCACCTTTGAAGGTCAGAGGACAGCTTGCAGAAGTCCGTTCTCTCCATGTGGTGCCAGGAGATCCAGACCCTTAGACTGGGAAGCATGCACCATCACCTACTGATCCACCTTACCAGATGCCCCACACCCTTTACTCTTCAAGTATAAAGCTATGCAATTAAAGGTGCAGATTTGAGGTGTTTCTATCAGATATGAGCTGTGGCATATTATCGAACTTTATGAACACAAAGATCAAAAGGCTTTGGGAGCAACATGGGTGAATAATAGTCAACACTTTTGAATATGATGACTAGAGTGTTCAACAATATAGGTTTCTCCTCTGTGTAAAAACCCTCTCTCTCTTTCTCTTCATGGATACCACGTGGAATACAGCAGCACCTGCCTCCTAGGGCTAATGGGAGAGCTGGGGAAAGGTACGCAAGGTTCCGTGCCCATGCAGAATAACACCGAATAAATGTGTGTTACACACCGTGCCCATCCAACATACTTGAAATACTTCAATGTGTATGATTGTTTTCAAAGACTGTTTCGAAGTACATGGTAGAACTGAAGCAGACAAAGATTCCAGAAGTCAAGTTTAAAACCAGAGAAACATCTATTCAGTGGTTCCTGTACGAAAGATCCTCATTCCTCTGTCAAAAATGATCCTGCTTTCAAGGAATTCCCCTCATCATTTTAGTAAGATATAGTGCCTAGTGCTGAGAGTCAAGATGGATTCATGGCACACCCCAAGTTACAGTGTGGAGAGCCTGAAGATTTTATGCTCCTATTTTGTTAAAAAAAAATAAGAAAGTGATAAAGAGGGGATAGAAGGAAAGAGAGAAGAGCAGAGAAGCAAGAACAAGAGCTGGGAGGGAAAGGGACAGGAGGGGAGGGGAGGGGAGGGGAAGGGAGGGGAAGGGAGAATGGCGGGATAAAAAACCAAAAGTAACAATTTGTCCACCACAACAAAGCACCTTTCTCTCTAGCTTGGCTAGAATGAAGAGAGCTGAATTACAGCATACCCCACAGTCATGTCCCCAGTTTAGTTTCCTGAAGGATATAACATTCTCAATCATGGGTGGCCTTCCTGAAATTATGTGCCATTTTTTTATTTTAATCTTCATTATAGAGAATAAAATGTATTGAGAGGTTTTTGGCTTTAACTCTTAAGAAAAATTAGTAAATAAATAAATTTTAATTTTTACTAATCTTAGAAAACACCCATAAATGTCAATAAGCTTTTTTTTCTTCCCACAAATAGACAAATAAATAAATAAAATAAGAATTTTATAGATGTTTTCATTCACTAGCCATTGTGAATAGAGCAGCAGCAGATATGGCTGAGCAAGCACCTAGAGGGCAGCATGTTGAGTCCCACAGGCAAATGCCGAGTGGTGCAGCTGGGTCACGTGGCAGATTTCATTTTAAAGTTTAGGGAACTCTCCACAAGATTTCCAGAATGTGTGCACCAGTTTGCAAATCCACCACCAGTGTCTGGGGATTTCCCTCCAACAATTGTTTTCCATTGTTTTATGGGTCTCTGCTGTTCTGACTGGGATAAGATGATATCTCCAAGTTGTTTTCATTTGCATTTCCCTAATTGTTAGGGATAATGAACGGGTGGCAATACCTCTTAACCATTTTAACCCATTCTTCTGAAAACTCTGTACAGATCCCAAGTTCATCTTTGATGGGTCTTTTGTTGGGATTTTTGTTGTTATTGTTTGCTTGTCTGACTCTTTGTGTTTAGAGTTTTAAATGTACTCTTGATGTTAATCTTCCATCAGATTTAGAGTTGGCAAAGAGTCTATCAATCTAGGTGTCTCAATCTGAGTGTCCTTCAACTGATGACTGAATGAAGAAAATGTGGTCCATATACGCTATGGATTACTGTTCAACTGTGGAGGAAGGTGGTCAGTGGATGCAGGTAGAAGAGATCATACTGAGTGAAGGAACTGACCCAGAATACAAATGTCACATGATGCTCCTCATTTGAGTCTCCTCATGCCAAATCTTCAAATGTGAGTACATGACCTGGAGGTGCTGCAGAAAGCTAGAGAGTAAAAATAAAGCACTGTGGGGCAGAGTGAGCAACAGAGAGGACAATAGCAGGTTATAAGTGAGCTGAAGGGGGAAGTGGGGAAAACAAAGGGGGGTTAATTAGTGAGAGGGAGAGAGATAGATATAGTAGAAGTATTAAAAGAGCAGTAAGGACAGAAAAGTAATAAGAAATCATATCTGTCTGTCTGTCTATCATCTATCTATCTATCTATTTATCTATCTGTATTTATATCTACATGTATTTTCAATCTGGGCTGACCTTTCTCCTCCATCAATAGCCATACACATTTTAAAAAAAAACATTTGACATAAAAAAAAACCTTCTTTTGAATTTCTGGTAATATTTGACCAAAAGAGACCCAGAACATTACAGGATGTTACTACTGCCCTCGGTTACCCCCAGACATGGAAGGTACTCTCTATTGCTGAAGACGTCATGTGCTTCATAGTTAGGGCCCACAGGACCCAAGCTGGGTCTAACCTGAAAGTATCCTCCCTAATGACTACTTTTCATGGCACCAGGAGGCACCAAACAGGTTTCCAAACTATGAAAGCAACCAGCAGTCCTACCCACCTATAATGCCGATGAGCTTCAACAACGACCAACATCACATGACAACCCTAAGTGTGCAATATTGGCACACATACATTGATGTTAACAAACAACTCTTTAGTTGGACCTGCCCAACAAGATAAAAATCATGCCTAGTAGTGAAAATCTAGCCACCTATCCAAGGTAGTAAAATCACAAATCTTGGAGAAGAACCTGCAAACTCTGCTTCACCAGTGTAACCCCTAAACACATTCTAAATGTTTGTCCTTAAACCCACATATAAATGCAGTCTTCACCTCTCATCAAGGAAACTTCTTTATGTAACAGTCAGAGACTGTTGCAGAAAATTATAGCCAACTAAAACGCAAAGTTATGGGTCCCAGTCCCCAGCTGATAAATCTACAGCACAACTCCTGCACCAAATGCTCAGGGATCGTCGCAGAAGAGGGGACAGACTGGATTGTAAGAGCCAAAGGACCGGGAAGTTTGCTGTGAGATTATTTCTCCTAGAAAGGTCAGTGATGTTACTCCCATTAAGCATCATCAGCATGACTGCCTAAACACAATCTGAACAAGGAGAACAATGGCCATGCCACAGTGCATAGGGAAAGCTCGTGAGGTCTCAAACCTAGACAAAGACCTGCATGCACTTAAGGAACACTAATAACAGAAGACAAAGTCTTCCTCAGGAAGAGCACACCAATTGGTTATCCAATATCAAATGGCCACCCCTGAAAACATAAATACAGGTAATAAAGTCATATTTACAAACAGAGCTCTCTCGCGTGCATGTGTGTGTGTGTGTGTGTGTGTGTGTGTGTGTGTGTGTGTGTGTGTGTAATAGCAGTTAAAGAAGAGGGCATGCATTTCAACAAAGAGCAAAGGAGGGTTCATGGGAGGGTTTGGAGGAAAGAATGGAAAGGGAGAATGATGTAATTATAACTTCAAAAATAATAAAGAAAACGGATCAGTCACTCAAGTCACAGCAACAATATTAAGAAAACCCAGGCAACCATTTCATGTTCTTTTGTTGTGGTTGTTTGTTTTTCTCTTGCTTTTGGGTGAATTTTTTGTTTTTTGTTTTTATTTTTGCTCTTGTTTTTGTTTTCAAGACAGGGTTTCTTTGTGTAACAGGCCCTAGCTGTCCTGGAACTAATTCTTGTAGAGTAAGCTGTCCTTGACCTTACAGAGATTGCCTGCCTCTGCCTCAAGAGCGCTGGGATTAAAGGCCTGTGCCAACACCGCCTGGCCCATTTTATGTACTTTTTTGTTTGTTTTGTTTTTGTCTGTTTAGTCCAGTTTTTCCAATTTTGATTTGTAATTTGAAATGATCCTTATAAAAATACCACCTTGATCATGCCTTTCTCAAAGAATAGATTTGATTTGTTATGTAAACTAGAGATAAAATGAGCCATGAAATGTTCTATGCCACTAAGTAACAATGAGAATCATAAAGTATATATTGAGCATCAATTATGTCCTGGACATTGTGGGGTTTTTTAAAGTCATCTAATAGCATTCAAAATACTTTGGATATAAATTCAAAACAAGAGATACTATTTTGTTATCTTGTTACTCTTTCATCTATTTATTTATCCTAAATGAGTCAAGAGTTTGACTAATCATGATTACACTGTCACAGGAGTAGAACACAATCTGAATGTGCTGACTCTAGATCCATCCCCAAGGTAGAACCTGCCAGAGGCTGCTGCCCACACAAATGACAACACATCCTCTTAGCATCCTGCTTAGCATCCTCTAGAGTAGCAGTTCTCAGCCTAGGGGTCAGATCCTTTTGGGTGTCACCTATCAGATTTCCAGCATATCATTTATTTATATTATAATACATAATAGTAGCAGAATTACAGTTATGAAGTAGCAACAAAGTAATTTTACTGTTGGGAGTCACTACAACACAAGAAACTGTAATAAAGGGTTGCTGCATTAGGAAGGTGAGAATCATTGCTCTAGAGAATGCTTTTGTCAATAGAACACAGTTGACAAAAATACAAGGAGTGGGGAGCACTCTAGAATACCAGCCTGATGCAGAAAGTTTCCACATTTTCATGTCAAACTCGCAATTACTAACTGGCCCTACAGAAAAATTCAAATAATACTGAGAAAACTGGTTTATTTCCTTAAGTTCTGCTACTTTACTATGGAAGTTAATGTATTGTAGTACATATAGAAACAATTGCTACTGCTGCCCTCATTAAAAACCATTAAATCATGAGACCATTTGAAAATGCTGTAGTAGAAGAAAAAAATGTTCCTTTCTTTCCTTCTTCCTTCCTTCCTTCCTTTCTTAACTGTATCATACTCTGGAACATCACACACACACACACACACACACACACAAGATGCACTGCTACACTGCACTGCTTGGGGGTAAGAATGTGAATGTGAGACCTTGTAACTAAGTATACACTTCTAATTTTGGGAGAAACAAAACATCATTTCAGCCTTCCCAATCTGAGTAAAATTCTGTCTACACTCTGCCTCCTCCAACACAGAAGTAAGCCACGGCTGATGCTGTAACCCATGCGATTGCTTGCATGGATTTGTGAGTTAGTAGCGCTCGCTTTTGTTAGAGGTTTTAATTTCAACAGTCCATTAATCCTTTAAATACATTAAGCATGTCCACCACTTCTGGCAGACCCTTCTGCCCTTCTGATCCTCTGTTATAGTTCAATGTTTTATCCCTAGAGCCTGAGGAGCAACTGCCAACAGCAAGATGAAGAAACGGAATGAAAATTACACTCTCAACCGGTCATCTCACAATATTTCGTTCCTGTGTATCCTAATAATCGAGTATAAATATAGTAGAAACATACACGTGTGGATTTAAAGCATATTTGTCTAATCAAGGCTTGATTTCAAGCTATTTACTGCAAATAGATTCTTTCACACTAGAGCAAGCATAGTGGGGCGCAGAAGTGCCTCTCCCTCCCTGCCTCATTCTCCTACCAAGAGCTGTCCATCGAGGGCAACAGTGAAAGAGAATCTGCATAGATCTGTAAAGTGGCAGGAGACCCCTCAGTAGACTAAAGTATGTCCAGCATTGAAATTCCACTTTTAGAAAGGAGGATGCATTCCCAATGCTGCTTTAGATGCCAGTATTTGACTTGACTGTAGAGAAAGCTCATGCCTCAAATTCCCATCCCTTCAGCTGCCAAAGTTTCATGTCAATTAGCATCCACTTTCTCTAGGAAGCGAGGCACTGACTACCAATATAATATCACCATAGGCTATTGTGGCTGAAATCATGGAGTGTTTACTCCAAGCCAGGCAATATTCCCAGAGAGTCACATGCATTAACTTGTTTATTCCTCAACAAAAGGTGATGCTGTGTATTTATATGACATAAAATAAAGCTGGAATATCAATTTTAGGTTTCCTTTCCTAATAAACACATTATTCTCTGATCTGAAATTCTCAATGTGGGTTGGAACCAAAATACTTAGTTTTTATTATGTATCTCAGTATTTCAGCTGCTCAGATTTCTCTTGTTGGACCCCTCTGGTCTTCTCCCAGCACGTTTAGGCATCCCACCTACAGGGGGGATGCATGAAGAAACCCCATCCAGTCAATGTGATCTGGGCTGAACCAGCAGCACCTTAGTCAAATCTGTTTGGGCCAACATGAATACATACATATGTCATATACTAACATAGGTGTTTTATACATAAACACATCCCACAGATATGCCCACCACACAATCTTCAAATTATTTGAAAAGAGAAAAAGAATAAAGATGAAAGCCGAGTGCAAAATATTAAATGTGAGGTGTAATGCTGAGAAACACAGATGCCAGTTTTGAAGATAATAAAAATGAGTGTTTGCTACTAAAAATATCAAGTATTGATCTGAATCTTTCTGAGCTTGAGTCACAGTACTACAGTCTTTTCTACTTCATTTGCTCTCCTGTCAGCCCTGTGAGATAAGGGCCATTATGCACAATATCCTATTTTAAACATTAAAAATGGAGAGAATAAGTTTTGGAGTGATTGGGAATTTGTTCATGGCACAGAGGTTGTACAGTGAGGCCCAGAACCTAGATACAGCAACTTAGTGAATCAGATGTTTTAACATGGTCATGGGCCTGTGAAAAGACTCTGCTTTAAATCTATTACATCTGCTCTTGATGACAGAGGGCATTTAGTTTTCTTATATTGCTAACGAAGTATCCAACTTAAAAAGTAAGTAAGTAAATGAAATGAAAACAGTCCCCTCTGCATGTGTTTGGTTTTGGTGATTTTTCCCCCAATTAGAGGCATTTATTTGCCTAGGATGTCCCCCCCCAACCTGAAGATATAGAAAGAAATATACCATAGTGTAATAGTGTTCATATTTTATATTCTGGGTTCTTAATGTCTACACACAGCATAGAATAAAAGTCACAATGTTTTACTTTTTTTCTTAGCAAAGTGTTCATGGAGGTAATATTGCAAATTGCTATGAATCTCTTCTGTGGGAGTAAGTAGTGAGCTGCTTCTGGCCAGAAGCAAAAACAAACCCCACTGTAACTATGACTCAGAAGTCGCACTTTCCAGTGTGATGGGAATGTTCAAGGTACACTGCACAGCTACCCTAGGCTTGCAGGTCTTGCATTAGACCTTCCTCCCTCCTCCAGATTCGAGTCTAACCGAATCACCCACCTTTTCCTCCTTTGATCTAGCTCCCAGGGGCGGGGGGGGGAAGAGATGTTTCTATAAGTAAAATATGAGACTGGGAAAATTATACTGCCCTGTATGTTGCTATCCCATCTCATCATAAATTCTAGTCCAATGAAACTAACCTGGTAGTCAACTGAGCATCAAGTTCCCTTTGTAAGAAAGGTTTGTATGACCACCATCTGCGCTCTCAGTGTTACAGAGACTAAACATTAAGACGTGCTCAATATACAGAAAACTAAATGAGAGTGCTTATTATTAGGCCCCACAAGAACATTTTCTGGCCCACAGCCTCCACTCACCCTTTGTCATGGGTGGTGTCAGAAATACTTACTGCACAAGCAGAGATCTGTGTTTCCTTTGCCACAGACAATAAATCTTTAGTGTCTTCTCCTGATACGCATGGCTCCACTTGCTCTCCTGAGGTGCAGTATGTCTCTCTTGCCACCCCTGTCACCTAACAAGGTCATTTCAGAGTGATGACACAATAGATGGGGAATGGCCAGGCACGCAGAATAACCAAGGTCGGCTTTCAAGAACCTTGACTGAAAATACTACAAAACTCGGAAAAAGAATCTCTCCCAAGCATAATGTATCCAGAAGATTGATTTTATAAATATAGATATGAGTAAGTCTAAGTTAAAAGATTTCTGCCCTATTTGTTACTGATATAAAAGATACTCTTACAGAAGACAGTTATTTGAGAAAATAATTTTAGCTTCATAAAAATCACCCTGTCATTGGATAGTAATGTAGGAACTAAAAATAGGAGCTTTTTAATTTGACGACAGTGACTTCAGTCATTTCTGTATTGCAAAGCTGAATGTTTTTCTCAGTTTAGGGGAAAAAGAGGTGGCAGAAAGGATGTGGGAAAAATTACTTTTGCTCCCATTATCCTTTTTAGACCAGGTTCCTGAGTGCATGAAGTTCCAAAATTCAAAGATGTCCCATCGACATAGCAACACCTCTCAAGCAGGCCTTACACTGGCCGTATGACATCCGTGAGAAAACTGAGGACAAGCTTTTGAAACTCTGCTTCTGTTCTGGGGTTCACAGACAAAGCTGTGGTTGAAAACAAAGGGCTGAGAATGATGGTCGGAGGGGCTCCAGGCCAGTCACCAGTGAGTTAGAAGGCAACATTTGACTCAGAACTTTTGACAACCATAGCACATGCAAAACACATGTTCTTCAAAATTTCAGGCCTGAAATCTTGTTTTCTTAAAGTGCAAAATTAAGAGGCACAAAAACCTCAGAAGTTCACTTTAGATTTGTTGTCTTGGGGCCTGTAAGATGGCTCAGAGATCAAAGATGCATGCTGCCAAGCCTGAAGACCTGCCTGAGTTCTAGCCCTAGAGGCCTCGTGGCTGAAGGAGAGTCATAGCTCTTAAAAGCTGTCCTCTGCCTACCACATGCACACTGTGGTACACAGGAACATGAGAGAATGCACACACACCCCAATTAACCATGTTTGTTGGTTTGCTTATTTATTTAAGTTTAAATAAGTCTCCCAAAAAGGGGAAGAAAACATGTGTCTACAAAAAGGGTCTTGAGCAAAACACTAAAGCTAAAAGAGATGTTTCAAATGCCAGCATCTGAGACAAAGGAACTGCAAAATGTATTTAATTCAAATATACACTATCATGACAACTCTAGCTCAAGATGAAAACCATCAAGGAGATTGCTTCCATTTCTGCTCCAGTAATTCGGTAAGAGGAGGAGAGAAGTAATTAGTGAAGGGAGTGGCAGAGAGCTGAGGGGAAGAGAGGTTAGAAGAGGGGAGGGGGGAAGAAAGATGTTTGAATTAACGCAAAGGTTTGATGTAGGCATTATAAGGTTCCGCGGGCACGATTTATAATCTGGAAGTCCTGGTTCCCTGAATCAGCACTATTTTTGCTTCTCTGACTTCTCCTCTAGCTGTCCAGTATTAACGGGATAAAAAGATTCTAAAGCTGCTGGCCATGTTTTATGTTCAGAAAATATTACACCTTAATAAATGTCAGGCTTTAAAACTAAGAAGGATCTTATCAGTAGGAGTGGCGTAATGAAAATTTATCAATTTAGCTGTGAAACATATTTTAACATCATGGGGGAGAAAGGAAAGAAGACATACACAAGTGGCTCCAAACAGGATGGGAAGAGCAGATCACCTGGGCTTGCTGCATTATTCCATGATGGTTACGTATCTAGAATGACTAGGAGCTCTCTATTAAATGGATAATGGCAGGCAGTAATTATTCTAATGAACATATGTGTACACCAAGCAAAAATGACCGGAATACAGTGTCGAATGCAAGTCATTAATGATGACAAGACCTGGATCCAACTGCAGCGGCTGTCACCATCAGAGGTTGGTGACCACACTATGACAGTCCTTACAGGGTGCTTCCTGGGAAAATGCAGGGTATTTTAAAATTATAAATGGCAAATGCTATGCCCAGAAACTGGCACACAAAGTCAGTCCTCGATGCCCCAAGACTTTTGCTCTTTGGTAGATTATAAGTTATTAAATCCAACATAAAGGAAAGCTTCGCTCTCCAAGAACTCTGAGCCTTCACTACCTGGTGGCTGTTGGGTCATTATTAAACTCCCATGTGTGTAATAGAAACCACATCTCATGAGGATCCAGTGAGAAAGGCAATAAACAGCATGCAGGTGTGAAATAAATTTCAGTTCTCTCCTAAGCCAAGTTGTTTCCTGGGAAAGTTGGCCAAAGTGAGACTTAAATTGCTTTCTGTTAGTAAACCTGTACCATCCTTAAATATTTTGCTGAAAATATGATAATTGATAAATTGTCATCTCTCACCGTTTAAAATGAAGTACATAGCTGATGGTTATAAAACGTTTGCAAACATAACATTCTGTCAGTGGTATCTAAATTTCACTGTTTCCATTACACTAATAAAATGAAATACTTCTAGTCTTGGCTGGGAGGCTGCTCAATTGGGAAAGCGCTTTCTCCGCAAGCTTGCAAGCCTGGGTTCTGCTGTCACGTGTGACTTCGTAAGAAGCAGAGCAGAGGCATGGAGGTGCACCTGTCACCGCAGTGCTGGGGAGGCAGACAGGAGGTCCCTGCACTTGATGGACAGCTAGTCTTGCTAAATTGGTGAACCCTGGGTTCCCTCTCAAAAACAGTGTGACAAGATATAGAGGAAGACCCTAAGATGGGCATTTGGCCCGCACATGCTTGAGAACACATGAATAGTATGCGCTGGCACACACAAACACACAGACAAAATCTCTCCTACTTCTGAAAAGGTTTCACCAAGAATTCATGATTTTGGTTAGTTCCGCTCATATTACTTTTAATCCAGTGCTAATTCTAAGACTCATCAGTCTTTGGTCCTGGAAACAGTTGTAGAAAGACAGCCCCGAATCCCTTTCTCATGTCCTCTATTCCTTCTTGATGATTCTAATAGGTAGTACACACACTATTGCCCTCAGAAATCAAATGTCACCCTTTAATACCAACTTTTAAAAACGTAATTGCTTCTGAGAGTCTACAGATCCTCAGCCCTCGGTCAGGACCCTCTTCAATTTAGAGAAGCTTGACTGTTCTGGAGGGAAGAGAGGCCCTATCTCCAGAGGCTGCATGCCTTCAGTACTTGGAGGAAAGAAGCTATGGAGAAATGGCTGGAGAATGTTAAGAGCTTCATAATTTTTCAAACAGAAGACTATCTCTCCTTTCTTCTCCTTTGCCGTCCTTTCTTCCCACTACAGAAGACTATCTCTCCTTTCTTCTCCTTTGCCGTCCTTTCTTCCCACTGAGCGCTACTCAGATGCGGAAGGTACTATGCGTTTCACACTTTGCAAAAGGCAAAAGTACTGGGAAACAAGAAGTTATACCAAGGAGCGCTAAGATTCTGTTAAAAAAAAAAAGACTCAGCTGCATTTACCACGGCTAGATGCAGTAACTCAGGTCTGTAATCCTGCTGGGGGCTAAGGCAGAAGGATTGCTGCAAGTTCCACACCAGCCTTAGCTACAACACTGCACATAGGAACCCGGTGCTGGGCTGGGTCCAAGAAAAAAAGTGATATCAAGGAGGCCATCCTCAGTCCGGACACACTTCCACACTTCTGGTGTCTGGGTCTAACTTTTATGCCATGCCTTTCCCACTAAGCATATCCGACTTTCTCCTCCAAGTTCAAGGCATTAGCTGAGGTGCTTTCTCAGTTCACATCTGAATTTTCAGGCTTAACTTTACTACCCTGACCCCCCAACTCTAACTGGAAGTTCCACAAGCTCCAGCTTCCTCCTGCTCTTACCTTCATTTTCATGAAGCTGGACAACAAAATTAGTAGATGCTAATTAAAGTCTCTTTTGTCTGAGAGATGTGGATTTTATTCATCCCAAAGTTTAAGAAACAAAGCCATAGATACTTCTCAGCCACTCCCTGCCTAGTCCCTAGCACATTAGGCCCTCTAGACCTGCAGGAGACTTCTTAGCTTCCCCTATTATCTCCCTGCCATTGTTCCAAGGCTCGGGATAACTGAGCCAAGCTTTCCCTCCTTCTACACCTGGTCCGCTCCTTCAGAATTGCCTCTGTTCTTTGTTGTTCCCTCAGCTCTCGCTTCACCTCACGCTCCACAGGTGGAGTGTTTTGCTTTAACCCAGAAGGCCCTTATATCTAGACAAGCCATTACTAAACGGCCAATTAATTTCCCCACACCCTTTTTGTGACTTGAGCTGATATTTGAATTGTTCATTATTTACTTCCCACCTGCCAACTCCTGGTCCTGTGAGTAGGTTACAAACCTATTGATGAACACATGCTAAATATTTTGGGGTCTCACACATTGTCTGAACATAGTGGCTGGTAAAGAAAAATGATTGATTTTATTATATTGCTGTGTCTCTCATGTCCTAATTTAGCATACAATATAATACCATCAATTAATTGGTGGAAAACTATAATTGTGGAGTTGTCACATATATGCATGTAAGTAATATATGTATGTGCATATGTGCCATTGTTTGCTATATAGTATAAACATTTGCAGTCAATTCCTGTGCATATTGCTAAAATGAGTATAAAATGAAATTATTATTTTCAAAATACATTTTGACTGGTAGTACTATAATAGATTTCTAGGACACAAAAAATAGTGAGAAATTTAATTAGACATTAGAACAAGTCTAGATTGTATAAATAGCTTTATTCTTCTTTTATTAGTCAGTAGCCTTTCTTATTCTGAATGGATTGTATCTTTTGGAATTTTTTAGTTTCATTTTTTTGCTGTTTGGGTTCTGATGGTTTTTGTTTGCTTGCTTGCAGTAGACTCTCACTCTGCAGCTCAACCTGGCCTGCCTGTAACCCGCGATGCAGCCCTTGCTAGCCTCAAATTCATGTCAGTTCTTCTCTAAGCCTCCCACATGCTGGGATATCGATTGCCAGCCATCATACCCTGACAGATTATGGTTTTTCAAAACTTATTGACTACCCCTAGTGAATCAAAATGAACATCTAATAGGTATGGATTATCCAGTCATTTTTTAAATTTAAAAGAAAAAAAAACTTAACATCTCTTTAGATGCATTAAGTTGCAACTTGCAGCTCTTTTCTCTAATTCTATTGGAAAACATTTTGCCTAAAAAAAAAATAGGAAACAGAAATGTGTTTCAAATCTTCCTGTAGAAACAAAATAGCAAGCATATGCAAGTGAGTGGAGAAAATATTTACTACAAATAAATAACTTACATTTAAGATATAGACTGCATATTTTTCTCTTCTCTGTATTTTTTTAATGTAGAAGTATTTGCCGGTGTGTCCATTTGTGTACCTCTCAAATGCCTGGTGCCCACAGAGGCCAGCAAAGGGTGTTAGGCCCTGGAAGTGGGGTTACTGTGAGCTGTCATGTGGTGTAGAGAGAACCTGGGTCCTCTAAGAGAACAGTCAGTACTCTCAACCACTGAACCATCTCACCAGCCTCTCTGCCTTGGCATCAGAGACACTCATTCTGTAATCCAACAGATTCTGAACTCGCAATGACCCTTCTACCTCAGCCTCCTTAGTTCTGGGATTACAGGGTGAGCCACCATGCTTGAATTGAATATTTTTCTCTTGTCTGCCACTAAGCAGAGTGGCTTATTATTGCTACTGATAAACTAATACTATTGTGTTTATACAAGAAATACTCAAAATGGCGTCCTTGGAGCAGGGAAATCTGCTGTTTTCTATTCAGTACAAAGGCATTATTTGGCAAGATAATAACATCAACAATCTTAGCATTACCATGCCATGCCAGGAAAGTCTTTCAAAGGGTCTCACTTGAAGCTATTGGCATCCCATGGGGTGTGTAAAACTGAAGTCTTAGCTTTAATAAAACTAGTTTTGTGTCTACTCTTAATGAAGCATTACACGCATTTGATCTTTGAAGGGTCTAGAAATGTATAGTAAATTAGTATCTTTACACTTATAAACAATCTAAAATATACTTTTCATTTACTTGATCGAGAGTAAGGGTAAGTCTGCTACAAGAAGAAAACCACACATGAGCCATTCTCCTTAGAGGTTTGTTGAAACCTGGGGCTAGAGGTCAAAGACTAGATGTGTGTTATCTGCCATCCAGTGAGCTGTGTGGAGAAAGATCACTTAATAATAGAAGTGTATTTATCTGATTTAAATCAATGTGATTGATTTTCATTTAACATGTGTCTAGTATTGTTAGCCTTGCTTGAAAAATCAATATTAGTGTGACCCAATGGGAGAAGAGTTCCATGTATCTCTATATATTTAGTGACAGGGACACATTCGTGCTCTTCTGTGAACAACTATTAAATAAAAGGAGAGCTTGTCTTTTCTGGTTGTGCCACACCTGGTAGCCAATTGCAGCCTACCAAAATGACCATGGGAACAATCCAATACATATATTAAATTCTCTTTCCTTGAAGAAAAATTATTAAGAAATGGAGATGTTATAAAAATAGAGCTCTAACAGACAGCTAGCTATATGGATCTCTTAACTCTTCACCCCCTTCGCTTCCTTCCATATGCAACTATTTTCACTTTATCGTAAAGCCTACCAGCAGCAGAAAGAGGCCACCATGGAGCCAGACTCGTGGCTTTGCAACAGTCATTGAGCAGATTTCAGTGGAGCGTGAAGAATGCTTGCCATTTTTCAGGCTTATGCATTCCCATAAAATGCTTATATTTTTTCTTAAGCATGGTTAGCCTAGGAAATGTCTTATTGCTAAGTATATGTTGCTTTAAAAATATATTTGTTACTAGTAAGTTAGATTTTGCCAACATAACTTCTCCTCGAAGCCTCTTTCTGAGGGGTGATGGGCAGGATCCAGAGATCCCGTTTTGAGCAAAATGGAAAGGACCTTCTTCCTAGAGCTGTCTTGTCTAGATTTTGATTAAAAAATAAAAAGATGAGTTCATATACCCCAACATATTTGCGGGATCTTTCCAGACTCTACACAAATCCAGCGATTAGAAAAATTGTGTTATGGTGACACAAATCAATGAGAGTGTAGAAATCCCACACCCATGGGCTCTTGTGAAGGAGCCTTTCTTGTTGTCAACAGTATTAGATGCTACGGTCACTCCACCCTCAGCCAACAACCCTCCTCTCCGACTCGCAGTCTTCTGCTCCCACCTAGACAACAGGTTGTGATTCCTGCACACACTGGCTATTGATCTCTCTTCCACCCCTGCACATTCTCTTTTCGTGGGGCACAGAATTAAAAGTAGGGATGAAAGGTGCAGTGAAAGAGGTTAAATCACACAACCGCTGAGTCGATTTCGGTTCAGTTATTTCTTACCCTGCAGCCTGTGAACTTCCTGTGGAATTCATTGCCACTCTGATATATCAAATGTTGTTAATTGATGCACACAAATTAAAAGCGAACTACATGTGTTATCATAGAGTAATATGCATACATTCTGAATGCATGACAAAGGCAATTTATCAATAATGATGCAGTTGTCAAATTCAAAACTCAAAATTTAAAAGCATCTCTATATATGTTTAATTATACCTGTATAATTACTCTCAATTTCAACTGGTTTCTCAAAATATAAGAGGCACTGTAAAATGATAGCATGGAATCAGATGTGCTGGCATTGAACTAGAAATTGCAAAGCCCGAACAGCAAGATGTTGAGGAATGTACTAAATGGAGTCTCATTAGCTTCATCTGTAAAATGGGACTGATAAGATGTCTAACTCTGAGACTGTTAAGACAAAAATGAGATAGCATATTGAAGAAACCAAAGATGCAATGGATGCTCGTGGGCTGCTGGATGACCCGGGGTTCTAATTCTATCCTATAAAAAGAAAGCCATAAATATCCTCAAGAATTGCTACATGTGTTTTCCCTCCAGCAGTAGACAACCAACCACCCCTCAACCCAACACACATACACACATGCACACAGCATTACAAATTCTGAAATTCTGAGCCTCAATGTTCTACCCAAATATTTCTAAGAAGCAATAAAAGAGACCTCTAAAAAACTAAGAAATGTCCTAGACAAGGCTTCACAATATCCCAGGTTCATAAAGCAAAACTGATACTCTGTAAAAACTATTTCTATCAGGAGACTTCTTTTACACAAGAATCTTCTGGTTTTAACCCAGAAGCTTCTGTGCTACAAGCTTCCTAAAATTCCACTAGTGATCCATAATGAAAGACTATAAATGAAAAATAGAACTATCAACAGAGTCTGAGCTACTCAGTGAAACACTTAGCTTGCTCGCCACAATCTGTGAGGCTTCCAAGAGCACAGTCCTAACCTCTGCGTTGTGTTATTGCTGACCATCCAAAGCTTCTGTGGGCTCTTTAGAGCCCATAAATTAAAGCCTAAACTGTTGACATCAACCGGCTTTTGCATCTGCAGTAGCTTCTACATACAGTTTAAGCAAGTGGATTAATAGAGTATTGCATCTCTGTATTTCTTCTATGTGTTCTGCAAAGCAACTCATAGAAAGGAAACAACAATGCAGAGAAAAGCAGACACCTCAAAGTCTAATGTGTGCTTCTAAATTTGCTGAGGATTGATACAATCCAGTCCTCTGACTAAATCTTATTCCTGAAGTTTAGGTCACTGCTATCAACTCAAGGTTCACGTAGAAAAGCTACAGTCATTCCATACATTATATATTTTGCCACTGATTTTTTTTTTATCCAAACACATAGAAAACACAGACTATAATCCTAAAGTTTTATTTCAGAAGTTCTGAGATTTATCTATTTTTAAAAGATTTTTCCCTTGAAGATTTATAAGTCATTTTTGGCAGACAAAAATACTCATAAGTAATATAAGTAGTTAAAACTTTTCATTGAAAGGCAACACAGAATACTGTCATAGACTTAAAAGTAAAGAGAGGTTAATGGGAAGCAAGAAAAGGGAGGGAGACAGGATTTATTTATTTAGTGTTTGTTTTTGTTTCTTCTAGACAGGGTTTCTTTGTATAGTTTTAGTGCCTGTCCTGGAACTAGCTCTTGTAGAGCAGGATGGCCTTGAACTCACAGAGATCTGCCTGCCTCTGCCTCCCAAGGGCTAGGATTAAAGGCGTGGTCACTACTTGGCTAGAGACAGGATTTTAAGAATAAATGGGATAATTTGTTTTGCTTCAAAGTGATAAGGACCGCATTCATTAAAAACACTAATTTGCCAGGCTTTGGTGGCGCACGCCTTTAATCCCAGCACTTGGGAGGCAGAGGCAGGCGGATCTTTGTGAGTTCGAGACCAGCCAGGTCTACAAGAGCTAGTTCCAGTGCAGGCTCCAAAGCCACAGAGAAACCCTGTCTCGAAACACCAAGAGAAAAAAAAAACACATAATTTGTTGTGTATCACCTAAACAAAAATTTATGTTCGTATATCTTGAATTTTGTTCTGAGAAATAAATAAAAGTCCTTTGTTTCTTCATTTGCTTTGTTTTCTCTCCCTCTCTCTCTCTTTCCTCTGCCCCACTGTTCCTTATTCTAGCTCTGTTTCTCATTCTTCTATGTCTCTCCAAGCCTGACATCTCCCCTTCAGTGAAGTATTTTGTATTCAAGGAAACATGAAAGTAACATTATTCAGACTTATTGCTAAACTGTATCTAGAGATTTTATATGGATTTATTGTTACTTGTCCATCATTTCTGCTAGCTTACAGTAGCTGTCAAAAGGTGAAGACCTGAACATTAACGCAAGGAAATACTTGAAAGATACAAATGAAAATGTTTATATCAGGCACTTGCATGCTTGCATGCATGTATATGCACGCGTGCGCGTGCACACACACACACTTCTCTGCCTCTTCTTATAATTCTTATCTTGTAAAACAGTGTGTGGTAGCAAAGTATGACAAATTAAGGGCTTAACATCAGTATTAATAACTCAAGTTTGAAGTCCTTGGCAAATAATTAAGATTAATGACAGAAACCATCCCCTTTTCCTCAATGCAACGCATGCTTTTACCTCTTCAGACCTTTCCCATCAGCCCTTCCAAGTTCATTTTGAGCTGTGAAAACAGAGGTTCTGAAACTTTGATCCTGTTATCTGCTGCCTTTTGCAGCAGAGTTAGTAAAAAAAAGACATGAGCAAATTTACAACCAGCAGCTCAGACAGCTGCCTTACTTAGCAGTTAATAGAAAAGGCACTAATCTAGTTAGGATCTAGGACTAGTTCATAAATCTGGATTCAGAGGACAGCTTAAGCCATCACATGCTTTTTCCAGACAGTAGGATCCAAATAGATTGTCAGCTTTCTCGCCATGAAGAGCCAGTATTTCTGTAAAGTGGAACAATGAGACAGGGAGCTAACATAAGCTACATCCAGCCAGCTGGGTGAGTGATGAGGCAATGTATGATTGACAAGAGCCCGCACGGTTTGGCAGGGACTGCTATGTACCTAGAAGACTGCCAATCACTTATAACTTTTCTTGGATCAAATCGGAAGCAAAGATCAAATACATTTTTAGAAAAAAAATGGGGGAAATGCTACTTTAAGCAAAAAAAAAAAGTCATGATCTAGTAAAGTGAATTCATAAGAATAACTAATCTTCATCTATGCAGAATTCAACTTAAATGAAATTTAGTGTGCCATACTTGTATAACTCAAAAAATGCTTAATGTAGTTCATTACCACTTAAAATGGATCACCATGCAAAAATGACAAATCTTAGCTCCATAAAATAACATTTTTATGTACCATTATTTCCTACCATGCCTTAATAGGGAATTATTCAAATTTGTCAAATATTAGAATTGCTTTGTCTTCATCTTCCCAGCAGCTTATTTTCAGGAAGGTGTAGAATAGTAAAATACAAAGTAATGATCATAGAAATACTTAAATTTACAAAGTCAAGTGACATTTCTCTCACCTATCTCTAGGATCTAACACATCACTCATTTTAATAAGTTACAACAAAACCAGAAGCGACATTCGTTTGCAGAATTCTGTGCATTGAATCGATCTCATAAATATGACAGCTAGGATACTGTACGCAGACGCAGAACGCCAAAATCTCCCTGATGCTCTAAGGACTACATAGGCATGGTCACGTCCATTGTGTCTCTCCTTAGATGGACCTTAAGGATAGAGCAAACAACTGAGAGAATTATACAGCCCAAACCGGAAAGCCTTCCTGAGTCACATGGTTAAGTCCAGTTAAACACTGATAGTGTAGGGACAACTGGGCAACCAAGTGGAAAATCACATAAGCTCTCAGATATGCAGGTGCAAGTCAGAAGGGCGGGCAGAACTGCCTGGGAAAGATGTTCCTAATGGTGATAACAAATCACAGGGCTTCTCGGGGCTCTACAGAGAAAGGCGAGACACCAGAGAAATGACCAAGGATTGGGACTGAGGGACACACCAGGGTTGAAGAGCTAAGATGAGACTGAAATGAATGAAGGAAACTGCTGGGAAAAGGGGGAAAAACCCACCTTTTATTCTACAATTTTTATCAGTATGCTATGAACATAAGCATGCTATATGAATATTCTACTGCAGTGATCTGCAGACTTACTAACTCTGTTAGATGGTTAAATATAAAGGGGATTTATTTCTGTGTCTGATTCTCCCTTGGGAAGCTCCTAAACATACATCATAAAATACAGCAAATTCAGAATAAACTTGAGAAATTATTAGAGCCATGAAATGTGTTAGTAGAACATTTATTTTAAGAAGGAAGCAGCTTTATTTTAAGGGCCTATTTCAAATATGCAATTTTTATTCAAAACAAAATATTCCTAGTAACCAATTAAATTATTGAGTATAAATTTCAGGTAGGTATACATGTATGTCTTTGGGATATATGTATGTAAGAAAGATACATATTTAGCATTCAGGACATTTACCAGCTTGCTAAGAAATATCATGTGAATCTAAAATTTAGGACATTTTCCCAAAATATTGGAGTGAACAGAAATATATGATGTACATCAAAGGATAAAATTAATTTGGATTTAATTTGAGTAAACTACCCAGTTTAACTGTTTCTGAAAAGCATAAGGAGAAATAAAATTAATTTCTGGTAATCCATTAAAAGGGATTAATTATCATTATAAGTCCAGAAAAAAATTGTAAACAAATGGAAGTGTGCTAGTATATGTGTATGTGTTATTTATCCAGGTTAAAAAATAAATCATATTTATTTTGCACCTGAAAATCATGTTTTTAATAAAATAATTATTAAACATTCTACTTTTTTCATAGTAAAAATAGTGGAAATGTAAATGCAAAGGAAGTTTAAAAGATGAATTACTTATAGATTATTTGTATACATTACAAGAGATACTGGTTTTTATTTGTAAATAAAGGTGAAATAAAAGATATTTAGCAAAGAACTATAAGCAACTAAGGAGTGGGAGGAAAAAGCACATTGATCTCAGATGGGCAGTCCTGAAAACATACATACTAGTAATATTATATAAACTGCATGATGTAGGATTCCCCTCTGTATGCTGCAAATATGTTTTATTATGATTGGTTAATGAATAAAGCTGTTTTGGCCAATGGCTTAGCAGAGCAAAGCCAGGCAGGAAATCCCAACGGAGAAATAGAAAGAAAGTAGGAAGAGTCAGGAGATGCCATGTAGCTGTCAGTGGAGATGGTTGCCATAACCTTATCTAGTAAGCAAGAGCCTCGTAGTGATACACAGAATGATAGAAATGGATTATTTTAAGATATAAGAGCTAGCCAATAAGAAGCCTAAGCTATTGGTCAAGTAGTGTTGTAATTAATATAGTTTCTGTGTGATTATATGGGTCTCTGCAGTCAGAAAATGGACTCTGTCTACAACTGAACAGACTTATATTTTAAATACATATATGCATAAACAAATACATACACAAATGTATGTAACAATTAATGAAATCGAGGTCATGAATTAGGCCTATGTGGAAGGGCTTGGAGGAAAGGGTGGGAAAGAGGGGAATGTAATTATATTATAATCTTAAAAATAAAAGATGTTTCTTAAAGTACTTAGCAAAGTAAACAAGACTGTCCCTAAAAGCATTATTTAGATAATGTGTTTAAGTGAGTACACATTCTTTTGAAAATCAGAAGACACTCAAGGATTCTGGCACACACTTGTAATCTAGCATTCAAGAGACTGAGGCAGGAGGATTGCTGCAAGTTCAAAACCTATATACAGTGAGTACAGGCCAGTCCACAGTGACACAGCAAGAATCTATCTTTGGGAAAGAAAAAAAAATGGAGTAATAAGAACTTCCTGCTCAAACCAATTTCCTCATTGAGTAGACTTTATGGGATGATCATGAAACATTCTTTTTAAATAGTAAGTTATTTCAAAATGTGTTTTCTTTCTTTTTAGAGTACATCCTGAGCTACAAATTAGAAATTGAATAAACATAATGAAAATATACAATTTTTGCTATATAATCTGTGAAGTGATTGATTAGAGATGCATTTTCTCCTTTATAATAAAGATTATATTAAGATTAAATGGGACTGCAGATCTCTGTGAGTTCGAGACCAGCCTGGTCTACAAGAGCTAGTTCCAGGACAGGCTCCGAAGCCACAGAGAAACTCTGTCTCGAAAAACCAAAAAAAAAAAAGATTAAATGGGACTAGAGAGATGGATCAGCAGATTTAAATGCACTTCTGCTCTTGCAGAGGAGCCTGGTCCAGTTCCCAGCATCCACATGGTGGCTCACAACTGCCTGCAACTGTAGTCCCAGGGGATCTAACGACTTTCTTCTAGTCTCTACGGGAACCTGAATGTGATGCTTATACATATATACTAAGGTGCACACATGCACTAAATACTGTTTTTAAAAGATTGCATATAAAGTACTCAAAACAAAAAGGCAGGTGAAAATGTTAAAGTATAACTATGATAATTGTGGGTCATTTCTCCTCTGGGAGGGACAATTGTGTGGACGCTCTCAGGATGCTCCCATCTCTGCACACACTGAGCTTAGGAAAATAATGTGTTCAGTCCTGGAACACTGAGGTCAACTTTGGCCTTTTAAAAAAAAATTTGTTTTATTTTTGGTATTATAATACAATTACATTTCTCCCTTCCCTTTCAAGCTCTTCCATATACCCCCTAAGGCTCTTCATTCATGTATTGGTATTGCATGCACACAGATATATACACATGCATTTATAAATATACCCTGCGTATCCCATACAATGTTACTTGTATGCATGTTTTCAGGTCTGTTTGTCACTGGACAGCCTATTGGCTCTCTTCCTTATTGAAAACCCTTCTTGCAGTATTCTTTCACTGTGCCTGCCCGAGCTTATACAAGAAGGAAAATTTATATTTCTGAAAGCAGCACATTAATCTAAAAAGAGGTGTTTATCCTAATACATAATTTTCTTTATCAATTATTAAAATGCTCAGTAAGCATCCAAATACTATTTATAGATCCTTTAAAATTCATCTTTGTTGACTCCCCATGGGAAGCCTGAGGAGTGGATGGGGGTTGGGGTGGGAAGAAGGTAGGGAGAGCGAGAGGAGGGGAGGGAGTGGGAACTGGGATTGGTATGTAAAAAGAAAAAAGATTGTTTTAAAAATAATAAGAAGAATAAAAAAGAAAAGGTCTGAAGGGGAAAATATTCATCTAGTTTGTAATTTAAGCATTTGAATTTTATATATCTTGCGTCTCACTTCAGGAAACCAGAATGAATTAACACACACCTGTTTATTACACAATTAAGAGGGGGTTTTATTTAAGCTAAGAAGTAGAACTGAAAGAGCACTCTCTATGAATGCTAATCTCCAGTGCAAGATGATGACTTTCATAAAGAGCAAATGTGTTCTGTACTACTGAATACATTTATACAACCGCAGTGTAGATGAATGCCTGTCTATACAGACCTGCACCTCTGCAGCAGTCAGCGGGGATGCCATAATAATGGCATGTTCCTGCCGGGGCTTGTTCTCATGGGAATTTTATCATCCAGACATGTGCCAGTCACAGGTTGGAAGCTGTAATTAGTTGCAGTCATTAACAGTGTACATCCAGGCACCAAAAACATTCAAAATATAGAACCATTTGATTAAGAGATCAACATCCTCAAGAAATCCACAAGAGTTCACACCGCAGACATGGTAGACAACCAAAGCAGGGGGATGGAAAGCCCTGATGCGGAGGTAGTGGTCAGTTTGAGGATGGAACGGCTGAACAGCATCCGGTATCACACATTCATAAACAGCAGGCAGCTCATAGTGACCCTTCAGAACTCTGGGGTCACTGGAGCAGTTGTGAAGCAAATAGGGTCAGGCCTACTTGTCTGAGCATGGGAATTCAGAAGCAGAGCTAACAGGGGCATGGACAGTCGGGATATAAACTCAAGGTGCGCTTCCGTCACTGGTCTCTGCAGTGACAAAGCTCTTCCGGCAACTTCGAAATGAGTTTACGCTCCTTATGATCTTGATGCCTTTTCTCTTGTTTTGCTATCAACTTTTAAAAACTGGAGGACTGATGTTCTTTCAAAAGGGACATCGGTCATTGAAGGGACGCAAAGCACAAAAGGACAATTCCTAAGTGTTCTCCACTTACTAGGTCCGGCTTCGCCTAAACCGACTCTGGTACCTGTGTGGCTTCCATTACTCTATCTGAAGTGGCCTTGCCAGCTCCAGCTTCTATCCCCAGGCCCTGCTCCATGGCTAATCCTTGGCTCCAAAGCACACATTAGCATAGGCAGCTCTCACCATCTCAAGCAGGTGATCATGCAGCCACTTTACTGGACGGCGGCGTAATTCACACGACTGCAGGCTTTATTCTCTTGCCATCGCCCAGAACTCCTTCTTGCCAGGCTAATATTTTAACCCATCCCATTTATACACCTGTGAATGATCATGACTCTGCAGCTTTTTTGGTAAAAGTCAAATTGATGAAATTTCTTCCCGCTAAGAAAGGGGTCTTCTCCCTCCAAGAGAAAAAAAAAAAAAGTCTGCTTGTTTTGAGGCACTATAGGTATGGAGTCCTTAAATAAGAAACAAACCGAATTTCATTTTCCTAGTTTTTTGTTTTACTGAATGGAAAGAAAAAAAAATCCTCCACATTCATTTGAAAAAAGAACCTTAAATTTTCCATCCGCAGATATAAAAACCCTGAGTTCTGAACATGGAATAGCAGTGAGCAGAAGTCCATGCATTTCAGGCGTGTTCTGGGATTCTTCTGTTAGACGTGTAAGTTGCTGTCTGCTCACTGGCGGACGAGGAGCCATTTGAAGGTTAACATAGCCTCGAACACTGTCAAGAAAGTCCTCGGGGATTTAATCGGTGTGTGGAACAACTCCAAACTAGTCCTGTGCTTTCTTCTTTCTTTGCCTTTCCGCTTCTCAACTCTCTTGTCATAGAAAAAAAAGGAGGACGCATGGTAATGCATCATTTATAAATTACCTTGTTATTGAGGGGAAAATATACACACACACAAAACACTGCTTTGAAAACCAAACAAACTCCTGCTGCGGACTCGGGCCTGTTTGATGGAGACCCTTCAAAAGAGTCCAAGGCGTAATGGAGGTTGTTTGTGCAGACTTCGATCTGTACCTGCTGTCCCCTGTCACTCCCTAGAAACTTGGCGGCAGATGTTGCAGCGGTAAGTTGTCTCTGAAGTGGCTCTCTGTCCTGTCCCCCCTCCGCCGTGGAGTCAAACTGCATTAGATCTCCTATTTGTGCCTCCGGCAAGTTTGGGAGCACAGCTGTGTCCACCCGCTCCTACCTTTGGAGTTTCAGGCCTCCAGGCAGCGCGCACAAGACCAAAACGGTCCTGCCGCTCTCAACTACCTCCGCTGACAATCGGGCCGCCCCGGCCGCCAGCAGATGTCGGGACAACCTGCTAGCACGCACCTGGCCGCCAAACCCACGACTCCCAGGACCTGCCGCCCGCATCAAAGCCCGTGCTCGCCCGCAGCCGCGCGCTGGGAGCCCGCCCGCCCCCGCGGCCGCTTTGATAAGGCTCGCACCAACTTGAGCCTCCGCATCAAGGACTTGAGGGCGCGCAGAGCTCAGCCCGGCAGCCCCGCAGCCTCTGCGCCCCAGCACAGCTTCGGCTCCAAATGCGCCAGGAAGGACTCGCTGCCCCACCTGCGGGACTCACTGGCAACTTCAGTTCTGTGGTCGCGGGTTTGTTTATTAGACTGAGCTCTCAGGAGGCAGAATCTGCGGGAAAGTGTTCCTACATAAATGACAAGGCTGTTTTCCAAAGCACAAAACAAGCTGCTGGGTAGGCAGGGGTTGTGTTCCTTGGAGCCATTACTGAGGCCCTGAGAACAACTGTGCTTTATTAGCTGTCATGCAGCTTAAAGTCAGCCTCCTCCTCCACCCCCAGAGGATGTGATTCTCTGGTCTCCAGACCGGGGAGGTGAGTATTATTTATGCCTTGACAATGTATACGAACACCCCCATTTAAATTTTGGCATTTTGGAGCCTTCATAATGCCTAAAATGAGCAAGCTGTTTTACAATCTCACTCTGACACTTCTGTACCAACACAAATACTTTATAAAGAGCACAAAGCAGAGTAAATGTTCTGTTTGCATATACGAATGCATACCAAAAAAAAAAAAAAAAAGATGATGGCCACAGGAGACACAGGAAAATCAAATCACTAACGAAACTAATTTACATGTTGATAAATTTCAAAAATCTTTAGAGGAATTGACCTTATCAAATAACATTTATTTCAATGAGTTACTTGATATTATAGTCAAACTATTTCAATAGGAATTTAACATGCTTCTCTGTCCTGACAACATACTATTTAACAGACTCTCTAATATTTAATGCAATACTTCACTGAAAAGTAAATCTTTAGAGCAAGCTGATAATTGAAGTAAGTGAAGATCTCATATGCGTATATACAGTTCATATGTATATGAAGCATGTACTCATAATTTAGAGTTTAATAGTTAACTCGGTTTAACCAAGTATTGGTGAATTTTAGGGGAGTAAATCTTGCAAATACCCAAGCTTCTTCACAATGGTTAAAAGAGCATATGAGGCTTCAGGAAGAGAACTGGAATCACCCCGTCCGCGCCCCCGCCGTCAATGTCTCCCTATTCACTCAATACCAATCCTTAATAAGACAGAAATTATTAAATAGACGAATAGCTAACGTGGTGAAGAGCACACTCAGATGAGGCCTGAAAATAATGGTAAGAAAATACAGTGTGAAGTCCAGAGTGTTCAAGAGGAAGAAGAGTTGCACGGCGCTCCAGAAACAACTCAAGCCCACATCTGAATTTAAACTGAGACACAAATTTCCCTCGAAAGGAAGTTTCTGCGGAGAATCTGCCAACACCCCGGTAATGGAAGAGTTTGCTTCTGAGAACATATCTCTCTCTCTCAGTGGTCCTATCAGACGGCACTGACATCACATTAGGAAGTTCAACACTATCTCTCAAGTTATCTATCCCACATGGCTGAACTCTGATGTTCCTGAAATGTTCCTAAGTGCTAGGTGTAAAAATTTTACATTTAAAATTCTTCTAAACTCTTAAACATCAAGCTAAAACCACCTAATACTATATCCACCTTATCTTGGCTTCAGGACATAAATACTAGTTTGACTGATTGCATCATAGTTTCAAAGAGTAGCATGCCAGCGCCAAATGAAGCCAAAGTCCTCTGACGCAGATGCGCATGGTGATCACTCCTTCATGGGAGAGGAAGGGCCGTGCTCCCACCATGAGCAGCCTAGCATCATGAACAGCGTCTCTCAACCACACTCACCGCTGCTGAATATGAGGAGACTTTGAACAATTTCTCTACCATTTCTACATGAGGAAATGGAGCAAATTATTAGATAAAATAGTAAAACAATAATTCTAAACATATTTCTAAATCAAGAGCTTTAAATGGACTCCCTTGGTGAGGAAAACGCATACATGCAACACATCTGTAAGTATGTGGATCTAAATACCACCACCTCAGACTTCTTTGGTGCTTCAGGCTTTAAGGACACCTTGTCACATTTCAGAAGCTAGACTGTGACAATGACTGAAGGCAAGTAACATGTTTATACCGAAGATAGTGGTTCTGAGGTTTATTTTCCCTAGATCTCACTGCTACTAAATGCGAGAAGAAAGACTTCAGATGCTAATTCCCAGTCTGTTCCTTCCAAAACAAAGAAACTCAGAACACTTCTCTTCAAAGTCAAATGCTTAAGCAAGCGCATGCTTGTGGTGTTAATTAATGATCTGGAAAGGCATGCAATCGGCTTGAAAATGCATTGCAAAAACAAAATTTAACAGCCACCCCATGTAACAAGAGGGTTACATGGTTACAAGATTGATCAGTATCAATTCCATCCTGCATGGCAACAAGAAGTTTTAAATTATTTTCATTAATTTTTCCTACTTTCATTATACTACACACTCCCCCCATCACCTTTCTCAAAAGATCCCCATACACAAACCTCATCTCCTTCCTGGGGTCTCATCAAGGACACCCGGTCATATTGCTTCAAGATCAAAGCCCAGAGTGCATCCAGACGACCCTAAAGAGATATTACATTTGTGAAATTGGATAGATTCGTTTCATTAATCAATTAAGCAAGTCAGTCTATACAAAAACCCAGAAGCTCTTATGCTAAGAAAATAAGCTGCAGCCAGAGCCAAAAATGAGTATCTGTTATTGGATCTGCCTTGGTCTTCCTCATGGGACAGGTGAGACAGTAAAAGCTACATCCCTGTTAGGTTTAAGCTATATCACCCGAGATGCAGGCACGTACCTTAATTGGCGTGTACCATTTTGTCTGAGGGGCCTGGTGTGTGGATTTGGGTCGAGGCGGCCTTGGTGGGACAGGTGTCTCTTCTTCGGGGATCATCACCACGGCATTTTTTGCCTTCTCTAGCCTCGCACCTTCCTCAGTGGATCCTTTATCTCCCCAGCGGACCTTGAAGATGAAGGAGACACCGCTGTCAGACAGAAGGACCCAGAAGAGCAAGCACCTGGGGGGCCCCAGGCCACTGTAAGAAGATAAATGGGTATATTGACTTCCAGTTCCTTTTCTTCTGAGTTTTAATGGGTTCTGAACCACTCATTATGATTTGCTTGTGTGTATGTGTGGGGGTGTATGTATGCATGTTTCATGTGTGTTTGAAGGCCAGAGGTCAGCTTCAGATATTGTTACTCCGGGGCCCTCCACCATGTGTTTTGAGACAAGGTCACTCACAGGGACAGGGAGCTAGTCCATTAGAATAGGCTGGCTGGTCAGGACAGTTCAGGAATCATCATTCTTTATTATATTAACATCATGACCCAAATACAATATAACCGTTCATAAAACATGATGTAACTTAAATCTGGTGTAATGGTTTCTCCATCATTTCAAATAGACAATTTGTGGTATATATTGATAATGCAAGACTGTGCAGTTCAATTCTACTTCCGATATATAAGATAATGATAGCATTTATTGAGTGTGTTCATGTGTATCCAATCCATGCAAAAATGTAAAGAAATTGATATTATGTGTTTCCTTTCCAGAAGTCAGAACTACAGCACAGGTTAAAACATGTTCCCAAAGTCACAAAAGGAGCATCCAGGCAGGGTATGGATTTGGACATAAGCAATAAAAAATGAGTGAATAAGGTTTACATAATTTTGAATTGTATAAATTTATCTTACATATAAGAAATTAATCTTTTTAAAATTTCCACAATATTTGACTGATTCAGAAATTATGAATTTCTATTGACAACCTTTTACTTTCCAAAACAGCTTTCTGTCTTTCATTCTTTTGTTCATTTGAATATAGTCATGTGATAAGCAAATTCTTAACTGAGAGACAAGAATTGGAAAGGGTTCTGTTTTGAGGGGAAAAAAGTACAGACCATTAATTAATCCCACTAATTTTAGTTAATTTCATTCTCTGGGCACTCCTGATATTGACTCAAACCATGAGGACTGGGGTTATTGTTTTCTTTACTTTTAAGTAAACAGAAATTAAGAGCCAAGTTGTATCCCGACAATATATGAGTAGGAAGTCGTCTCTGCAGAAGGACTTTACCCAAACAGGGTCAGGGGGAGAATCTCAGGACACTGCCCTAGAGGACAGAGATAAACAAGCAGCATGCATGGAGAGAAGCAAAGACCAGTCCAGGATATGATACAACACAGCATTACGTCATCTCAGTGAAAGAAAAGGTTAAAATCACTGACCTGAATTGTTTAGCAGGAAGATAGATGGTTACTTCTCATGGAAAGAACTATGCAAGCTTTTGGATAAAGCC
>JAQHUG010000054.1:1544921-1585387 GCA_028555095.1 Dicrostonyx torquatus | reverse complement strand
CACACACACCCACACACACACACACACACACCTTTATACCAAATTTTAGAATAGTTTTCAATTTCAAGTGGACCCTGCTGAGTCAGTAAAGTATATCAGTATATTTCAATGTGATCAATGGCCAGAATGTTCTTTGTGGGGTTGTTAAATTTGTTCAAAAGTAAGAAAAAAGAGAGAAGGAAAGAATTACCATCTTTAATTTTTCAGATCGCAGTCTTGGTCTAGATAAGCTAACACTTAGAATAAAACCTTTAGACAAAGCTAATTGAATTTCACATTTCTTGCAGCAGACACATCTCAATTTTAGGGAACAAAACAAAAGAGACAGTTTAGTAAAAGCATGGATGCCACAACTCAGAGAATTAATTCAGAGTAGAGCAGTAAGTAGATAAAATTTAGATCCATTCAGAGACAGTAGGTTCTAACACAAACAGCTCCTTAGCCTTTACAGTTGAAACCGTAGAGGTCATGATAATTAGACACAAATATCATTGGAACCATTCTCAGATTTTAAAAAGGTGAAAGATGGTTGAACTGGAGTTCTGATCCAACATGGCATTCCCAGGCTTCAATGATTATACACATGGCCTGCAGTCATGGAGGCCTAAGAAGATTAATATGTTTGTTGTCTTTGTTTCATGAAAAAACTTCTGGGTTACCATCAACCTTCGCCAAACACAAGTCTCACTTAATCTCAAGGACTAAGACTAGAAGACACCTTGTAGAAGTTTCCTGCAACTCTACAAAAGAATTAAATGTGTGTACGTGTGTGTGTGTGTAAATTTTAACATTTTAAGTTGATCACAGTGAGATGCCCTAAGAAGAAGGAAGAAAGCACAAAAATAGATTGCTAAGGAAAGTCTTCCCAGAGTATTCTTACTATGGGAAACAATAGGTAACTACAAGCATCAGAGCTGAATGTCTCCAATCCCACTTGGCTTTCATGATCAACAATGAGTTTCATAATTTCTAGAGCATATTGGGATAACTCATATAATAAAGGATCAATTTCAGAATTTTTAAAAGTCTGTTTCACGAGAAATTGGCAGGAACACCCGTATGAGGTTATTAGGAATTGTAGTGGATCTGATGTGGTAGCAGCTGTTATTAAAAGCTCTGCTCAGGCTTTCTGCAAACTCCACTAGAGGACAGTTTAAATACATATTCAAACTAAAAGAGATTTGCAAATTCCAGGGAAAAGAAAGTATCCATTGTGACTCAATCTAACTTCAGCTCTGAAGGTTTGTTCTCCAGCTCTGGTGACCTCAGAACTTCTGCCATTTGTTTACTCTCTCCAGCTCAAGCACTGTGCAGGTCTGAAGAGGCGTGCTGATCAAAGCTTTACGGAGGGTTTTTCCGCTCACATTCTAATTCACCATAGAGACATTTTAAAGACGCTTAATTCTCAGTTCAGCTTTACTGTGTATCTTTATATATTGAATTTCTTTTTGGTAAATAGCTGTGCTTTCTTTGCCATTTTAAAATCCATTATCATCCCATTTGCCATCATATTCATAGAGTATACTACCAATGTGGCCAAAATTTTTCAAGATTATATGGACACAGACTTAATAGAGGTTGACTCATTCTTTTTCAAAAATTTTCCTCTACTAAGAGGAAGGACATGAGGGCTGGAGAGATGGCTCAGTGGTTAAGACCACTGGCTATTCTTCCAGAGGTCCTGAGTTCAATTCCCAGCAACCACATGGTGGTTCACAACCATCTGTAATGAGATCTGTCATCCTCTTCTGGCATGAAGGCATACATGGAGGTAGAATGTTGTATACATAATAAATAAATAAATCTTTTTAAAAAAAAAAAGAAGGAAGGTCAGGAGGTGCAAGTTTACATGATGGAATTTGAGGACTCTTGAATTTTGAATTGCAGGCTTCTGGGAACAAGCATGTGCTTTGTTGAGCATAGAGAAACTGTTGCAGTTTGGATATGGAATGCCCTCTAGGGACCCAGGTACTAAAGTCTTGGTGTGGCTCGTTTGGAAGGTGGTAGCAACTGTAAGGGGCGGTACCCCGGAGCAGAGCTAAGAATAGACCTTTGCAGGTTGCACATCTAGGCGATGACAGCAAGATGTCCTTTGTCTTGTTTTGTTCCCACCTGCCCATGGTAAGTAGTGTGTTCTGCCAAATGCTCTGTCTGGACACAGACCCAAACCGAGAAGGCTTACAAACCACAGGTTAACTCCCCAAGCCAAAATAAAATTCCGGTTTTGTAAGTTGGTTCCTCTGATTGATACATAAAATCATATTTCTTTTTAGCCAGAATTCTTTCATGAGTTTATTTTGCTTTTTTCCTTAGAAAGAATCTCAATCTTTGGACTAGTAGATTAACAAAAATTAGTTCAACATAACAAATGATAAGTATTAATTAGGATGGTTTGGTGAGTACTAAGTAAAAACTGTTGAAAATTTAAAATGTGCTTCTTCTATATTTGTGATAAAGTAATATCATGTTGAATATTTCAAAAATTTTACATTAAATAATAACTAACTGTTGGGCTTTTTCAAAGAAGAGCATTGTTGCAACTATGAGTGACTGGCAGTCTTAAAGTTGATGTTCCATGGGGTAATTTTTTCCAAAATAGTGGGGAAACCCAAACCTATTTTTATCCTTAGTGTTCAGAAATCCTCTCAATGCTCCCTTTGACTGATGGAGCCTGCTGTTCTTCACCAGCTCTAACATGGATAGGATGGTTCCACAGAGAAGAAATGTGCCCAGAGAAAACCCAGTGCTGATTTAAGGAAGGGTGAGATTGATAGAAGCATTATGTTGGTGGCTCAATAACCTATAAATACACATTTTAGATTAGCACTCTCTATTTCTTTATGAGACCAACCTCCATTCTTTTAATTCCTCCAACTCCTCGACCACCATAATAGGAAGCGTCCACAGTTGGCCATTTCTTGTTGGGCAAAGGCTCTTCTTCCTCTTCCTACGGAGATACAGTTTTTAAAAGTGGATTTAATCAATTTCTGAAAATGTACTTTGGTCAGAGCTTCATCACACTGAGATGTTTTAAATAATTCCATTGTTATGAGGAAATGTAAAAATGATATGTGGGATATATGGGGGCATTTATAATGACATACATCAATTTCAAGTGCAGTTTACAAGAGATTAAGACACCTCCCCTTCACCAAATTCTCCTACATCCCACCTAGGCCAAAAGAAGTTGCTTATTTTAACTGTGAGTATCGTGTATCTAAATCAAGTATGTTCAGCAATTCAAACTGGAAAAGATTATTCAACTTATGGTAACACTTTATATTTCATGCGTCAATATATATGTAACTTGGAAGGGTGAAATTTATATTAAAGAAGCTCTAAGAATGCACAATACCAGTATATTCCTTACTTTATGTTGCTAGTATGATGTTAGCTGACAGAGTAATAAAATAGCAAATTATCGGTTTGAAGAAAGTAATGGCATCTTTGAACTGCCTGCTTGGATGTTTCAACAATTTTAGATAAGTGTCATCAGGCCTATTAATATATCTTTATTTATAAAATATATTTAATCTCTATGGACTTTTGATCCTGAAGCCAGTCTACCACTGAAGGGCTCATTCCTCTACTCTGTGAAAGAAATCATAAGATTAAAAAGTAGCAGTAGGTTTCCACAAAGTAAACACTACTTAGCTATCATATAAACAGAATTGGTATAATTTCAAAATGATATTTACAAATGAAAATAAAACAACTGTTTTTTACTTTATTAGGCAATCACTTACCTCCTTTGGTGCAGAAGGTGGTGGGGGAGGATCCTTGATAACCTGTCCCAAAATAAAACAGAATAAAATGTAAAAAGTTCCATAACATAAGAAAAAATAAGAAAGTATAAAAAAAAAACAATGACTGTTCTGGCAATTCCAGAGATGAAGGATTAAGATTTAAAACAAAACCATAGTCAAATGAAGCTGACCTAAGGTTAAGAATTGTGTATCCCCTTTATTAAAGGAAATACTTTGTATCTTTACAACTTGCATACCCAATGAAACCACTGCTACGAGCATTTCACTCTGTAAGATAAAAGCCAACCCCACCGTTTTTCCCAATGTTCCTTTCTGGTAGTTCGCTCTTTCCAGATGCAGACTACGAATGCTGGCATAACCTACAATGTCTCTTTGTTCTAAATAATTCTCCAATCCTTTTAGGCATTTTTCTCTCCCGCCTCTCCTTCCCCTGCCATGAATCTCTGTCTTCCCAAAGCAAATGACAATTCCTGTGGTATTTACAGATCCTTCTCCCCTCTTCCCCAACATTCACAGAGTTCTTTGCTTTCATTTTATCTTAACTTTAAAAACTCTCCTTGCCAGTGTCAATACACATCTCACAAGTTCACTTGTGGTCACTCTGTGTTCCCACTATTTAGCAGAGTGGGGCTGGTATAAAACATAATTTCAAGTTTGGCAGGCAGGAGAGAAAGCGGGAAGTTGGGAGAAGAGAAAGATGAAAGAGTTGGGAAGTGGAAAGAAAACAAGGAGGAAAAGGGAAGGAAGGAAGAAGGAAAACAGGAGGGAGAGAGGGAAAGAGAATAACCACAGAAAGAAAAAAGATTTGCAAGGTTCACGCAAACAAAACTTCAATATTCTAAACATTCCCCACTGTTAGTGGTTCCAGTCGTGTCTAGACTACAGCAATAGAGAAAGTCACTATTTCATAAAGCATCATTTGACTGGCAAGGAACTCATCATTTCAAAGATTTTTCCCAATATAAAGCCAAAGCTTCTTTCTCTAACAGTTTCCAGTCTTTAGCCCTGGTCCTGCAGCCTGGAAAACATGAGTTTGTATACACACACACACACACACACACACACACACACACACACACTTATTCTTCCTAATGAAGATAAATTCCTTGTTTTGGAGGCTCCTATATTACTATGTTTCTATTGAGGTCATATTTGTGAGATAATGATATAATCCACTTTTTAATAAACTGGTTATGAGTTACCTGGGTTATTTTTAGTTGTTTATTTGTTCAATTTTTAGTATATATTCATTAGTCAATATCCTAGCTACAGTTTACTTAACCCAAAATAATATTTTTAAGTATAGTTCAGCAATTAAACTCAATGGTGTTTGGACAAAGCAGTTGGGACCTCATGATTCCCTGCCTCTTCTTGGCATTTAAATTGATGGCTTCAAAAAAGAACAAACAAGGTTGTTAGCAGATCATGGTGAGAGAGATAGGGGAAAACTGGAGGGGAAGAATCGGCATGGTAGATTTGATCAGAATGTATCATTACAAATAAATGAAATGCTCAGTAAATAAAAGCCCAAAAAGAAAAATATTAACACTAATATACATGCTACCGATAGTCTATCATTACAGTTTTCATCAGTGGTTACATTTAATCCTTGTGGTAAAAATTAAACAATTAGCTTCTCTCAGTATCTTTAGAGAACCTTCTTTTAAACTTGGGTAATCGGGTCAATATTCTTCTAATAGAAGCTTAATCAACCATTTCCCCAGTCAAAATGGACTCAAAGTTCCAAAGCACATAGTTCAAATCAAGAAATTGTTGAATTTTATTTTATGGACTTTGGAATTCATGTCTCTTTTATACCTTGCAAGTGTTCTTTAGCGTGCTCTTACTAGAGAAAAATCATAATACACCCTTCTATTTCGCTGAGCCTGAACATTTCCGAGATCACTTTCACTTCGTAGCAAAGATTTCACATTTACTCTTCAACCAGGTACATCTTGCACAGATAAATGAAAAAATATATAAATAGGCTCTCTAGCATTCTCCCCTCAATAGCTCCTCCTATTCAGTTCATACCGACTATCTATGTGTGTGCCAATATAGGAAAATTAAATTTCAGCTTAAGATCCTTCTGTAAGGCAGCAGAAAGGGGCTCAGGAGTTAAGAGCAGTTACTGCTCCTGTAGAAACCCCAGCTGCATTTTCCAGAACACACAACCACCAGTAACTCTGCTTCCAGGGGAGCCAATGCCCTCTATTGACCCTGTGGACTCCTGTATGCATGTGGCATATAAACAAACACTTAGGCACACACACACACACACACATACACACACACACATACACACACACATACATACACACACACATACACACACATACACACACATATAAAATAAATAAACACATGTTTAAAATCCTTATGCAGTCACTTCTGTCACACTCACACAGGACAAGGAGTACCTTTGCATATTTTCATTTTACTGGAAATCCTTTACTTAACATAATCTATAACGTTGAGGTATCAAGCCTCTTTGGGTACATCTACATGACCCAGCTATTCTGTTGTCATCGCCTGATGTCTCAGTGAGATAGAACATCAGTTTCCACACAGCTCTGCCGCAACATTCTCTCTACATCTATCTAGCTCCAACAAGATCGCTGGTCCCCCTACTTCCTTCAAATATATGAACCATCAGTATTTTAGGTCATGATCACGTTCTAAGTTAGTAGGCAAAATGCTGATAAAAATGTGAAAATGATGCAGCAAGAGTTCCATGATGTAAAAATGTTGCTAATTTCAGTGGAAATAGTCATCAGCTTTCTCTCTGCCTGCCAATAAATCCAGAGAACTAGTGAACTTGACAGCAATTGGTAAGACATAAGATCACCCCAATTTTCTATATCTGAGAAATAAATTGGTTTAATTTTGGGTCTCCTCTACCATGAAAAGTCTAATAATATAATAAAATTTTATATGTCATGATCTTTCTGACAGGTCTTTTATTTCTATGACTTTTCACAATTCCATATGGGCATATGTGTGCCTGTGCCTTGTAGTCATAACACTCCAGAAAAGAACATTTTAGAGGTAATTTTTCAATTAATATTAAACTAAATATGTGCATGACCTATTATAACGAAGTCTGGAGGTATGCATGGTTAACAATGAAAATAAATCCTTCATGTTCTGCCTTAATCAAATGCCAGGCTACTGAGTTAAGAGACACAACATCCATCACAACAATGACAGGAACCTCCAGGACAGGACCCAGAACTGAGATTGGACTGTGTTCTGCTCACTAAAAGTAACCGTTCTTCACTGGTGTTGCCATATGGTAGACACTCTGGCCTCTTTTATTTTCATATCCTTGTAAGACTGCTTTGTTGATGTCCATTTTAAGCATGGAAGAAAGAATTCCCACAACCTCTAACTACAACACTTTACCAAGTGCATACAATGACAGAATTGAAGACAGAATTAAAATTCAAACCCATCACTTAGAACATTCACTTCCAAACCCTGAGCTCAATTCCATTACATTGGAGACTTTAAAATAAAATTGAACTGCCAACTGGAAAGTCAGTTGTTTGTAAGTGTTTTATTGGGGTGGATGGGGGAATGGAATCGCGGGTGATAGAAAACAAGAAACTATGTAAAGGAAGCATATTTGTTGAGATGGGGCTTATACCATTTCAGAGAAGCATTGCACATCCACTATTAGGCCCAGCATCACTCACTTAGAAATTTCAGGACAGGAAATAAACCAGTCTTCTTCTTATATATATAAAACTTACTATACACATTACCACATGGCCTCATAAGTAACAAAAAAGAAAACAATGTGATACTACCTGTCCCTAAAGTAAGAAAAAGGTGGGAGTCTATGTGGAAGCGGCATGCCTGCATGACTGCATGCCAGTAAAATTACTTTGGGGGAGAACAGAACTTAGTGTTGTCCAAGTGCATTAAAAATAACATTCATGAGAATCTTGTTCTTATGTTCAATAGTGAAAGAGCACATTCACTCCAGAGAAGGGTGTATTCATGTGCACCATATTTCATGAGAATTTGCAGGTTTTAAAAGGCATAATATTGCCTAGTTGCCAGGACTTTTTCCACTTAGCATCCTTCAGCTCTGTATTGAAAATTCTGGAAAACACTTTCACCACTTTATGGACCATATGGAGAGTTTGAGTCTTCTCCAATTTTTTTTCCGTTTGTTATTATCATCATCGGGGTGGGAGGGAGAATTACATCTCATCGGCTTAGCTGCTAGAACCAAGATTTCAGTTTGCAGGAGAGCTGATTTCTTAAAAATTAAAAAAAAAAGAAAGAAAGAAAGAAAAGAAAAGGAAGAAAGTTAGCCGCTTCAAACAGTCCTTTTGATCTGCTCATTAACACGTTTCAAATGCTCCAGTGATGTGGGCATTCTTTGCATTAGAAAATGTCAGCAGTGAAGCCTGCAGCCAGCTCAACGCAATCATATGTCCTGATAGTCAGAAAAAAAGTGAAAGAACTGTCAACATTGCACTGCTTTGGATCACGCACACACACACAAAAGGTTACAGTATAGTGACAGTCGATAATAATATTTCAGATGTAATTTTTACTAGTAACTAGAAAAAAAAAATCTAATGGCCACAAGCCCACAGATACTGGAGAAAACGCCCTGTTTACAGGAATTTTTAAAAACTCCATGTGGGTCTTCCTTTCATTTTCTCTTTTCTCCTTGATAAATGCATGGATCAAGGGCAGTACCTTTCTTCTGGAGTGCAAAGCCCTAAGTTTTCTTAGATTTGTACTTGCGAAGTCCTTTTCCGAATTCCACAATTGGACACAGAAAATATAGCCCAGTTATCTTGTTCTCTCCTTCCCTTCCCTTCTTAGCCAGTTCAACCATGTTCAGGGAATCTTACCTTGAACAAATAATCAAAAAGCCAGAAATGTGTGCAATAAATACAAGGTCAAATAGGACAAGGGAAGAACAGTATATATCCTGACAGGAGTTAAAGACGTTGCTGTCACAGGTCAGGACAAACGTGGTACCCCGAGTCCTAAATGATGGTGGAAAATATCACCATGGAAGCAATACATCCAAGCATCTATCATACTGTATTTCAACAAGGCAACCAAACATAAATCATTTTAATTAATGGTGCAAGGATGGCATATTAAAATTTAAATTACTTCTGTTTTATTGGGCATTCCCCCCCCAAAATCGGGCCTTTCTGAAATTAATTCAATAAAGGTACCAGGAGCCCTCCTCACCAATAAAAATCAAGTGCAGCGTAGAAGCATTATTACTACGCAAAAAGGAACAGCGCAGGTGTTGCTTGCTAAGAATTGTTCGACAGAGCTCTGGTTGGAAGCATCACCATGAACCTTACAGGCAAACCGGGCTTTAACAAAAGGCAACTTTGAAGTTGCTTTCTAATTTAAGATTCACAACATCTTTCTGTAATGTGCAAAATGCACTAAAGGCACAGTGAACTTCACCATGCCTCCCTGAGGATGGAGACTTTGGCTTAAGGACACTAGAGCAGCATGGGCGTTCATCGGTCCCAGCGTAATTAACAATATTTGCAGCTGTGTACCCGACTCAAGGACAGCAATCCAGAAATCCTGTGTTTGCCACCGCATGAGCCTTACATCTGTAACTGTGGAGAGTGTCTGGCTACCCCAAACAAGGCGATTATGTGGCTGTTATTTCTCCTGTCCCATTTAGTTAAACAAATCTCCTATGGGCACAGTGTATCCTCTAGGCTAAACAGTAATGAAAACTACTGTTTTCTGATATCTTATTCATAACTCAACACATAAAAAGCTTTCTTTAACCCTTTGTGTCGTCCTTCTTTTAATCAAAGGCAAAAGAGAAAGAGATGCCTGTGTCCCTTGTTAAGGAAAAAGCAGTTGCTGTGAAGGACGTAAGAACTCTCGAAGGGCAGCATCAGCCTTCAACAGGAGGCAGGGGATGACGTCCCACCAGAAAAACCTTCCCCTGGCAGAGCAGTTCACAAACACTGCACGATCAATAGATACCTAATAATAGTCCATTCAGCTTCTTGCAAGAGCTCTCTTAGTAAAGGTACTGCAGGGTTGCGCCCTCCAGGTTACCTTTGGTCTGTTTCTGATTCTGTGCGAAAGCCAGGCACACAGAGGACACAATCTGCAGGGTTTTCAGTCATAGTCACCTCTCTCTTCCATCCCTACAAAGCGTCCCTTACAATGCATGGCAGGATAGGAAATTTAAAAAGTGAACAGTCACAACAAAACTGCCTTGAGCGGCCAGTCTACAACAGGCACTTTCGACCTGACTTTGATATCTTATGCCTTATTGTAGCAGCCTGGTGCATCTACAGAACCTCTCTCATATTAACTATGCAAAGTTCAAATGCGTGGGATTTTGAGTACATGAACAATATTGAAACTAAATTATAGTTATAAATATATTACATTTAAAATCTGATTATACTTCAGATATTATTACAATTAAAAATTTCATTCTGAGAACCACAGCCATATGTTAGGTGGACTTCGGAGAATCCTGCGGAAGAAGGGGAGGAAGAACTGTTGAAGCCAGAGGGCTCAAGGACATTATAAGGAAACCCACAGAATCAACTAACCTGGGCTCATAGCGGTTCATAGAGCCTGAACCGCCAACCATGGAGCCTGCATGGGATTGACCTAGGCCTTCTGCACATATATTGCAGTTGTATAGCTTGATCTTCTCGTGGGGCTCCTAAGAGTAGGAGCAGGGGCTGTCTCTGGCTCTGTTACCTGCTTTTGGGACCCTTTCCTCCTACTGTGTTGCCTTGTCCAACTTTAACAGGAGAGGAGAGGCCTAATCTTCGAGCAAGGTGATAATAACATGTGATAATAACATGGCTGGCTGGAGAGATGCCCATGAGAGAGCTGCCCTTTTCTTAAGAGAAAGGAGGAGGAATGGATATGGGGTGAGAGAGAAGGGAAGTTGGGGAGGAAGGACTGAGAAGAGAGGAGGGAGGGAACTATGATTGGACTGGGAAATAATTACCTTATTTATTTATTAATAAAAAAGGAACTGTGATTCTTTGGGACCACAAAATGTGTCTCTTCTAATATGTATGCATTTATAAGGGACAGTTTTCAGGGAAAATGAAGTAACCAGGCACCCTGGGTAACACAAACTCCCTTGAGTACAATGTTTCCACAGCCATCAGAACTGTTACAATGAGCAACAGCCCACTCTGTTTAAAGCTGATCGTGGGAGACACCAACAGCGTGCCACCAGTGTTGGGGATGACGTAGTTCAGGAAGATGACCCAGTAAACATCTGTATGTTATTCGTTTCTTTGTTTACATCACTGGGAAGATTTTCAACAAGTAACACATTGCCTGCCTGTTTTCACAAACCTTCTGAGCTATACTAGAAGATAGATTTTAAAGAAATAATCATGCTAAATGCTCGCTTAGGTATATTTTTACTCACACATCACCAAAAAAAGTACTACTTCACACTTTGCATTTTCACCAGGATCAGTATAAACTAGTTTAGAAGTGACGCTCCTGGCTTTCATTTGTTCCTTGAGTCCTGGGATGAGGCTGGTACAGCTCACCAGGTACATCCTAGTTTCACAGAGACAGTATGTAGCTAAACATCCTGTGACCCACTGTTCTCTGCAAGGCAAAACGCCAATCCCTAGCTTTCAGGAGGGCCAACAGCTGCCCACCCACATTTGAATAAAACCATGCTGGACACTTCTTGCAACAAGTAGCAACCTGGGGAATCTGTCAACTGATGCTAGTAATACATATGCCTCGGATATTTCTAAGAATTATAACCTCATCCTGTTTTCAATCTCACTCTGGGACAGTAAGTCAGTCCTGTTCAGTACATGAAGCATTATGCATTACAAACCAAACCCTGGTTATTCTATTTTGGTCAATTTTATTACACTTATCTATTTATTTTTGCGTCCTAATGCACATAAGGAGGTCAGAGAACAACCTTTGGGAGCCAATTGTGTCTTTCCACACTGTGAGTTACTGATATTGAACCCAGATAATCAGGCTTGTCAGCAAGTGCCTTTACCCCTGAGCCATCTCTCATGCCTTCTCAAAATCAATAACCCTGATCAGTCATTTCCAACTTGGGAATATCAGAATGAGTCTAAAAATATAATTATTTTCTTATTGTTGCAACAACAATAGCAACAAAAATATCAAAAACCTGTGACCCAAAACAAAGAGACTTGTTTTTAGTCGTGTCTGAAGTCAGGAGTCTGAATTAGGTCTCATGAGGTTAAGGGTCTACTGTTGGCCAACTTCTTCCTTCTGCAGGCTGCAGTGCGACCACTCCTTGCCTTCCCAGCATCTCTCCACCCCAGCATCCCTTGTCTTGAGGTCTGTACCATTCCAGTCTGTCTCTATTGCACTACCTTCTCCCTTTCTGTGGTTCAGCTTCCTTCCTATGAATTACGGTTATGTGTAGATCCCTTCTAAACTATTCAAGACAATCTCCCTATCGCAAGAGACTAAATCATTCCGTTCTCAAAGGCCCTTGAATCTCTCCACTTCCCATTCTCGGGTTAACGCAAACTTTCTAGAAATCATAGGAGACCCTTCTGCATGAGGGTATTCCACACTAGGTCTTAACTCAGCACTTTTTAAAGCACACCACAAAATAAACACACACACACACACACACACACACACACACACACACACCTGAAAGGTCTTTCATTAATTACATATTTTCTTTATTTTTGAAAACATATAGTCAATAAGGCTCCTCTGAAAATGTTCTTTATATATGGCTATTGGGTACTTAGAGACCTTCGTCTACACTTCTATTTCACAATTCTTTGTTCTATAGTGACATACAAAATTCCATACTCTATTGTAGGTATGTATGATTCTCCAGTTCCTAATACAGTAACTGCCACCTTCTACATGACCAAACCATATCTGCCAAAGGGTAAACAAAGGACTTTGCGGGAGCCTTACCCCAGCTTCTGAACCTCCTCTAGAACACACTTGTTACAGTTCACTTCCACCTAGGTGTGATTCTGAGTCCACATTCAGAGCTTGCTGCTTTCCATTCTGTGCTTCTAAGAATAAAGTGAAAGTGGCTGCCTCCGTCAAACAAACTGCAGAACTAATGAGTGATCGATCGTGCTCTTTTTGAAGCTAGGGACTCTTTGTGAAATCCTATAACAATTAGAGGGACTTCTCAATGCCTTGCATAAACATAATTCCATGGTTTATTATCTACAAAGCCTCAAGTTAGAATGGACCTGCTCTTACCAGCTAGGACCTCCTCCTTAATGTCCAAGATTATATTCTACATTTCAGAAAACATAGCAACTTCCTAAAAAGGGTCATTTCTTTTTTTTTTTCATGTGTCTTTAAGGGAGCAAGCACACACTTTGACACTTTTGCACCCTATGACCAAGAGTAAATGAAATTATAAATTAATGAAGGGAGAAAATTTGCCACTGTAAAATTTAAATTAAAAATGCAAGGAGCACAAAAATCATTAGGGCACCTTTTTGCTTTTTAATTTGGGACTCAAGAATGCTATCCACCCCTGCCATAGCCATATCTAAGATAATCAAGATTATACCAGGAAACTGTTTGAGCATAAGCTGCTGTGGCAGGACCTTGATGAGTTCAGCAGAGACAGGGAGAGTGTCATCTCTACTGCTGTCCTAGCTAATGCTGTACTTCCTCTGTGGGCCAGCTATCCCGAGATAAAGGATGGGAAGGCTACCTCATGGCAGCAGACTGTGCTGCCTCTAGTAAGAAATGGAGACAGAAAACAAAGCCCGGCCTGATATCTTGGGAAGCTGAAATCAGGTAACAAAGGGGAGGGGGAAGGAAGGGAGCAGTCTACTGTGACACGTTAAACACTCCCAGGAGATGGAGAAAGTGCTGCTTCCATAAGTAACACTCTCAACACAAGTAATAGGAACACACTGAAAGATTTTTCTGGGATAATCTTTTCTATAAACTCTAGATAAAAGGGGATTAAAAGAAATATGCTAACGTATATAAGTTATGCACTATCACGTAGGAGGCTGAATAATACCTCTATAAAGATGTCTATGACTCAATTTTGGTACTTTACATGGTAAAGGGATTTTGGAGGTGTGATGATTAACAACCCTGAGATGGAAGATGATCTAGTAGTATCCAAATGGGTCCAACTGGGATATATAGGTCTGTAACACTGGCAGCCTTCCCCACTTGGATTCTGCCACAGAAATGTGTACAGATGAACGATCAAGGAGATACAGCACAGAGGTACTGGCTCCGGGGATGGATAAAAGAGGTCACATGGCAAGAAATAAGGGTGGCCTCTTCAAACTGGAAATAACGGACTCTGGCCCTGAGCTTCAGAAAGGTGTGCATCCCATGCCTCCCCTGGCCCCGGTGAACCCAGTAAAGCCCATGTAGAGGCCGTGATAAAGTAATCATTAGATTAAAAATGTGTGGAGCTTTTACAAATCAAGCAGGTGGTAACTCAGTAGCTCAGCAACAGGGAACCCCACATCACCACACTCTCTCTCTGGCTTCCTTCAAACCCGAAGACAGCATAAACTGAAGCTGCTCGTCTGTCTCTAAAGTAAGTGTTTGACTGACAGCCTAACTTCTGCACTGGAATTACCTCTAGAACATGTTCCAGCTGGGAGGTAAAAGAACGCCTCCTGCCAACAGATCTTTAAAGAAATGCACTCAAGGCACTTTGAAAACAGCTACCAAAGCCCACAGCTCTCATGACACCAGCAGAATCCGGCATCCATGTATCCAAGCGTTTCTTGAACTTGAGTAGAAATAACATTCATCCCAGTGGTCCCCCAACCTCTCAACACGTCGTCCCACAAACCTGAGTTCTGAAGTGCCTCTGATGCGAGTTTTATGCTAGATAGTGGCATACATGTTTTCTAGAATTTACTGTGTGTAAAATAATTGAAATTCAAGCTGCTAATTAAAACTGGGCTGTTGCTGGACCACATGGCATCCGTTCACATGCCGGGCCTTACTTTGTATCTTACTGCTTTAGAACATGAATAAGAGCAGAGTTGAAAGTTCTTACCACTTTACAGCAAAGGGGCCAAAACCACCACATCAAGGCGATGCCCAAGAGCAGCAACAACACCAAAATCACTATGATGGCTGCAATCCCATTAGACTGTGGAAGGAAAAATAAACAAAAAAAAGTAAAGTTTAAGGTCAAATACCACATTTTATTTATTTTCTTAAGGAAGCACACACTAGGCAGAAAAAAAAATGAGCACAAAATGAAAAAATGATGTTAGACCAAAATTATGTTAGATTCCTTTAAATTTTACTAATTCCTTTTTATTTCACTTAATGTATACATGCTATGTTAAGATGGTCAATAATGCAACATCTTCCAACGTGCTACAGACTGATTAAAATCAGTCTTAAAAGAGTGTGAGAACCACAACTTTTGAGGATTAAACAAATGGTCCCTTGGGGAATTTTGTGCTTAGGCAACAGTTATGTTGGTTCAAGCTCAATTTCTTCCAGGCAGAATTTCCCCAGGTTTTATGACAAGACAACAGCAATTATTTTACATACTTGGAGGGTGAAGAAGAGACAAAACACGGGTCAATAAGAAAACCACAACGGCTGTTTCTATGCATGCCTAGATGGAAATGCAGCCTGATGAGTCCTTACTTCCTGTGACTTCTGGTTGGGGTTCACGTGTGACTCAGGCAAGACCTTTACTGTCTGACTGCCAAGCTCCTCCATCCTGTAGGCATCTGCTCTGGGCTCTGACACCAACTTCACTGTAATGACCTCTGGCCCATCCTTCAGGCCTCAGGCTAAGTCCTTCCAGTAGGAACCCCGCCTAGGATTCCATTGCTACAAAGTGGACTGGATGGCAAATTTAGATAGAATTTCTGTGGATTTTAATTGTAGCCTTTTTACAATTGAATTAGTTATGATCTTTGGGAAATTTAATTCCATTTTTCTATCATAACGTACGTCTCCTGGGAAATCAAAGGCCATTTCCAATCAGCTAACCACTTGGCACTCCTTGCTTAATGTTTACAAACTATGTACCAAGAAAATGAACTTGAAATCAGTAAGACTCCACATGGCACACATAACAAAGGGAACATAGACACTTTCACTTTTTCAGTGATTTTAGAGGAAACTAGTACCTCTGTCTAAGCCCAACTACTCTGGACTCCCAGGGAAACTGTTTCAGTTGGTTGTCTTTGCAGGTTTTTGTTTGTTTTAAGAGAGAAAGAACTCAGAGAAGAAAGCAAAGAGAAAAAAATTACTTTATAGAGATTTTAGACCAACATCTAAATACCGTCTTCTTAAAGCTATCAGAAGAAAATCAGAGTGTAGCTCAGATACAGGAAGCTCATCCTCCTTCCTCACAGAAAGGAATGATTCCAGCCCCACAGGCACAGTTACAATTAAGTACAAAAGCAGGCAAACAGGACCAACCAGAAAAAGCATGTCCCAGAAGTATACTGGGAAACTATAGTATACACCCAGAGAAACAAAAGACACGTGGTGTCTTGTTGAGGTAATCACCACTCCTACCTAGGCCCCAGCAACTCACAAAACGACTCTGCGTGACTGTGCTCTTTGGTGTCATAGAGAGTCTGTGACATCTGATTCCCCATTAGCATTTACACCATTTCCACAAAGGAGGAAATGCAACTAGAGGCCCAGAATCTGCTAGAACGGGCTGGCTAGTTTGTCATTTCTACACATGTGCAATGAACAAGAAACTCACAGACCTGTGCCAGCTTTGGAATATTATATAGACGGGCACTTAAAATTCTTAATTTTTCCCTCAAAATTAAGTGCCTCTATTAGTAATAGTGACAAAATTCCCCACAAGGGAAATAGGTGGTTAGTGTGATGGTCCTGGCGTCATAACTGATCCTAAGGACTGTTCAAAACTTCAAACTAGAGTACACATGTTCTGGAGAACTGTGAAGCTCACTCTCCTTTGTTCCAGGCAAGCATGATGGAAACAAGGTCCGAGGAAGCAATGATTTAAGCTACCCAACCTTGCTCTGTCTGTCTGTCTGTCCTCATCGCAGACACTAGCTCAGTTCATTGTATAGGAATCCCAGCTTTCCTGTTTCCTTTGTTGTTCTCAGAGCATACAGCGGTCAGTGAGGAAAGGGAAATCATTTCATTGTTCACATAACTTCCTAAACAGAATAAGGCGAAGCCAAGCATGGAAACCACAGTCCCAGGAACGGACGGCATGGTGCAAACCTAGAAGCCAGATGAGGAAGAGGATGAAGCCAGGTCTAGTTACTCCTAGATCTGAGTCATGATCGCAAATCCAAAAGTTTCTCACTTTTACTCAGACATGCTCTCCTTAAGCAGACCTCCAGCTGAAAATGTCTCATAAATATTCACCATGAATGCCATATTTCTTGAATTCAATATACATGCCAGAAATCTAAAACTATTCTTCCATTCATCTAAATCGTACTTAATGAGCCACTGCTGTATACTGGACTATATGGTGACAAGGCCACACATGAGCCACATCCTCGTGTAGCCCGTGGGTGACAGAGAGGAATCTTGAGCAGATACTGATTAAGGTGAGGAACGAGGAAGAAAATCTCAAGTCCGTAGAGTAACTCACACAGTATCAATCATCCGGCACCCTGCCCACCACTGGTTCTTCCGCACCAAGACCCCAATTTTCCCAATGTGTCTCTACTCTCTTTAGGAACTGCCCCACTTGAGGATCTGCCCTGTGCCGCCCTTCTGCACAGAACCTTCTTATCACACATGGTCTTGAGAAGTCACTCCCTCATCTTCCAGGCTTTGACTCAGACGTCACCTCAGTGGGAATCATCTCTACCCCTATTTAGGTTTAATATTTCCACTTGCAACTCTTTCCCACATCTGACATGCCCGATACTCTTTTTTTTTTTTTTTTTAACATTTCCTTCTTCAACAACCTCCAGTAACATAACTCTCCTGCGAACTCACCAGGCTCAGGTGAAATGGCCTTACAGATCTGAAGCGCCAGGTGAGTCATCTGGTCTAAGAGCCCCTGCACAGGGAGTTAGTTCTTAGCGATAAGAGAAACAAAGACCTGTCTTCCTGCCTACCAGGAAGAAAGATTTCTTAAGTGGCAGGGAGGGACAAAGAAGGGGAAGAAGCAGTCCCTTGCCTTGGGGGGAAAGGAGAGCTTGAGCAAGAAGGATAGTCAAGATGGGGGAAGGAAAGAGAGGGAAAGAAAGGAAATAGCTATCTTATGCATGATGGGGCTAGGAAAAAAACTGGCACTAGAGATGTTCCCAGGAATCCACAAAAAAGACCCCAGCTAAGGCCCTCAGCAATTGTGGAGAGGGTGCCTGAACTGGCCTTTCCCTGTAGTCAGATTGATGACGTCTTAAATGCCATCATAGAACCTTCATCTAGCAACTGATGGAAGCAGATGCAGAGATCCCACTGAAGCACTGGGCTGAGCTTGCAAAGTCCAACTGAAGAGAGGGAAGAGAGATAATACAGGCATGGGGTCAAGACCATGATAGGGACACCCACTGAAACAGCTCACCTGAGCTAATGGGAGCCCACCGACTCTGGCCTGACATCAGGAGAGCCAGCATGGGACCAAACTAGGTCCTCTGAATGTGGGTGACAACTGTATGGCTGGGGCAAACTGTGGGGCCACTAAGAGTGGGACCAGGATTTATTCCTACTGCGTGTACTGGCTTTCTAGCTTTTGGGAGCCAATGGGTATTCTCTTTTAATAGATCCCTTGCTCAGCCTGGATATACGGGGGAGGGCCTTGGTCCTGCCTTAGGGCCATGTGCTAGACTTTGGTGACTTCCCACGGGAAGCCTTGCCCTCTCTGAGGAGTGAATGGGGGGTAGTGTGGGAGAGTGGAGTGGAGGGAGTGGGAGGAGGAGAGAGTGTGGGAATTGGAATTGGTATATAAAATAAGAAGAAATGGTTTTATAAAACATTAATTAATTGATTAATTAAAAAAGAAGGGGAAGAAGGATGTAGAAAGTGACATTTAAGGGAGCTAAGCCCTAAGCAAACTAACTACAACACAAATATTTGTAACCTCCATCAACCACATCCTGAGAGACCAGAAAACCAAAACTTACAACATCCACAAAGCCTATTAGTTGCAAAAAAAAACCCCAAAAAAACAAAAAACAAAACAAAACCCCTATTTACAAAACAGAAAGAAATGTTAATTAAAATTATCCAGAGAGTTCAAAGGGCTGAAAAGCCCATATGGATGCCTATTTTTCCCTACAACAATGTCTTACAGTGAAAACCAGATATTTCTGCAGAGGCAGTAGTTTGTGTCTCCTGGATTAATAAATAAAACTTCGTTAAAAACCATGATATGAGACAATATTAAGCTTGCTATTTCAGTCTTTTGGAGAAGAAAAAACGAGGGTTGCTTGGTTTTTCTTTATTTGCTTGTATGCGTGTGTGGGTCTATTCATATAAAATAATAGCCATGTGAAAAAAAATCTATTTTAGAGCATCCCGTTTTCCTGTTCAACTTTCTGTCAATATACAAAATTAACTACAGCACAAAAAGAAAAACCTATCTTTAAAGTATTTTAGGTGATGCAAATAAGCCTCAACTGAAAGACAGTTTCAAAGTCAGCTGTTACCAAGCCCTCAGAAGGAGAATTCTTCCTTACATCACAAAGCACAGACGGCATCTCTGTGGACAAAATGCTGATGTCACCTACTAAGGCGCACTAATATTTCAAAACCTGATCAGCCTCTTAGATACTAAATTCTAATCTTCATAATAAAAAATAATTTCTAAAAAGAATGTGTCATTTCTATTCTCTTACTTATGTTGATCTAAAGTATGGCTTTGGGGGATTGGAGAAATATTGGAATCTAACATATAGCACTTAGAAATCCTTCAAAAAAAAGAGATCAAAACAGAAAAACTTAAATTCTATGCAAATGTGTCCTTGTCATAGTTACTCTTGGTTCGTGCCTTCCATAAACAGTAGAGAAACTCCCTTGGTTAGTGACTCGTGATAAACGTCTTTTTAAAGGCATTTAGCTTTGTACTCACACATTCTGTAGCTGTGACTGTTAAGGATCTGGAGATGGCAGACTTCCCGTCATTAAAGCTGATGGAAACTTCAAGAGTTCTACAAGAAGAGTAAAGAAGCAATAATTAAAAGTCAACTAGGCGATGCTGACTACTTAATCTTTACCCCAGCTCTTTAAAGCAATCCGTATGTCTTCACAGTTTTACAGCTGGGGTCCAGGAAACTAAATGCTAATTGCTTTAGTAAAAAGTATTGAATCTTGGTTTCTACCTGATTATGAACCCTTTCCATCACACCACTGAAGTCATGGTGCCGTCCCTCAACATGGCGATTTGGTCAGATCCACACAGGGATAGGACCACGGAGAAAGACAATTCTGCTAAAGTCAAGCTAACATCTTATTCATAACTCATAAATACAATACTCTTATTAAGACCATTCCTTATAGCATGCCCACTTCAAGGAAAAAAAAACTCTTTAAGTAGAAAAAAGTTTAGTTAAAACCAGAAAAGAAGGGAACTTTTGAATTTAACTGAAGTTTTGCACTATTTCAAAACAAAATGCCAAATGGCCTATTTTTTTAAGTTAAACCAAATTCCTTATTCTGCAGAACTTGGTGTTTCATTTTGTTTTCATAACTAAGCATAACAGAATCCAAAACAAGCTTTTCTAATTCCTAGTTCTCATACATGGATGTGTGCAGTCATATGACAGGGCAGACAGTTCTATTTAGGGAGAAGATAATTTTTATTTATACTAATATATTCTTGTCGGGGTAATCTCATTCCTTCCACTTTAAGAAGTGAGTAACAACTGGCTGGAGTTGTTTGTGATTTAGCACTTAAGAGTCCAGTAGAAACATTTACAATTTTAGTGCTTACTGAAGTGAAATAAGAACCACAACATAAAATTTGAAAATTAAGGTCACACCTTCCTGCAGAAGAAATACACGCTGATAACTTAGTTACACAAAATGACTGTGTATCCACAAACAGCATTCTAGTATAACGTGACCAGTGGTGAGTTAAGTTGAAACAAGTCTACACAGATATGAAAACCTTTCAGGAGGTTCTTTTTATATATGGTCTTCACAGAAACAATAAAATGCACATATTGGTAGCAAGATCCAGACAGTACAGTTGATAACAGCACTAGGAAATTCAGTTCTTCCTATTAGCAAGAAACATTAATTCATCCATTTAATTTTCACAGTAGGCCACTGGCACTGCTTCCATTCTGCAAGTCAAGAAGCTGAAGTTTCAAAAGGTATCCCACCAGAAGTTCGAACCAATCTCACTTTGTGATCCAGAAACCTTCACCTCGCTAGCATACCCTCTTAGTCCTCCATGTGTATTTTTGAGACTTATATTTAAATTTATCTCATACACATTAGGCAAGGATTACTTATCCAGATTTTTCTGTAATCATATTTTTGTGGTTAACTACTGCGCATTTTTCTAAAACAAGATATTTATTCTTGTATATGTATTTTTGAATATTTATAATTTTTGGAAAAGAATTTCAAAAGTGTTGCAAACATGAAAAACGCAGTTGCTTCTGCTTTTGAATTCTGTTGTTCCTTTAGAGAGAGTCCTTAAATTCCTGGTATGGTATGACATTGTGATGAATCCAATGACTGCCTCAAGCATAAAGGTAGCTAAAGGCCATCCTCCAGCCTAAAGTCAATACATGGAGCTTTGTTTGTCCTAAGACTGAATGTATATAGTAATTGTTTTCGGTCACATTTTATGTCCTTTCTCTTAATTCCAATGCATTGCTTACTCCTAGCCCTCTGAAACTCCTACTTCTGGTTAGAATGCTTCTAATAATGGAATACACATTCTCAGTTATGAGATCCAATGATGGGCTGAAGTGTATTAAATAAATACTGTGTTTACTTAATTCCAGACACAAATAGAAGGCAATGGTACTTCATCTGTACATATATATTATTAAGATTTATTTATTTATTGTGTATACAACATTCTGCCTCCATGTATGCCCACATGTCAGAAGAGGGCACCAGATTTCATTACAGATGGTTGTGAGCCACCATGTGGTTGCTGGGAATTGAACTCATGACCTCTGGAAGAGCAGCCAGTGCTCTTAACCACTGAGCCATCTCTCTAGCCCCCAACAGGATAGTTCATCTTTATTTGTTGAAATGTGAACACAACTCTCAAAAGCACACATATTTATGACACATGCTGGGGAATCTAAAGTCAATCGTAGACATATGCCAGTCTAGTACTAATATTCCATCCCCAGCCTGCAGAACTATGGAAGTTATACTATGTCAGAGTTCTTCCAGGGAGGGAACTTCACAAACACATAGATGTTCTTCTTAACGTGTGAAACTCAGGAGCTATATGAAGTTTTGTTATAGCCAATGATTTATTAAAAGGACTTTCAGAATATCATGGTTTTTACAATCTTATAACAACCATTCTTTAAAAAGTAGTATATAGAATATATAACCAGAATTAGACATGCATGCAAGATATTTACCTAAAGAATTGCTATTCTACTGACACAAAAATATTGACAGCTAAATTGTTCAAAATTTCCTAATTCATGTAGATTCATGTAAAGAAAGTTTGCAATCCTATTTCCTGTTATAATAGTCTTGATAAACCCAACATTATAGCTATGCTGAGCTATATTTGTATATCCATACACATCAGGGATATACTAAAATCATACTTTAAATTGTTTGATCCATGCTTGCTGATATCAATCACTTATTTTTTTAGTAGTTAAAACAACAAAGACCTTTAAATTGACTAAGATATCACTAATAATTGCTAGAAAAGAAGCACAGCAAAACTAGGATTTGCTTAATATGACTGTAATAACAAAACCATCCCCAATGTCACTGAATGGAAGATACACAAGAATTCACAATGGAGTGTGACTGGCGTTATATGAAATAGTTATGAGCACAGATGTTTCATAGGACCATGAAGGAGAACAGATAATTCATTGTTGGAGTGAACAAAATGACAAAGGTTTCCTGAAGAGAGTCACATATAAGACACATCCTGAAGAATGATCAGGAGTTCAAAAGTAAGATAAAAATTGAATCTTTGTAAATGAAGAACTGACAGGCTGAAAGAAGAGAGAGGCAGCGGACCATCCAAGAAGCAATTCTATTTGCCAGCAATACAATATAAGAGAGCAGGCAGGCAATTGTGGATTGAAATGATAGTACCAGGGATGGCTGCTAGGTCTCCAGAATTCTAGCTCCAGGAATCTGGAAATAGTCTAAAAAGGTAATAAGCACCATAAAAACATGGTGGTAATTGTGTTTTACAAATGCCATTCTTGTAGATATTACTAAATATAAGGCATGCATCTGAAGAATGTATTTCTAGAGTACAAAGACCAATTACAACATTCCGAGTCTGTTTCAGATGAAACCCAAAGGGAAACTGAACTGAAATGGTGGCAACACAGACTTATAAAAATGAGAAAATGAGAGCTCTTAAGCCACAGTTAAAAGGTCACAGACATTCACAGGATGTAGGAAACAAGGAAGAAAGAAAGAAGATGATTTTGATGTTTCTCTGTTACAAGATGGTTGCATGGTCTTGTGTAAGGACCAAACTTGAGCTCTTTGTTGTCTCTCAGTTTAACCTACATGAAAGTCAGGTGGACATTGTAGTGGATTATGGGAAATAGAACTGTAGCGGGAGGTGGGATCTTGCCTGGAGATTTGGAGCTGGTCATTGAGAAAGAAAGACTTTGAGAAAATGATTTTCTAGGTCAGAAATGTAGCCATGATGAGAAATGACAGTCAAGAGCTTCAAGGAACAGCAGGACCCTGGGGTAACATCTGAAGAGAGATGGAAAACATGAAGTCTGAGAGTGTGGAGACATTCTAGTAGTGCTCGTAATGTAGACGATGCAGGAACACAAGGCTGAAAACACAATGTACTAGACTCTGTAGTATGAGGGGTGGCTGTGTCTCTGCTGAGGAGAGAGGCATTTTCCCGGCGCCTAGCTTCCAGCCGCTGGCTAGCTTACATTTGAAATAACCACATGAAAATTATATTAATTTAAATACTGCCTGGCCCATTATCTCTGGCCTTTTCTTGGCTAACTCTCACATCTTATTTCAATCCATTTTTAATAGTCTGTAAGTCACTATGAGGTAGTGGGCTTACCAGGAAGATTCAGCATGTCTGACCCTGGCAGCTTCATGGCGGCTCTCCCTGACTCAGTCTTCTTCCCAGCATACTGTTCTCTTTTCCCCACCTATCTAAGTCCTGCCCTATCAAAAGGCCAATGTAGCTTCTTCATTAACCAATGAAAGCAACACAAAATACAGAAGAACCCTCCTACACCAGGACTCTTGGCCATAAGCGGAACTAGAGCTTAGTACTTCTTCTAGACTTCCTAAAGGGCTGTTGACACCACCCTTGAAACAGTTTTTCAAATGTAAAAAGACAAAAGAAACTTTTACAATGTATCACAAGATAAAGTTTTTTTTTAAGTATATTTTCATGAACCCTAGCACTCAATTAATGACTGATAAAGCTAAATTCAAGCACACTAAATTCTTCTGCAAGAGAAATTACTAAATCGTCTTCTGGCATACTATGGACTAAAAAAAATCAATTCATCCTCATAGTCACAGTGCCTTAACACACCTGCAGATACATGAGTGTTCCAAAACAGGAGAAGAGGACTCAGCGCTATATGTCAAAGCCACTCTGATCTGAGAATTGTCACACTTCATGAAATAGGGTTAACATTTCAATCCACAGAAACCTACTTGAAATGTGTGGACTTGCTCCCAACTTTATATATAAATATATATTCTGTAAGAGATTTATATTTAATGATCCATTAAAGAGCATTTTTAAAAAGTAAATGAAACTGTTAAAGACAATTGCTGGAAGCACTAAATAATTTATTTCCAATTTGCACATACTGAAAATTAAACTGGCAACCATTCAAAAAATTATTAAAATTATAACTTCAGATATCTGAAAGCAAGCACTACTCTCTAATACTCTGCAGAGTGTTCTTTGAGTTAAGCTTCATGAATGGTAAAGGTTTTAAATTGAAAGAGAGGTTTCAGATCTGTGAGTAGTTCAAAGAAGCCACTTTTATTTGTGGGTACAGAGGTAAATCAATGTCCTATCAAAATGTGTTATTTAAAGATATTAAAGGAATTTTTAGTTAAATAATTTCTTTCCATGCTATCATGATACGTGTATATCACCAAAACAAAAACTACAGCTAGCAAGATTGACAGCTTTCAGGAGAAGTCAGGGCATAGTCAGAGCTCTATGGAAATCCTATTGAAAGGCACTGTCAATGCCTCCAGTATTGCACTAGCAACAACTCTTTTAATAATTTGGTGAATTTTAGTAAAATACAAAATAATTGGAAAATAATAACCCCCTACTTTAATTCTTTTCATAGAAGCTACACATGCAGACTTAAGAGATATCATGTTCATCATCTTCTAGCTGCCAGAACATTCGCTAAGTCATTCTAGGTTTTGCAAAGATCTGCCTCACAACATAATAAAATGTGATTCCCTTTGGATGCTGTTCTTTCTTTCTTCTTAGTTTGAAACAAGAAAGAGTGAGTCAGATCCTTCCCATGACAGCTCTTCTGCTGCTTGGTGAAGCCACATGTTCATCACATGGGATGAAGCCACATGTCCATCACACGGGAGTCACACCTATGCCCAGTCTTGGAAGCATCTGATTTAACAGTCCCACAATTGGAAACATCTTGTTGGTCAGCCATACACATGTTCAAAATAAACATTGTTCCTCTTAAAAGATACTGTCTATAACTGTTTAAGATGCTCGGGAAAGAGACACAGTGCTGAGCAAGAGAACATGACATGTTGCTCGGTATAATCAGAAAACAGTATCTAATAAAATGCTTTGTGTTTTATGCTGGGAGAGGGTTAGAGTAACAAAGTAGGTCCTCAAGTTTCACTTATTTCATTAAGATTCTCGGGGTTATAATCCAGATAAAGGCACAACTGATGGCCTGCTATCCAGGATTGCAAATTAAATTATCAAGTCTCATTCTTTACAAGAAAGAACAGATTGAATCAATAATGTTTGCATCACCTGATGCCAACACAAAGGATCTAGGGACTGCACAGATATGGATGTACACACACATTTGTGTGTATGTTTCTGCAAAAGAAAGAAAAGCCTAGCAAAAGCAAAATTCAGCCAACAAAGTAAAAAATAAATGGAATTAGTCAATTGGATGCCAGACAAAGTAAATTAGACTCACTGCTGAAAAATAACAATGTTCAGGAAAAATATTTTTAATCAGTTACCAAGTCGAGCTTTCATTCCAAGTCACCCTCTTCGAACACTCCAGATTTCTCATATCAGGTTCTTGAAATGACCCATAACCACCACCTCTAACTCCACCTCTCTGTGTTGGTGGTTTCCCACGCTGCCTTTAAAAAGAACTAATGCTATCATTTTCATCTGGTTTAGATATTTATTTCCTATTTGCCAGAAGATTCTGGCCGATGTTTCTGAAAGCACATTTTACTATACCATATGCCTCCTTACGTCGTCTCTATCGGGCAAGCTGTAGATTGAGGCTCTGCTCTTCTCCCTTCTGTTTTTCTTTCTTCACAATGTGTTTATGTATATTTACCTGAGTTATCTCTGTTCTTTTCGTCAAATTACAGGTTTGCGATCTCAGATACTCGAGAGCAGCTGTGCTATTGTCATTGTCTCACAGAGCAAGGGTCAGAGAACTAGCTCTGTATTGCAAATGTGTGCCGTGACTGCCTGGCATGCCTGGAGACTGCTACCCTGGAATGGAGACCAATCAAGGAACTCGCAGGAGGCCATTCTACTTAAACTCAAAGAAGGCAGCTTGCTACAAATGAGCAACTGACACAAATAAACTAAATAATCTACCGCAAAGATGATTTTCACAAGTAGACAAGGTTTTGAAAGGAATGGGTGTCCCATGAGAAGAGTAGAAAAAGCCCAGTTACTTCCTCTCTTACTTTCTTTCTCATATCCTAAGAATTTGTTCATCTTAATCAAAAATCTGTATCAAGTAAATTTAGTAGACTTTGATCTCTTTCAAAGAAAGTTGTTCAAAGCTCCACTCTAGGCCTGTTTAGTTACTCCTAGACAGGACCTGCACAGATATTTTTTTTAATGTCTTTGTTTTGAAACTTGTTTATTAATTAAATTTGCTAGTTTACAGCTTCACCCTTACATATAACGCATCCTGATGGTGCCCATCTCATCTTCCCTCAGCCCTACAAATCCCTTTGCCACATTCAAGTCTTTGTAACATTTCTTACTTCAAAACATCAGTACTTGAACATAAGACATCTCAGCTATTCTAATGCAAGTGCTTAGTCCCGCCTCCCAGTAAACATCCACCTTATCCGTCATTTAAATCAAAATCCACAAGCAGGTTCAAAAAATACAACAGGAAGATGAGACAAGAACTAATGGAGCCGTCTAATGAGCAGAGGCATGTGTCTCTGGACCAGCTCTGAGACCATGCATCTGTCTGTCTAGGACTCCTTCACCAGAGCATTGTTAATTATTTAGGTGAGAGAACAGAGGGACCCATCGCCACATCTGTCACCTTCATAGTGAAGCCTTCCTTCACTCACAGGCCAGATGTGTTTATTTGAAACACAGACTAACTAGCTGTTTAATGGGGTTGAATCCTTAGCCAAGAGGCAATTAAGCAAACATATTAAGCGTCAGTCACCTTACAAGGCTACACGGTTTCAGTTTTGCTGGTTTTAATTCAATCTCAGAAGAACTGGTCACGTACAGAAAGTATCTGAAGAGAAGTCAAGGCAAAGGAAACAGTCTAAATTGTGTGCAACTTATTAAGCAGAGCAAATGGCAATGCCTCCCAGAACCCTGCATAATCATAATGTTCCTGAGAAGTGTGATTCTTTGGGACTGAACAACTGCGGGAACTGGGTGGGACAGAAACCTCTGTCAACATTCAATTCCTAATAATTTACTGAATGATGAGCACTGGGTAAATTCAGGGAAGCCTACATGAAACAAGACTCAGCAGCATTTGTCTTAGCAGAAAGAAGATACAATAAAAAGTAAGAGCTTGGAGAAAAATCATAACATATGAAGGGAATAAGGAGATCACTTGATAAGAAAGAGTACCTAGGAAGGGTTTTTACTTTATCAAGAAGGTGGCATTTGAACAAGACTTAAGGAGATAAGAAAACACCACTCCAAGAAGAGGGCCCAGCAAGTCTAACAGCACTGATGGAAGTGTAAGATGATGGGTTAAGATATGAAAAAGGGTAGCCATAGCTGAGTAGAGAAGCAACGAGGACATGAGGTCTGAGGAAGGAAGGGTTTGGTTCCTGTGGTTCCTTAGGAGAACACTGCCAGCTGTTCTATCTTAATCCCAATAATCCTTTCTGAAGGGATGACACAGCCTATCTATTTCAACAGGACCCCTGAAGTCAAGGGTAGAAATAGGAAGGCCAAAAGAGAGATGAATGATGGCAGAATGAGCTGACATGACTTTGCCTAGGATGACAGTAGTGGAGGTTGTGAGCTGAGAAGCTTAGTTTTGGAAATCAATGCCAGATGAGTTCACTGAAGAGTGGAGCACAAACTAGGAACAAATCAATGATTATTCAAAAAGTTTTTTACCTGAATGCCAAAAACAAAGATGTTATAATCAATGAAAAGACTAAAAAATATAACTTGAGACTGGGACATTCCAAGTTCTAGTAAACAGATCCAAACTCCAGTAAAGTTTCATGGCTAATATAACAAAATCACTGAGTTCTATGCACTTGGAGTAAGATGATGTCATAAAAAACTAAAATTACCAGAAAGTCTGATTCAGTCATAGGCAGGACATCATTGACACTAGACTATCACATATAACACACACAAAAATTGAATAATAGTCTTACTTCTGAAGTTATATGGTATAGCCCATTCAATTTTTTAAAAAATATAAAACGGGTACCACTTGATTTGATTTGCATGACCAGAGTGTTGTTCAATAACTTCCAAATATAGTGAATGCTGACATTTTCACAAAAGCCAAGTACTCAAGCTGACTGCAAAATATGAAAACCGTTCTCTTTGATTCCATGGAAGGAAACATAATCTTCAAAGTGTGAACACTAATTTTGAATTGAGATTTTAGCTTTTGGTGTTTAATAATTTTATGCTCTGTGAAAAGATGAACATTAAGTAATTCTACCCATCAGATCAGCATTCTGAACTATTGCAGTCATCACTATCAAATAGAGAACATCTCAACCCTATATAGTTATTTGCTGCATATTAAGGAGTATGAGTAAAATCAGATAAAAATGCTAAGCTTCTATTAAAATTGCTTGTGCATTGACGGTTCACATAAAAGTCCTTCTTCTGAACTAAAAATTTCTGATTTTAACACTTACCATTGGGGTTTACAGTCACACACACACTCACACACACACACACACACACACACACACACACAATGAGTACAGGAGTAACTGAAATGGGAAATAAATTAAGGTACAAATGAACAAAAATGTATGCTTAATCATATGTACCATGAGCCACATTCCACTTGCTTTTATCTTTAATAACTATTCAATTTCGTAGCAAATATTTAAAAATCTTACTTTGGAACTCTGTGTGTGTGTGTGCATGCATGTGTACATTCAGTGCTCTAAAGTTCAAAATAATGGGTGTGACTCTGATTATCTGGAAGTTTTAACAATAATTCTCAAACTCATCTATGCAATTTAATCAATAATCCTGACCAAGTTTTACTAAACATTACTCTCTTCAACCTACTGAGGGTACAGTTTTAGTATTAATTTATAGTTTAACGATCGGTCTGTGCAGTGTGGGAGGTATAAGGTCTTTGTGCTCACAGGTAAGCACTAGGGCCAATAGGAATGCTAAACTCCCAGGACTGTTCCTTCAAAGGAAGGAATGCATACCCTGTTATGCTGCCAGAAGGTTGGGAGCTGAACTGGTTAGTAGCCTGGAATCGTCTTGCATTATCAGTGTTGCCAAGAGCATGCCAGATTCTCCCCAAGATCTTTACTGTGAGCTTGTCAATCTATAGAACATATCTTTATGGAATGTGTCACATTTACTTTACAAAGAGTGTCAATGGCATCACATCTTAAGGTTTATGGTGCACATGGGACTGAATCAATTATTATCAGGAAAGTTTTCACCAAATTGTGTTGTGCTTAAAGATGCCTGAAATAGACTACTCAAAGTCAGGCTCCTGAAGTTTGAACCATCACGAGCTCCTTAGTTATGCTGAACAAAATTGCTTTCTTGCCGTTTATGGATCCTTATTCTGCTGGCTGTGGTGGCTGGAGAGACCCACTCAATACAGTTAAAAATTATTTGTAATAAATTTAACAATCAGACTTGGTGGCTGCACACTTGCAATTTTAGCATTAGAAGGTAAAAACAGGAGGACCAGGAGTTCAAAGGCAGCCTCTTAGTAAACTTAGCCAGCAACTTAGTAGATTTGAGGTCACCCTGGGCTACATGACACCTTGTCCTCAAAAGGCAAAATAAACAAACAAGAGTACCAGTGTGAATTGTCATATTATAGTTATTTGTTTGATTTGGGTTTTGTTTTGATTTGGTTTGGTTGTTGTTTGTTTTTAATCAGTGAAGAAAAGTTGTTATCAGGAGTAAGGACACACACATATAGAGAGAGTGAAGGAGGGAGGGAGGGAGAGAGAGAGAGAGAGAGAGAGAGAGAGAGAGAGAGAGAGAGAGAGAGGGAGAGAGAGAAAGGACATAAGAGTCTCTGCAGAACAGGGCAGTCACTCGGGAGCGGAAAATCCCTGCTGAGTTGTTGTTGATGGAGTACTTACTCTCCAGCCTTGTGTAGGACAGGCGCAGGACAAAGTATGGAATTGTACTGAACAAGCACTGGTTTTTCACCTAAAAACAAGATGTGATTTAGTTAGTAAAGAGTTTTATATCTCTAGCACAGCCTCATTCAAAAAAAAAAATGCCAAGCATTACAAAATAAGACTTCAGTCCGGAATATGAGAAAAGTCAACAGCATTTTTAAAAAGCCTAACAAAAGAGGCAAAACAAAGAAGATTGAGAGATGAAGAGTTATAACATCTTGACGCAAAGATATGATAAATTGTTAAGTTAGGATTTTTTTAGCTAAGTTAATAGTATACATTGTAGATACAACTTTTTCTCTGTTACAAATATATCAGACTTTCAAGGATAAATTATATATTGTTTCTAAGAAACAGAATTTAGAAAGAATGGAAAATGGAGGACTAGTGGCTAAGTTGACAAGATAGCTATCTCTGCACCATACAAGCACATCCTAGCAAGCTGGGTGCTTAACCCCTGTGGAGCTTCATCTGGCCATGAAATGGCTGAAAACATTTACATAAGCAAACGGACTGGCTAAGAATGTGAGTGATAAAAATATAATTTCACCTTCACCAATTTGAGAGTTGTCAATAAAGTGACTCTCATCAATGTGTGTAATATAATCAACCCAAATGTGCAAGCCAAAGAAGTCATATAAATCTGACACTTATATACTAATACCTGCTCAATAGAAATAAAGTTAGTCTTCCCTGCTCAGCTGTGTTATGTTTTATGAGTTTAGCCCAAACCCAATGGTGTTCCTGACACAGAGGACAGAGAATAATGACCATATTTACTATGCTGAAACTCTTCCCGCTTTAATTCAACAAGCACACAAGTGGCTGAGTGTTGCCAAACCTGATGTTGATTTCAGTACCATCAGAGAAACAGCAAAGCTACAGCTGAATCTCACTAAAAACACTTAGACCAGAGTTCATAAATTAAAGGCCAAAATACCCACTGACTGGAAAAAGGCGTTTTACTAGCAGACCAACACTCTCAGGAAACCAAGGCCTACTGACGAGATGACTATCATCCAACTCGATTCTGGTGAACACTGAGGGCCTAAAAGGCCAACAGCATAAGAGCCAAACCAAACAATACTGAAAGAAATTCAAGGAACTGAAAAGTTATTGGACATGAAAATGCAGAGAAGAAATGGTAAAAACAGTAATCGTAAGGCAACAGGTAGTGAAGTAGTCCGATACAATTCCATTTTAAGGCAACAGTAGCAAAATGTAAGTCTAGACAGAGGACATTTGATCACAGGACTGATGTCCTTAGTTCAAAACCTGGGTGCGGGTTCTTTCAGCTGTGCCTGTCATTAGCTGTCTCACCACAGGAGGAAGGTCATTTTACTCACCACCAACAATCTCCTGAATATTGGTGTGGCTTAGGACAGGGTCTAGCGTTAGTAATGAACAAATGTTGTCACTACTAAATAATTATTACTCTTTGTATTATTATGAAGGTTTCATTACTTCTCTGATGAAAAACTATAGCACAGCAGAATATAATTCAAGAAAGAAAGAGAGAGGGAGGGAGGGAGGAAAGGATGGAGGGAGAGAAAGAAACAGAGGCAGAGAGAAAGAGAGAGAGAGAGAGAGAGAGAGAGAGAGAGAGAGAGAGAGAGATATCCCAGGCTGCAGAGATGGCTCAATGACTAAAAGCACTTGCTCTCCCAGAGGACCTGGGTTTGGATCCCAGCACCCACAAGGTAGCTCACAACCATCTGTAATTTCCCAGGCACTCAGTAGACACAAACATATGTGCAGGCAAAGCACTCATACACATTAAATAAAAATAAATCCTTTTTAAACCAGAACAATCCTCAAGATTGTGTGCAGTAAAGAGATTGATGTGCCATGGGATCCCGGAGACCGGAGACTCACTCTTCGAGTAGGTGCTGTTCACAGTGAATGTGCAGAGGACATTGCCGTCATGACTGCTGGATGTGACTGCTCTCCCACTCAGAACAACCTGAAACTCCTCTAGAGATAAAAAGAAAGGCAAGCGCTGTAACCAGTGTTTTACTGAAAACAACCAAAGTATCGAGAGCTTTAGACTACATTTCTTCATTCTCTCCTCCTGACAACCGTGAAGATGTGACTCCAGCCAAGGCTGCTTTCTCTAGATTGTCTGATACAGCGGAGACAACATTCACTGTCACATGGAGCCGTTATCGGGTCTTTATTGGAGTGTTTTCCAATAGTCACCCAGGTATTAGAATTAGAATATAGTAATAACTACCTGACTTATCTCAATTCCCAGAATTCTGTTCTCACACCTTTTTTCCAAAAAGAACGTTCTCTTTCTCTTTCTACTCTGAGGCATAAAGTTCAGGTATTACACAAAGAAAATGTACTTAAAATCTAACCGAGGTTCTGTCTCCTGGGTTACTACTGACAGCCATGATGGTGCCTAGAGGAAGATGATTTACTGTCTTCCTATCTACACTGTAAGAATAGACACTAAGTGTTAGAGAGTGAAAGAATATACCACGAGAAAAGTTGACAGACAAAATCTCTGATAGGCAGAGAGTACTTCCTGCTTGACGACAGAGAATATGTTAGCCATCCCAACGGTGATGGCCTCTCGTTACAAGGGCAAACTGAGCCATAAGAAATGTCAGAGAATTGATCTGATCAAATTACAGTTTAGGAATTGGGCAACTCCCATTCAAGGGTAGTTTGGGAGCTCCACCAAAAAAAAAAAAAATATCAGCAAAGTTTTTTTCTAGAAAGAACATAGAAATAGTGCAAGCATATACACTTGTGGAAAGACAGAGAGATGCCCACACATTCACATTATAGATCTATCTTGTGGGAAAGTTCCTGCTTTAATATTCTAAATGTATTAGTTGCTTTTGACTGGTTGAGCTGAAGTTCTGTCCTGTTCGTTTAGTTTTTTTTTTCTTGGTTGTTATTTTCAATACATGTATCTATAAAAATATAGCTCAGATTTTGTTGAAGTTTACAAATCAAGCAGAGGTCACTTGTGATGTCTGAATGGACTTTTACGCTCAGATTTCTTTCCTCTTAATTCACATTAATACCTCTGTCCTCTCAAACTTCTCCCTCCCAACATTGCCCCATATTCATGCTGTCATCAGCTACCCAAGCATCGGTGACTCTCCACTCACTGAGTCACGGAGACTTACTCATAAGTTCTCACACTGTACAGGTAAAACCTAAGTTGTAATTCAGTGAGAGCATGGGCGCTGCTGTCAGCTGGACAAGAACCTAAAGGACATTGACTAGTGGCAAATACTGAATCTGTCTCTGCCTCACTTTCTTCATCTGCCAACTGGGGGATCACACAACTTCGAGGTAGCGTTGTTATGGTTGATTAGGTAAACTGTATATTCAAAAGACACAGTCAGGAAGGTACATTAAGATGGAGTCTAAGAACAACAAAATCTGTTGCTTTAATGAGTTGTCTTTGTTTTTCTCTAGGAAACTAATGGTCCCTACCTCTAGAGAAGACCCTGCTGTTTGGGAATGTCCTTGTGTACTCTTCCTGCCTGGCATCTCGATGACCATTTATTAGGAAGTTAGAGTATGCAGAGAGCAAGAACCTGTCCACTAACTGTGGCGCTCCGCGGAAGTCCAGGATAGAGTCTCCCTGTCCTCCAGAACTCAGCGTTTCTCCTTTGCTAAGTAAAGCTCTGCCAAAATGAACTCTAGGTCAAACGGGAAGAAGAAAGGAGGCCAGGGCCAGACTTTTTGGGAGGTGGGGACCTGAGCCTTGAGTAGCAGCTGATGACTCCGCCTGCTTCCTTCCTGCACTCTTCCCCGAAGTCACTTCCATATGTGCCTGGAGCTGGTCGATGTGGTGGCGTGGCCAGGTCAACAGAGCACGCAGCTCTGCATCTTTGCATACCTGGCCACCCAATCAGACAAAAGATTCTACATTTTATTTTATTTGCCATAGGAACGATCTCAAATATGAACTAAATATACAGAACATTATAAAAGCCTGTCGCACAATATGCTCATTATTTAAAATAACATTTGAATCTTAAAAATTTGAATTTAAAATAGAAATATTTCAAGGAATTATTTAAAATTTCTTACACAAAAAAAGATGCCAAAAAAGTTAATTTTGCTATTCTCCTTCCAACATGAGTTTCAAATCATATATTTTAGCTAGGGGAAAAAACAATTTCTTACATAGCACTTAGAAATTCTAAACACTTACCCCCAACACAGACACTTGAAGGACTCAATTCCAGGATTTCAGTACATGATTGAGCTAGTATCTGAAAAAAAGATTTAAAAAAAAAAAGGCTAAGCTACAAGACTAACTGTAACATGTAACTTCTATTTATTAATCACCTTGAGGCCATCTCCCTAGTTCAAAAGATGTCAGAGAAAATTCAATTCTCCATTACACACAGAAAGTCCTTGGAAAAACAAGTGTTATCTTGGGATATAATCTAACATTGTACATTGTAAAATCCATATTTGTTCAGAATAAATCTAGACCAACAGAGAAAAAAATGTGCACTGCCTCAAAGTCCTTGGGTATGAAGAGAGAATGAAAATTCCTAATATCAAAACCTATGCTAGCCTCGCCATGTCTGGCAGAATCAAGACAGCAAAGCAAACTTCCTCCTTACCACTGTTGTTTGTTACATTTTCTGTTTTGAAGTTTAAAGATTACCAATATATAACAGATTCCTTACTCAACAATGTGTTCCTAGTCCATTCCCCAGGCTTAATGCCCAAAGGTGCAAATCCTCCTCATATGTCTCAAATGTCACACTTGCAGAACACAGACTCCTTGGGAAAGCCAAGCATTAATTAGTCTCAAAAATTCAGTCTGTGTGCAAGCGTGCACTGGTCACGGGAGCAGAGCAGCTCCACTTACTGGGCTCCGAGTCACAGAAGCCACCACACAAGGCCCATGGCTACCAGGGAAAAACAGAGATGAAGCAAGCTGTGCTTTCTGGTCGCCACAGCTCTGCCTCTATTTTTAGAACTCTCATGCACAGCATTATCAAAGTCAGCCAAAGTCCAGATGCTCTGCGAACAGCATTCCTCCCTCTCCTGATGGAAGTTGAAGACAGATGAAGGACAGTGGTTTTCACATCCCTTGCTTGCAACTAGACAGGACGGAAGTCCTGAGGCAACAAAAACACAAACATTTCCTGTGCTTCTTAATTGCGGCGGAAATACAGACATGCTGCCTCTGAATCACCTGTAAAGTCATGGGCCTCTCCCTGCAGAATGTGCCTCTGAACAGGAGGTAACATTTGAACTTTTGAAAGTTTTCTCCAAATGAATACTACTTTTCACGTACCAATCAGAGTCTTCAGTGACTAGGAAGCAAATCTAGTAAGATCTTATATTTGAAAAATATAAAGGAAAAAAAAACTTATGGAGAGCAAAACTGGGGACCAATGATAAAAGCTAATAGAACTGCGTTTCAAGTCAACAACATATTTAAATGTTTTCACAGAATCTGAAAGACAGGATTCTAAAGAAAATGATAGAAAAGTACTACTGAAAACGGGTATAGTTGATGCAGTTTAGGCTAATGGGGGCAAGCTTTTAAAAACAGTGAATCATAAGTCAGCATCACCGTGTGACATGATGTAGTTGAATTTACTGAGCATTAACTTCCTGCTCCAAAACTTAAACCTGATGTAGAGAGTAGAATTGCATCTATAAGAAGTTATTTTCTGAAAGATTACAACCGATTACATAGCAGAACCCCACTTCATGCTGGACGTACTGTTTGATACGTGCAATGAAACCACTAACGGCTTATGTTGAAAAAAAACAACTAGAGGAAGCATTAAAAATGTTTCTCTAACCATCAAACCAACAATCACATTAGGGCACAGATAAGTCAAGACAGTTTGTAGGAAAAAGTAACTACTAGCCCTTTTATAAATAATAAATTTCAGAAATACAGGATGATACAATTTGAAACTGTAAAAGTAAAAATTTGAGACCCCAAGATTATAATAGTACTCATAGGAATATCTCCAAATAAAACTGAAAGACACATGCATAAATCACATCACAGAAACAATAAATATAAGAAGGCAAGGTATCATGACTCCTTCAACATACCATAATTTTCAACTACTGATTTAAAGACACTGTGATACTCCTCAAAATTGTTTGACAAATAGAGAAAGCAAAGCGCTAATTTATTCTCCAAAGTCAGTATTGCTCTGATACCAACTAGATAAGAACATAAAACAATAAAACACAAACACACATACATGCACAGAAAGGAAGACGAGAAAGAGAAACAGAGAGAGAAAGATCTATAGACCAGTTTCTCTGGTGAACAGAGACAAAAGTCTTACAAATCACACTCTTGTGAATATATTAAGAATCACACATATGGGGCTGGAGAAATGACCCAGTGGTCATGAGTTTTAACAGAAGGCCCAGATTCGCAGCACCTGCATGTTGGCTCACAATCATCTACCATTTCCAGCAAGTAAGATGCCCTCTTCTGGCCTCTGCAAGGCACCAGGCATGCACATGTTACACATACATACATGCCACACACATCCATATGCGTAAAATGAAAGTAAATTCTTTTTAAAGAAAAATTATAAAAAGTCACACATCTACTATGACTAAGTAGGTCTTACCCCAGGCAAGGAATGAAAGGTTGATTCAACATACTAATGCAACACACAAAGACTTAAAAGACAAAAATCACATCATGGTCTCAATAGATGTAGAAAGATTTTTTGACAAAGTTCAACATCCCTCCTGATAAAAAAAAACCCTTAAAAACAAGAATAAAAAGAATATACTAAAGATCATATGCAATATTTTACAAGAAAAAAATATTAAATGGGGTAAAACTGAAAACATTTCCCTGATATCAGGAATGAGACAAGAGGGTTCACTCTCGCTGTTCTTAATCAATATAGTTCTTGATGTCTTAACAAGAGCAAAAATATAAGAGAAACTAAAAGGAATACAGATAGGAGAGGAAGAAGTCAAGGTGTCCCTGTTTCAGAAAACACATAGATCTCATAAACACTTTCAGAAGCGTCTCATGGTATAAAGTGAACACAGACCACTCAGTATAGCTTTCTGTATGCAAATAAAAACATTCCCAAGATCCAAACAAGGAAAGGATAGTATTCACAATAGCTTCAGGAACTTAGCCAAAAAGATGAAAGTCCTCTGTGTCTGAAGTGTTGAGACAGTAATGGAAGAAACTGAAGAAGTGAATAGAAGACACTTTCCAGGCCTCCCGTGTTCAAGGATAGGAAGAAGACATTGGGAAAATGGGTATCTAGCCAAAAGCCACCTGCAGATTAAATATAAACCCCATTAAATCCCAATAAAATTCTTCACAGGACTAGGAAAATTAATTCTGAAATTCCCATGAAAGCACAAAATCCCTGACTATCACAATGTTTATTGGACAACACAGTACTGAAGGTGTCACCATATTCTCACTAAAGACTCCTCTATACTACAGAGCCATGGTAGCTAAAATAGTATCATAGTAACATAAAGAAAGACATGCAAACACCAGAATAAAGGATACAGAAATCGTGCAAAGATGTAGTCACCTAATTTTTGATAAAGATAGTAAAATATATTTGGGAAAGTGGCAGACTCTTCAACAAATGATGCTGGGGAAAATGAAGATCTATCTTGTTATCTATTCTTACATAGGAATGTGACTCAATCACTATCTCTCACACTGTACAAACATCAACTCAAAGTTAACCAAAGACTTTAATTTAATACCTGAATCCTTGAAACTGCTAGAAGAAACACAAATAAAGAGCATAGGCAAGGTCTTTCTGAAAAAATAATCTAAGAGCCCAGAAAATAACCCTAAGAATTGATAAATGGTATTCTAAAAACTTAAAAAGCCTCCGTACAGTCAGATGAACCACCACCAGAATGAAAAAAATCTTCATAAACTACACAGCTCCCACAGGATTAATATCCAGGCTATTAAAAGTATTAAAAATTGAATACCAATAAAACCAAGTCATTCAGTGAATGAAGGACTTGAGCTAGTGGACGAAATAAACAGTTCAAAAGTAAAACTAGAAGTGATCAGACTCAGATGGATCTCTGAGTTCAAGGCCATCCTGGTCCAAACAACTAGAACTACACAAAGAAACTCTGTCTCAAAAAAGATAGATAGAAGCCAGGCAGTGGTAGCGCACGCCTTTAATCCCAGCACGCGGGAGACAGAAGCAGGCAGATCTCTGTGAGTTCGAGACCAGCCTGGTCTACAAGAGCTAGTTCCATGACAGGCTCCAAAGCCACAAAGAAACCCTGTCTCGAAAAACCAAAATAAAATAAAATAAAATAAAGATAGATAGATAGACAGACAGACCGACTGATATGAAATTGCTGCTGGACTAATTACAGTGTCTCTTCCAAATAGTAAAATAGTAATTGCTGAATTTGTGTTGCTTCTAACAAAAAAATTCAATATATCGCTAGTACAGTTCGGAAGTCTGAACATGCTGAAGCGCTTATGAAATTGCAAACACTGATTTTATGGAATTTCCCTATTTGATGAGGGCGAAGGGAGGACTCAGATAAGGTTGTTGAGTCTCTGCTCTGGGTTAGCAGTAAGCATGGATGTAGTGTGGAGAGGCAGCTGTGGCAGCTGCCTGCTAGCCTCCTTGAGGGCACAGATGTTTGGCTTGAAATGAAAGTAGATGTCACTGTTGCCCCTTCTCTGCAGCCCAACTTGAATGTGGTATCAGAATGGCGTTTGTCCTTGGGTACTACAAGCATGTTCCAAATTACAGATTAAATCTCCTCTGTCTCGTGTAGCGTCAAGTTGCACACTTTCACTACTGACCAGGTTCCTCACTAGCTAACAAAGGCAGATAAGTCCTCTGCAAACAGCACTGGCACGGACCTGGAGAACGGGAGCCCGGTCTAAGTCAGGCCCAGCTATTCCAGGAATTCCTCTGTAGACAATGAGTGCATTCTGTCATCTTCATTTGACACTCAAGTCTTTATAGCTGCTGATTAGTAACCAAGCACAATGACACTGTTGTCAAGGAACCATCACTTGTCAGTAAAAATAGATTTTATGATATATTTAAAGAATGGCTCATGTAACTGGGGGTTTGTAAGTTTTGATTGAGATCATATAACTTCCTGAAAGAGTCTACACATTAGAGGTGAGTTGTGGTATCCAATAGGACACACATAACGAAAATAAAAGTAATATCATGAATGGAAAACTGCATATGATAAAGAAAATGGGTTTTTCTAGAATCAAGAACAACATAGAGCTGTTTAGTGAAAAGTTATGCTTGAGACACACCCATGATAAAAATTTAACCTTGAATAAATTAAATGGAGCAATTTATTTACAACCTATGGTGTCTTCAAAGCTTATGATAACCCTACAAGTCATAGTTCAGAGTTCTATGATTTGAATATCAAATGTCCAGTTTGGAAAAAAAAAACAAAATCACAAACTCTCAACAACCAGTATTAGCCAAAGACAGATTTAAAAGGCTATACATTTCATTTCTAAATAGCCCATTCCATTAAAGTGTAGAAAATAATTTGAAATGAATAGGATCACCATATGTTTAAATTGCAACCTAATAACAAGTATATGGAACATTTTGTTACAAATATCACTTGCTCAATTAGCACTAATTAAATTTGACTGAAAAGCAAATATAGGGCTGGGCATGTAGTTCAAGGGCTGTCCCAATAAAAAGCACAGGCATCTGAAGATAAGACAAAGAAGTGAATACAGAGTTTTCTAGTTTGTTTTCTATTCCTGTAATAAAAACTGACCAAAAGAAACTT
>JAQHUG010000054.1:1506685-1533375 GCA_028555095.1 Dicrostonyx torquatus | reverse complement strand
CAAGGCCAAGAACTGATGGTGAAGAAACCAATTTCCCTCCAAAGATACTACCATGAAATGAACTAAGGTCAATGGCTACAAACTCAAAGCAACATAGAGGTAGTCTAATTGCTGTTAATGGCAAGAGATTCTCAAATTTTAGTCATTACACAAAAATGTAAGTGTAAAGTGATATAAATTTAAATAAAAAGATAGATTTCTATGAAAAATAATCTTAGATTTCTAAGTGGGCTCTTCAAATTCCTGTAAATAAGAATTCTATCTGTAGCAATCATCATAGTCTTGCCAATAAAGATAAAGGGACATTTACATAGCATTAATCTAAACATTTATCTTCTTTTAGGACTCATACCAAATAAATACTCAAGATTTTTTTTGAGTTTTATTCTCCATAACAAACCTATAAACATTCTGACATTTTAGGAGAGCTCAAGCACATGTCATTTTATGCAAAATCTTTGTAAGTCACAACAGAAGACTCCTTTTAACTATCTTTAAAGCAAGTTAGTGACTTACAGTTTACAGGTCTGGTGTAACTCACCTGAGCTTGTTCAAAATCAAGGACCCCAACACAATAAACACTAGCGCCAAGTGACCTGGATTTCTTTGCCTATGAAGAAACAAAAATAGGAGAGGGAAGGAGATAAGGAGGGAAGAAGAGACAGAGGGAGGGATGGAGGGTACAAGGGGTGGAGGAGAGAGAGATTCAAATAAGTTATTTGTTGTGGGATAATGCTCTTGTACACTACAAAAGATTTGTCATTTATATTGGTTTAATAAAAAGCTGATTCACCAGTAGCCAGAAAGGAAATGTAGGTGGGGTGACCAGACTAGGAGAATTCTGGGAAGAGAAAAGGCAGAGACCCAGTCATCATCCAGAAACAGAGGAAGCAAGATGAAAGTGCCTTGCTGACAAAAGGTACCAAGCCACATGGTTAATAATATATAAGAATTGTGTGCTAATTTAAATTGTAAGAGCTAGTTAATAATAAGCCTGAGCTAATAGTCCAAACAGTATATAATTAATATAAGCCTCTGTGCATTTCTTGGGGACTGAACAGCTGTGGGACTGGGCGGAACAAAAGAAAAATCCATCTACACTAAATGTGCACACACAGCTAATTGCAACAGTGGGTATAGACAGCTGCTCCTGCTCAGCACTCACCTCGTTCTCCGCATATGATGGTACCAAGCCATCCAGCTTACCGTCTGTCAAGGCAATTATGATACTGGAGGTTTTCAAGCCTCCTGCATTTTGAATTTGTTCATTTGCCTGAAAATAAAGAGTAATTATACAACTGACCATTTTATTTTAACTTTTCTTCCTTTTTTTTAAAGATAGGATTTCTCTGTGTAGCTCTGGCTATCCTGGAACTCCCTCTGTCAATAGTCCAGGCTGGCCTCCCAAGTAGGGAGAGTAAAGGTGTGCACCACCACCACCCAACATAATTCTAACTTTTAACTAGCATGGACTACAGAACTGAATTTATAGGTCTGGCAAAATAAAGATATTAAAGATGACAAAATAATACATACACATTTATATGTACTAGTTGATTAAGTCTGATATTTAAAATATGTGAATATTTATGTAACAGGTATGTAGATATAAAATATATATATCACTGGGTTTCTATGATATAGATTTTTATACGTATGGTTAATCTGAATATAACCCCAGAAGGAGGCAGAAAATTTGTTGAGACAAAATGCATACAAACTTTACCTATCAACACTCACAATAAGTGGTGTTTTTTACCAGTCTCATGTCTAGGTGACTAAGTCATTGAAAAAGTAGACATAAATATGTAAAGGGATTTTAATTATATAATAAGAAGCCACTCTCTCCTGTAGTAACAAATATAAAATAACTTACAAGCTTTAGTCCTTCATGGATATATGTCTCTCCAACTGGCTGAACAGCTTTTAAATCCTCTAGTCCTTTACTAATCTTGTATCTGAAAAAGGAAATTGAGCAAAGACCATAATGAAGAATTTCTGAATAATTGAAGTTCCCCACTAGTCAGAAAAAAGGAATGGATGTGGGCTTCAAGAGCAGACCACTTCTCATACTTTCAGTCATATTAAGGGGCACGTGCTGAATTTTAACCATGCAATGGTAGACACTAAATATGTCACAGAATCAAGTAAATCATAAACGTTATGAGCCATGCACAGATACCTTTGATCACACTTGCTTCATCAAGTGCTAAGGAGTTCAGTGTGCTCCTCTCATACAAACAAATGCAACAAGAAATATCTCAGCCTCTCGGAAAAGCTTCTGGATGATCTCACCCCACCTCCCTGCAAGGGAGCATTGCCTTCCTGCCTTACAGATTCTGGACAGACTAGTATTAACCCTTGCACATGGAAAGCAGCATTTCCTGCTTCAGTCTCACCAAGTCTTAAGTCTCTGGACTTCACTCTTGGAGGACCCAGTCACCCTTCATTTTCCAGCATGTTCTCTAGGATATAGTAGGAGCTTACTACAAATTTGGTGAATGAATGAAAGGGTGAGTGGATGAATGGGAAATGGATGAATGGGAGATGGATAGATGGGAGATGGATGGATGGGTGAATGGGAGAATGGATGGGTGAGTGGGAGAATGGATGAGTAGGAAATTGAATGGGTGAGTAGATGAACAGATAGATAAATGGATGGATGGACAAGAAGGCAATGAATTCTTGTTAAAGAAAAAATAGATAAGAAAGACAAAAAAGCAAAGAAGCCTCTTTTTCTCCTTTTCTCCTCCTCCTCTTCTACCTCCTTCTCGTCTTCCTCTTATTCTTTTTTTAATATTTTCATGGTTTGTTTAACTTTATTTTTTTGTGCATTGGTGTGAAGGTGTCAGATTCTCTGCAACTGGATCTTCAGACAGTTGTGAGCTGCCATGTGGATGCTGGGAATTGAACCTAAGTCCTCTGGAAGAGCAGTCAATGCTCTTAACCACTGAGCCATCTGTCCAGCCCCTTCCTCTTATTCTTAAGACATGGTCTCACTATGTATCCCTGACAGACCTAGATTTTATTGTGTAGACCATCTAGACTCAAATTCACAGAGACCCACCTACTTCTGCCTCTGGAGTGCTAGGATTAAAGGCATGCATCACCACATCTGCCAGAGTCTTTCTCATCATAGCTGATGTATTGCACCAGTGGAAATATCTAATTGGTGTATATCTACAATGTTACTAAAAGCTATTTCATATGAATGAGTAAAAGAAGACCCAAATTTTAGGGTTTGAGTATATGTATCAAAATTCCTTTAAAAAGAAAACTAAGAATCCTAAAATAAAGTAATGTTATATAAACAGTCCAAAATCCATTCGATTTTTGAGGGTTTTGTTTCGTATTTGGTGAGTTTGTTTGTTATGCAATCTGCGTTGGTCTTGAACTAGCTAACCTTCTGTCTTAATTTCCTGGGTACTGGAATCTCAAGTGTGTGTCAACCACACCTGTTTGAAGTGCTTAAGGTTCAGAAAAGAGCTTCATAAAATATATTTTTTTAATTCTTAGTTTTCAATAAAAGCAAAAAAATCTTTTTAAATATAAATCTGGAACTATCCACAGAATTAATTTCTTTTAAGCAACAATGAATTTTCACATCACTGCTGATGACAAACAAGGGAGTTGAATCATAAAATTACCATCTCAGCACTCAGGATGCAGAGACAGGAGGATCTCTGTGAGTTCGATCTGCCAACCTGATCTATAGAGTGAGTTCCAGGACAGGCTCCAAAGCTACACAGAGAAACCCTGTCTCAAAAAAACAAAAACAAAAACAAAACAAAACAAAAATCCAATATCAGAGAGCATTCTTGAGTTTTAGAAATAATTTAATGAGTGCATTATATGTCTGTGCTTATTGTGTAACATGTGGTTATAATTCATAAAATTAATAAGAAATATATTAGAATGTTTCAATGAGCCATGCACCATTTTTGACACATTTTAAAAGTAACTTATGGATCATATTTTAATAGCATTATAATTTTTTTCATAGATATCCAATCTCTATTCCATGAATCTTCTAGAAAACACATCACAAGTTTCAAGGCATAAATAAACCTAACTACAGTTTCTGTTTCAGTAGATTCTTTCAAAGGAGGCCACCTGTCTCTCTTAATGCTTGGTTTAAAAAACGTATCTATTCTTAGCCTTTCCCTACACTCTTAGCTTATATTCATATCTATATTCAAATTTTACTATGATAAGACATAGCTTCTTGTAGCATTTTAGTTACCTAATTAATCTAATTGAAGCTGTTCACTTCTCCACAAGACTAGAGGTTTGCAAGAGGTGCTTATGTCTCCTATGGCTGATGTAGTCTCCTGCTCTGAACCTGCTACTTACTATAATGCCTCTTGTAGAAGAAATGCTCAGGAAAACTTTCCATCTTCCATAGGAAATAATCATAGTTCCACAGATGACAGAGTAAAAACCATAATGTATAAGTTTGTTTTGTGTAAATATTTATACTTGAGATCTATGGAAACAACTAGAAACTGATTTTCCCTAAATGCTGATAAATATCAAATACTTGGTATTTCCTCGAAATGAGTGGCAGTGTGTCCTCAAGCATGAATGTTTGCTGTCAAAAAGGAGAGAGACAACTGATGTGCAAGCTTACACAAACAGAATCTGTGTGGTAAAAATAGCCCTCCCATTGGCTCAGACCCACTCACCACTGTATGTGAGAGCCAGAAACATGAGCAAGGCAGAGTAGAAGGAACCCACCATTGTGCCATTCAGTCTTTTCCAGTCACTGCTAGCTCACTTAGGGTGACAGAGGACACATCATGGTTTCTTAGCCCTAAATGTGCCTACCACATGCACACTCCTCCAGACTACACAGTGGTCCCTCATTTTGGTGTCACGAAAAGATAAAGGGAGAGTGTTCCTTTCCCAGAGCCATGCATGAGATAGGTGTGGGCCACCTATGACAGTAAGTATCCAAGCTGATGGGCTCTTAGTAAGTGTCACATTAGGGAAACTGAACCCCAGACCAAGACAGGGCAGATTTCAAGGGGCCTCCATCAGGTAAAAATTCTAAGTTTCTCAATCAACAAATGAGAAGTGAACGATGCCTTAGATTAAGGACAGAATTCTTACATCACACACACAGTGCTGTGGCAGAGAACTCTAAAGGAGGGGGATAGAAATGAGAAGGAAAGGAAGGGTGAGAAACAGCAGGTCTGCTAAGGGAGGCTCCAATTCAGGTCATCTTGAAGGCGGGTTTCTCTGAGCTTGACTTTGGTGCTGTGTCTTTGCCGACAAGGAAGGGTAATATTGAAACCACATCAGTGTTTGTTTGAAGCTGTTGCCAAGGACACTGCTGTCATGTAACACCCCCAGGAGGCCCCACAGTTGAGGGGCTGTAGTCACCTTTCAATACTTGCTAAGAAGCACTTCCTCCTTTCTGCTTTTACAACTATATCAGCTTTTTTTTATTCCGGAGGGCCTTTCCTACTTTTTCCTTTTTCCGTTTTTGGAAATTGGTTTTTTTGGCATCATTTTTTTCCTGGTTTAAGGTTCCCCCTCCCCCACCCCCCCCAAGTCCCCCCCCCCCCCCCCCCCCGTTGGGATCCACTCCCCTTCTGCCTCTCATTGGGAAAAGAATAGCATTTAGAAACTCCTATGTCCAACTTTTTATCTTGCTCCCAACTGCCAAGAAGCCCACAGAAAATGTCTTAGTCACAAAATCTGATGTTTCTATAACTAGCCACTTTTAAAATCTTCTTTTCTAGGATCTTACTTATGTTTTCATATTTTATTAATGTTGTTATGTCCTAAGAAGCCTCGAGTATGTTTTGGGAAAAGGTAGAAGAATTAAAACACATAAAACTGTTTATTAAACATCTTTTTTTAATTGGGAGCCAGGGAACAAAACCTCATATTAACTAGAGAAGATGGGGAGAAAAGACAAACAAGGAGAGGAAGGGGGGAAGGGAGAGACAGAGGGAGAAACTAGACACTAATTCTTATGAAGCACTGAGGCCAGGCAGTGTCATTCAAATGTCTCTGCTGAGGAGAAAGGAAAGGGGTTAAGGGAGGTGAAGGGTAGGGGAAGGGGGATGAGGACAGGAGAGGATATCTCAACATATTATATTAAGAACCTCTTGCCTTACCTAACTGATAACCGCCCGTTTTCTGGGAGTACTCCTTCCTCTATGAAGTTTGCCTGTCAGTTCTCCTGAAGGGGTCTCAACTAAACAGGAGAATCTTTTAACCCATAGCGAGAGTTTCTCAAATGTCATGGACCAAGATGGCTACAGGCTGATAAAAACATAAATTAATTTCAAGACAAACCTTGTTCCCTCATCTACAAAACATTTGCTTCATGGAGCCATTATGAGACTCAATGGTACATAAGTGAGCAATGGTACAACCACAGCTCCTGTTCTTATCAGTGTAATTCTGTTCATCTAGTTCACTCTCTTGCCGATTCCAAGAAGAGCTCACACAACAAAGGGTCAAAAGAGGAAACAGACAAAAGAGGAAGTAGAGACAAAAGAGGAAGAAAAAGAAAAATGAGAACATTTACATCAAAGCTTTGCCAAGGAAAAGGTACCAGTTAAGAACTATGACTAATTTACAGGTACCAAAAAAGCAAATACAACCAACTACAGATTAGATTATTTCTTTAACTCGTTTTGAGACACAGTTTTATATCCCAACCTGACATCAAACTCATGATCATTCTGCCTTAGCCGACAGGTGCATTAGATCAGTGTCCACCAACAGGACCAGTTCTAAAAACCCATCTTTACTGGGCAGGTACAGGCTTTTTTCCCTTGTCATTAGGCCCTATACAACTGTAGCTCAGCATAGCAATCATTTGCATGGGGCATATATGTGTTAGGTACAGTGAGTACTCTACAGACGGTTGAAGGCATCCAGGAGGATGAGTGTAGGTTGCATGCAATACTACAGTTTTATTCAAGGTATTTGAGCATGTGTGGATTTTGGTACATAACAGTGGGTCCACAAACAATCACTTCACAGATACTGGGGGCAATTTGTTCTGGAAAGCTATGAAGTAAGATGGCCAGGACTTGGAGTCAATCAGATGAATAGAAACCCTGGCTCTGTGAGTGGAACACTGTTACCCATACACAGTTACTCAACTTTCCTGAATCCAGTTTCTATACCAATGAAATATAAATAGCAATGTCTGCCTTGATTTTCATTTTCATTAATCCTAGAGATGATTTTAAGCATAGATATGGCATCATTCAGCAGCATTGAGCATTCAGAACTTTGCAAGGGCTTAGACATCGTGTGATCAAACAGAGAGATGAGGAAGGAATAGTGTCTGAAGCAGAAGTGTTCACACTTCTCCTTTAGACTCTTCTAGAAAACCTGCAAATAGGGACACAGCTGACAGGTCCTAGAGCCAACCTGTGTGGCCTCAAAGCCTGTGAACGTGAGGTATTTGTCTACCACATGTAGCCTTCAGCCACCTGAGATAAGATTTAAGGCAACAGTGAGAAGATCACCCCAGGGCAATGTGAAAACCAAATGAGTCTACACATGTACATGTGTGTTCCATGTGTGTTGAGAGTTTCTATTCTTTTGTTGTAAGGTGGTTCCTGTCAGGGACAGGACAAGGTCATCTGTTAGTCAACCCTCGGTTCTTATATCATTGCTGACTGAATCAAACAACAAACACCACCACAGCTCTTGTGTGGACTGCTCTTACACCTTACAGTAGGTCATGTACTCTCCTGTGTGTGGTCTCACTGAAATAAACCCAGTGGCATGGTGAAGCTGGTTAAAATTAAAGGATCTATTGCATGTGGAGCATTCAGAGTGATATAAACATGTTCACAATCATTGACTGCTAATATTTATTCTGTGTACTTCTGCTGCTATATCCATAGTAGAGAACCTAAGCATGTGTGACCAGTCTAGTTCAGCACAGCCTGCATTCCTCACTTAATACCCTCTCTCGTCTTTTACTAGTTCTTTGGAGCACACAAAGAAGAATTTGTAAGCTCTGTGTAAGTCTAGGAACTATAAATTCTATGCACGATGTGTTCCATGCTCTCCCAGATAGTAAATATAAACAATTTCAAAATGGACAAATGTGAAAACACCTTATGAAATTGCAGTAGTCTCTAGCAAATACAAAACTCCACATCTTCACTTGTACTAGCCACATTATTCATGTGTAAGTCCTTGGGAGCTTGGATTTAACAGCACTATCCACACTCAAGAGGGAAAAGGAAAATGTGCCTGTCAATTATAACCCAAGGAAAGAAAGAGTGTAACCATAAAGCAGTAAAAGGAGAATGTGTTGCTGTCATGAAAGATATCACTCTACACAAAAGACAAAGGGGAAATAGCTAATAAAAAACAAAAGCCATATGCAGAGGTGTTACTAGTCAGAGAGGTCCCAGAGGCACCAAAACAGCCTATTGCTATTGCTCTTGGTTGCTCACCAAGACTAGATGGGAAAACCCTATGGCTGAAGACACCATTCATTTTAGATGCTTGAGATAGAGAAGCCAACCTGGAACTAACCAATAAACTCTCTTGCAGAGTGGTTTACGTGATGTCATGAGGTGCTATGCATGCTGCAGGGGAGAAAAACATCAATGGTCTTACCCAGCACTGGATCCTACATGCTATAACATCAGTCTACAATACAATAAAATGTGTCCACTGGAGCAAGAGTGGCATGGCTGTTATGGATTAATAAAGTGCTACCTGGTTGGCTATGAAGGGAGACTGCTCTTTTGTTCTCGGTTTCACAGACCCTCATAATCACACAGAAACTATATTAATTACAACATTGTTTGGCCAATGACTCAGGTGTATTTCTAGCTAGCTCTTACATCTTAAATTAACTCATTTCTATTAATCTGTGCATTGCCACAAGGCTGTGACTTACCGGATTAAGTTATATTCTGATGGCTTTCTCCTTTGGCAGCTACATAGCACCTCCTTGACTCTGCCTACTCTCTCCCTCTCTATCTCTGTTCTGATTTCCCACCTGCTTTACTCTGCTAAGCCATTGCCCCAGCAGCTTTATCTATCAACCAATAAAAGCAACACATATACAAAAGGATCTCCCACATCAGTTGACTATGAGGCCTATTGCATAGGATTTTATGTCCGACACTGTAAGCCTTGTCCTATAACTGGAGACATAAGAGGTACTAGGAGAACCAACTGTTGTTTTGCTGAATAGTCATGATGTCAAAGTGCATTCTAAATATTCATGTATAGGTCTCAACTGAACTCAACTTTGGTCAGATATTCTGTTGCCAGTGGATAGTGGTTGATCCAGAGACTCATACATAACTAGTCAGAGCGCCAAGTGTAAATCATACATCAGTATGTATGTATACATCATCATCAGATGAGCCCAGAAAAGATTATATTGAGTGAGGAAACACAATCTCAGAAAGACAAATGCTTCATTTCCTCTCTCATCTGCAGTTCCTAGTTCCAAATCTTCATAAATCAGTACAAAACATGGAGTAAATGCATCAACCAGGAAGGTATAAGGAGACAGCTGGGTGGCCCTGGAGGGCAATAGCAGGATACAGGTGACATGAAATAGAAAACAGAATACCCGGGTGAAGGGAGGTTGATACAGAAGGAGGAGGGAAGACAAAGGATAAATAACAACAATGTTTCACCTTGAGGAATCATAGCACCTTATATTTATCTAAAATTATATGCAATATATAAATGTATTTGTATATATAACCTGAAAGTAAGTTAAGTCACTTGGGCTGACACTACTCCTCCCAAGAACCATAGACTAGCAGAAACCCCAGGAACAGGCACCAGAAACCTCCTTTTGGGATTCCCAAAACAATGCAAATTATAGATGCAGCCCTTGGTTGCCTCTCAGGGGTTAAAGGTGAACATCTGTTGATCAAGACACATGTGCTTGGGACACAGAAGCTGGAAATGATCTGAAAGTGCCTATCCTGCAGTCTATCTTTCACGTTTCTAGAAAATACTGTGCAAGCTGCCTTGGGAGAGAAGCAATATAACAGGTCCACCGAGCTGCGATACCTATAAGCCACACAATTACCCGCATGGCAACAAATAACACAACAGTGCAATAAGTGGTCCTCACATGCTGAATGCAAGCAACAGCTGTTTAACTGGACTGAGGCCCATTCAGCGGGAGGGAAATCTTGCCTGGTCCTTGGACTCTAGCAATCTTCCAGAAACTAGTTAGGAAATGGCCCTTAGAAAAGAATCTACTGCCAGCACTTTGCTGGACCAGCATAATACCTAACTACATTCTAATACTTATCGCTATACCCATAGGAAAGTGTAGTTTTCACCCCTCATCAAAGAAACTGCTCCTCACAGAAAACGGAGCCCATGACAGGAAACCACAAAAAAGACACAATGCAGAGATCAGCAGATCCTGGAGAGCTCAGCCCCAATGGTTACATCTCTATCACAGCTCCTGCAGTCATGGCTTCAGAAAGGTTGAGAAAAAGGGGGTGGAAAGATTCTAAAAGTCATAATACGAAGAAGGCGGCTGTGGAACTGGCTCTCCTGGGAACGGCCACATAAACAAGACTGGAACTGCAGCAATATCAATGGACACGTTAATGAGGAGGCAGGAAGGAAGTTTTTAGATGTTTCACTCTTAAACGAAGAACTACAGGCAACTAATGACTGCTGGGAGAAGGAGAATTAGCATCTCCCAAGGATGACATCAAGTTAAGGGTGGTCAGCCTTGAAACTATCTACACATAAACAACACACTAAGTGGGATATATATATATATAATTTGTGCTATGTACATGTAAAAAGAATCAAAGAGAAAGAGTCTATCAACTTGAAAGCAGGGCATAGCTGGGAGGGCCTAGAGGGAGGAAATGGGCAGTGAAGAGTTACTGTTGCCTAAGCCTTGCTTAGGATGCTTTTTGTGAATCACTTAATAATTAAAAGAAGAAATGACAGCAAAGTGTCAGATTTGAGGGCTGAGAGACAGCTCAGTCTTATACCATGCTGGACATGCATGAGGATCATAACCCAGTCCCCAAGTTCATCTAACAAGCTGACCCATGATAGGCAGAGACAGGGAGATGCCTGGGACTGGAGGACCAGCCATCTTAACCTAAATGGTGAGCCCCAGATCCTAGTGAGAAACTTGGTCTCTATAAAGTAAGGCAAATGGCCATTTTGAGGGACAACACTGGAGGTTGTCCTCCATTCTCCATACATGTGTACCTGCACATGAACATGTACATCCTCATGTACATGCAAGAAGTGCCAGATATGTCAACACCATCTCTGTTCCCAACCCTTAAGAATATCCCAGTCCCAATGCTTAGAAATATTCCTTAGGATTCTTGGGTGCACCTGCCGGACTTTTGATTCAGTTTTCTGAGTCATTCTTTCTTGTTCATAAGAAATAGTTCACACATTAAATTCCTTCATACCCATGGAAAGTCAAAAGTCCAAAACTTGTTTACTTTGAAAAACCAGTCTTTTAATCCATGGCGAAAATTTGTGATTAACCTTGTATATCAAATGATGATCCACTCTGCTGGACAAAGGTCACTAGCACAGAACTTTTTCACAAGAGGATCCTAACTGCTTTAGATTATACATAGGGTGAAGCACAAGCCCAGGGCTCTTGTGAGTGCTGCTGTTTACCTGAGAGCATGCGCAGCACATCTTTTAGATTTTTGTAAGTCTTGTGGTTTAGAGGAAATCATCTATAAGACCCTCATCTCAAATCTTTCAGAAACCTTGACACCAAGTCTTTGTTTTGCTTGCCCTGATTTGAACTCAGATGCCACACTTAGCAGGCAGCTCTCTAGGTCTGATGACTGACCCAAGACCTTGAACTAGGCAAGCAAGAACTTTGTCGAGAAACTCTCTGGGTGAAAGGGAGTTTTATTTTTAAACCTCCCAATCCCAACTATGCACACTTTGACTCAACACTGCTTGAAATCAGAGAAGTAGCTTTCTCAACATGGCTCCATCCTCCTCTCATCACCAGGTAGCTAAGAGAAGCCGGCTGACGTCTTCAGTAGGCTTGGTGCAAACCCCTTAACAACACCCAGGCTTGACCACTGTTTACACACACTTTCGTTTTCAACATTCTACTGAACTTTTCCACAACCACTCGCCAGGTCCACCTCTGCTTCTGCCTCCAGCTACAATGTGCATACTGCCCTTCCCCGCCCTTGCTGTCAATCTTCCCAAATACTTTCATCTCCCACTCTGGTCACGTTTTCCTGGTTGGATTTTTTAATGCTGCATTTAAACTACCCCCAAAATTAGTAATGTCAAGATACAATCATTCTCACCATGCTCACGTGTGGCCATTGAGGAAGCTGAGTAACTAGTGGGGTTGAGATGGCCTAGCTCACAGGGTTGGCAAGGAGAAACTAGTGCTGATACTGGCCCTGAATTCAGCTGGGCCCGTGCCTGGTTCTACTCCTCATGAGTAAGCTGGGCTTCGCTCCAGCATAGCAGTCTCTGGGTCATCACAGTTTTATACAGTGAATGTTTCCCAAGACCATGACAGGGGAGGCTTCAATGCCATGTTGAGTCCTGGGCCTGAAACTGGAGCTGACAGCATTTCATACTCATGTCAGCTGAAGGCAATGGTCAGCCAGGCCAAGGCCCTACACACATTTTAAAAAACCATGTGAGCATTTGGGTGTGTTACAATCTATCATCTTTGGACATGGTAGGCTCTCACTATAATTTCTGTAAAATCTTGCCTATTGCTTACTTAAAATATCATTCTAAGACCTACAGTTGTGGTACACAATCTAGACAAATAAATCCAGAGGCGTGGTCTTGGATCTGAAAATATCTGCTCACAAAGTCCCCTGTTACTCTGCTGTAATGAAAGGTTTCTCCGATTTAGCCTGCATTTTCTGGTACTCTGGCCTTGAGGTTCATCCCTGCTACATTTTATCGTATCATGGCTTCATTTTCTCACTCACTACCCTACTGAACTACTGCATTTGACCACTTCTGTGTTTTTAGGTTTGCCTCCAGGCATGAATTAAAGTATACTTAATTCTCTACGACAAGTTTATAAAGCAACGTAGCTGTTAATATATCCATCCTCAGAACCTAGCAGCTTCCATGACCAGATCCACACAGAGGGCAAGTATGTGGGCAAAGCAGACTTTTCTAAACAAATTTCCCCAACAGAATTTAAAAGAAAAAAGTCAACAAGCCAAGTATGGGAACTTTTTCTCCCCAGTTCACTGGTCTGTAAGAACAGGGTAGTGCAGACGATGACACTGCCCTCAAACTAAAATCAGATTCTGATTCATCTGAGAATTACACAAGTGAAACCCAGGCCAGCCTGTGTCAGCACAGCACACTGAAGTGTTCATGCTTGGTGGCACGCCAGGGTGAGTCTGCCTGGGCCTGAGCTTCTATGAGTGGGACCACTTGAAATCTTTGACCTTCAGTTAGGAATCTGGCACAAAATGAAACGGGGATAACCTTCAACTCCAGTTCCACCTGAGCACCCTTCCTCACTAACCATTAAAGCAGAAAGAAAAAGAAAACAACTATGGAAATACGCAGGGGAAATAATGATTCATAATTACTGTCAGGTGGTAGAAACAAAGAGAGAAAACAGAAAGTCGTAAACATTTGGGTGCAGCCAGTGAAGGGTAAATCCTTAACCAGTCCTTCCAAAAAAAAGTGCTCAGTCATCTTGCTATTGCTCTATGGTGGGACAGTCAGGTTTTCTATGTAGCTATAGACTTGGGCTCAAGAAGTCAAGTAAAACCCCAATGTCATATAGATACTACGGAGCTCCTGTGTCCACTTGGCCCAAAGTTGAATCGTCCGATGAAATGCGTTGTTTATCTCAATGCTTTTTTTCAGTCCCTTAATTCTATTCTGATTCGGCAACTTGTGGCTACAGAAGTCAGTACAGTTTCTTTAATTCAAGCATTTGACAAGCTTTTCTGCACACATATTCCTGCTAAATACATGAAGCTCGAAGTTTTGATGACTTTCCTCATATTCAATCTCCTGCCTACAGCAGTACCATTAACAGTTTATTGGTTATCTTCCAGCCTTTTTACTACATGTATTTTTGAACACATGAAATAAATAAGAAGATTGTTTTATTTTTCTTTTACAAGAAAAATTAATATTAAGTGTTCTACAACTTAGCTTTTTATATACTATACCTTATACATACTATATCAGTATTTTGATCTACTCAATTGTAATGACTGCATAGCATTTCATCCTATGTACATATGGTAATTATTAAAATATCATCAATGGATGAGCATGTAGGTTGGATATAGTTTTTCATTATTACAAATAATTATTTAGTTCTGATTTTGTGCCTATATGTGTCTTTGCTAGGTCAGTGCAAAAAGTGGAAGTTTTTTATTTGAAACTTTTTACTTTTAGAGATACTGACAATTCTTTTCTGCAAAAATAATGTGCTAACTTATGAGTTACCAACTATCTGTCAAGAACAACTTTCCCTCAAGTAAATATTTAATTATGCTTTTAAGGAATTAGAAGAAACTCATTGAAATAGTAAAATGAGAGTATTATTTAAATGTCACTTAATGACCTCTATCGTTTCTACAAGTTCGCATAAGGACAATTTTCCTAAGTCATCTTGTGCTCAAAATCTAAAGACTAGTTGGGATAGACAAGACTTTCCTAATTTGAGGCAAATGTAGATATGGAAAAGGAAGGTAAGAGCATTTACATCTCTCATGTAAGACAGGAATGGGAAATGTAGCGGATAGAAGTCAGTATTTACATTATATCGGTAAAATTTATATTGTTGGCATAACTAGCCTGTATTTTACTATAGTGGCTCTAAGCCACTAACTAGGGCTCTGGCATCAGAAGAATTCTGTCATTAAACAAAGATTTGTTGCATTTCTATCATGTAGTAGACTCAGTTCTAGGGCTGGGTACTCGAGTGAAGAAAATAAACCAGGACTCTGTACTTTCATACACTCAGGCTCAGGGAAACACATACTCACTAATTAAATAATTAAATATTTTAAAAAGAAAAATTTAGCAGTGTTTTAGGGGGTACTGAGGAAGGGGAGGAATACCTTAGACTTGGAGACAAGGAGAAACTTCTCTAAGTTACATGTGAGATGAGCTTTAATTTGGCTGATTGGTTTGAGGCTTTGCTTGCTTGTCATTCATTCATTTGTTTCAGATACTAGGATCATACTCAGGAAGGCTCTAGCAGGGAGCTACATTCCCAGCTCAGGAAAGGAAGGCAACAAGAACAAGATCTCAGAGAAGACCTGGATTAGAGAAGGAAGATGGGGACTAATGTGCAAATAAACTTGGCTAGTTTGTGGAGTGAGAAGTGGACCATGGAGCACAAGGGGATGGCAAGGATGGGAAGAGGACCATGGAGCACAAGGAGATGACGGAGATGGGAAAAGGAACATGGCGCACAAGGCGATGGCAAGGATGGGATGAGGACCATGGAGTACAAGGAGATGACGGAGATGGGATGAGGACCATGGAGCGCAAGGGGATGACAGGGATGGGAAGAGGACCATGGAGGGCAAGGGGATGATGGGGATGAGAAGAAGATCATAGAATTCAAGAAAGAATTGGAGGGAGAAGCAGGGGTCAATTGGTTGAGACAACACTTGGAGACATTTATTTCTATTCTAGATAATTAGACTGTTCTAGGCATGAGAATGACAAATGTACTCAAACATTAAAGAACCATGTGGTTAATACACTGCTTGGCACATACTTCTGGGAGTCCTTAGACCAGATAGATGACCCATCTTAAAGTACACAACATCTATTGTTTGGAATTAACAGAAGCTATGCAGAGAAAGCACTTTAAAGACTCTCTGGCACATAATAACTGCTCAACAAATGCTTTCATTAAAATCATTATCACAGAATTAAATAATGATGAGCAGAATTGGGTAAAAATCCCTAACCCCAGTTATGCAATATCCTCAAAATTCATTATGACTCCATATCCTGAGAGGCTACATATTTACATGCTGAATACTGCCCCTCCCCTAACCTGCTAATAGAATTCTTGGTTATTTATGTGTACAATCATGCCCTGACACACAGACTCTCTGTCTCTCTCTCTCTCTCTGTCTCTCTCTCTGTCTCTCTCTCTCTTTCTCTCTTTCTGTCTCTCTGTCTCTCTGCCTCTCTCTCTCTCTCTGTCTCTCCCCACACCCACATACATTAAATCACTGTCTTTGAGGACTCCAAATCCCACATACAAAGCAAGCAGGAAGACAAGTAAGTAGATTGATGGTCTAGCAGGTGCTTAAAAAAGTAAAAGTCATGGGGACAAGAGAAATATGGCTGTGCTTCAGATGAAGGTATTTAACGTGATAAAAATATTAAGCAGTAAGTATACAAAGTATAAAACTTGTCTGCTACGATTATGATTTTAGGAATTTCCTTGACACTAGACATCATGCTAAAATCATAACAGAAGACACAGCCGTGGTGTCTGTGCTCATTACCTTCCCATCTTGCTTCATCTGTTTAGCAACCACAGAGAAACATGAAAGAACTACTTCTTGTATTTGCCAAAATACTGAAGACTATGAGTAACACAGCCAAAATTGTGAAACTCTCTGTGCTTTTCTTTTGCTTAACTGTTGCTTTTTAAATCATACACTTAAATTTATTTGTGCATGCACACGTGCACATGTGCGCCCACACGTGTGCACACACACAAACACACACTTGCTGGGGAAAGTTTATTAGCAGTGAGGATTACAACTTCTAGGTTTTAACACTAAGATCCACATGAGTCTTGGAAACAGTTCCCCACTGATCTCCAATCTCAACAAGAAAACTGTTCCTCCCAATTTACAACTGGGGAGTGACTCTATAGCCAGAGACAGAGTCATAGAAAGTTGACACCAATTCAATTAGTAGAAATAGAAATTGGTAACTTAGTATAAATTAGCACCCTTTACCGGAGATTGTTCTATGACCATGTAAAGTATTGTTCTACCTATTGTATTATTTAGATCTTCATAGTAATGCTAAGAAAATATGGCAGATTGTAGGGCTGTGTTCTATAGACAGAAAAAACTGATGCTGGGTAACGGATCTGTCTCTTTCTGTATGTGCACAGGTGTGTGGAAGCCAGATGACAACCATGTGTGGATTACTTTGGAAGCAAGCCACTGTTTTTCTTTTTGTTTCTTGTTTTGAGAAGCTTGCTGATCAGGCTAGGCTTCCCTTGCTATCCAGCAAGCCCAGAGAATGCCCTGCCTCTGCCTCCCCACTTCTGGTACTAAGGTGTGCACCTCCATAACTAGCATTTTTTTTTACACAGTATCTAGGGATGGAACTCAAGTACTTACGCTTACATGCATGTGTTTGACTGGGTCTCCCCAGATCCAAAACTCTTACCTCATGAGTACTAACTTATGAGATCCTTTCTCATAGTCATTACCTTCAGTTCTTGCAACTACTTTATAAGGTAGGCGTCACTTTTGTCCTCATTACCATCCTCACGTAGGTGAGAAAAACTTAGTCATAAGGAACTTAGTACTAAGCAACTTATCTTTGGACACTCAACCAGTAATTGGGAGGGGCAGGATTCGAACTCATGTAGAATTAGTACAGTAACTGAAGTGCGGCATTTTTGTCGCCTCTTAAGAGTTTCTTCTTCTACCTCCTTAGTCCCTCCTGCATTGGATTTCACCACTGACAAAGGATGTAGCTTAGATAAAAGATTCAAATCCCCGCCACACATTGTCCAAACATTACCAAGCTGGGTGACCAGTGATTACGCTTCATCTTCAAAGTGATGGAGGACCCATATGCAAAGTGCCTAGCAGAAACCCTGGCACCATGTATGTTGCTGTCAGCTGCTGAGTCTTCAACATGCTTAGCACTGTACTAAGAGCTTTGCTATCTATCTATCTATGTATCTATCTATGTCTCTTTATCTATCTCTCTATCTATCTCTCTATCTCTCTGTCTATCTATCTCTCTATCTATCTCTCCATACCTATCTCTCTATCTATCTATATCTATATCTATCTATCTATCTATCTATCTATATCTATCTATCTATCTATATCTATATCTATCTATCTATCTATGAATGCCATAAATATTAAATCTGTGTTTTTCTTCCTTGATATGCTAGATCCAAACCTGACTCTTTGGAAATTAAACTGGTCAATAGAAACATCTCCTGTTTATAAAACCAGAAATCTTTATAGCAATGAGTTATAAGGAACTGCAATTGTTGAGAACCTTTTGTATCTCTTAACTTAAAAAGGCAAAGTACTAATGGGGAGAGTAAAGTCCTGGGCTTAACTCACAACCTAGATAGGGGTTTCCTCTCCAGGAAAAGGAAAAGTAAACACAAGAGCTACATGTAAACACACACATTATAATATACATTATTTTCCAAACCAAGTCCATAAACTGTAAAGTTATCTCCTTGAACCCTTTATACTTTTTTGATCTTTCAGAACTGAAAGCTCAAGAAAATGTTAGTACATATTAACTGAGCTTTACAAAAATAAAATTATTTTCACAATTATTTTTCAAAATCTACATATCCTTCAAGTCAAAAGCACAGCAACACCCTTGCTTAAAACTGTTAAGTCAGGAAGACGTGATTCCAAAATGACGTCACCTCATTCACTCATCCAATAAGAATCCAAGGCCTTACTCCCTTTATGTTAGAAGAAATGAAGTAAAACTGAGGAATAACACCCCATTTCTGACTACAGAATTCATGGTCTAGTAAGCGCAAATAAACCCAGGAAAGGCAGCCATGATTTAGGTATGTGAAGGACTACTTCCAGAGTGTCATGATTTATATAAACCGCATAGGAATCCCACTATGACACTGGACAGGGAAGCCACTCCTTTTCAGAGTACTGAGGGGTAGCAGTGTGTGTGTGTGTGTGTGTGTGTGTGTGTGTGTGTGTGTGAAATATGTTCAGCATCACTGAACTTCAGAGAAGGACTGGAAATCTGGACTATCTACTGAACCTAGTAAATTACCCAGATACATCCACCTCTCCTCCTTCTTCAGATTCCTCTTTGACTCACACAGTGCATCTCACTAACAAAAATGCACGGCTGCCCACAGTGAGAGGAAAAAGGTGGAAAAGAGTGAGCACATAACCAAGGCATGCACCCGGGCTCTATCTGCTTCGGTATGAACAATATTGATTTCCAGATCATCTACTCCATGTCTCTTGTACTGCCCCCCCTTCTATTACTGCAGAGCACTGAATCGCCTGTGTGTCCGCTTGTGCCCACTGAGAGGTCTGAATCACCACGCGGCAATATCAATCATGCCTTTATGATTCATCTGGACTAAAAGCCTGCATTGAAATGATAATGCACTAACCTGTCTCCAGTTAATGGCAAAATAATGGTTGCTTGAGAAGAAAACACAATGAAGGACAATCTCATTTCAGGGCTGCAAAATAAGGAAAGAGGCAGTTAAAACATTTTTCAGAAGAAATATTGGTACGATACCGAGGCCGAGCCAGGGAGTCTCACCTCAAATGAGTCTCCCTGAACACTCCCCGCTTCCCTTAAATGGAACTCTCTAAGTAGATCCACTAACTCTGCTCAGCCTTGCTCTCTGAGTTGCGTTTCTTTTTTTATGTAGTCAGTGCTTCTCAGCTCTCAAAACACTCCTCCGTGACCCCCTGGGGCTTACATCTAGAAAGAGAATAACTGGAAAGATTCTAGCCTGCTGCAAAATCTTTTCTTAGAAAAATGTTTCTTTCTTTGATCTACTTCATCTCCTTGCAGAAGGCCAGGCCCTCTGAGTAATTGATATGAACTCCTTAGGGGCTGAAGAGAAGCCAGCCTGACTTAAGTCATGATGAGAGTTCAAACAAAACTCCTCCTAAAGCAAGGATACTTAAAGCATGAAGAAATCATTGTTTTATTCAGCATTTTCAGTTTCCTGATCTGTCTTCTAGACTTCAGGTACTTAACATCACACAGTCCACTCCTGTTTCTAGAAAAGTGTATGCAGATACTGCTCAGCTCTGAAACTAAGATAGGAAACAAAGGCAAAGGTCATGCTTTCGAGCAGTGTTGCTTGTCAGTCATCATCTTCTATTCATTTCCTGAGACATGTAATTAGTAACTGAGTAAGTCAGCTTGAGCCAGAGAACAGTATATGCTATAGAAATCCAACTTGCAAACCCAAGTCAATGAAAAAGAGCCCCGTACTCTTCAGATGTTACAAGAAACGCTCCACTGCTTCTGATGAACACTGTATGGCACTCCCTGCTCACTCTAGGATTGAACTGGAAACTTATAAACAATGGTCCATTCCACTTTGACAATTGCAGATACAGGGTCTTGTTTATTATTCTTTCCTAGACTATTTTACCTCAGAGCCTGCCCGGGAAGCAGAGTGCTCTCTTTGGCTCCTGACGCGGGAGACTGATGACTGAACATGGACAGGCATACATTTTTATAGGAATTGCTTTACTGCTTGCCAATAACCGAAAGCAGGGATTGCCTAGGCCTCTACAGATTGTTTGAAGTTACTTGCAACATGACTTTCAAAATGTTTTGATCATCCAAGCCTGTTTTACAGAAAACATTTGGGCTAACAAGACTGAAGGAGGCAATATTTAATGACACAGCTCCTATTCGTGTCCTTTCCATTATCCTGATAAACTTGCACTTCTTCCCGGCATTTTTTTCTTCTTCCAAAAAACCGAGGGGGAGCCACAAAAACATGGTTTCCAACGGTTATTTTTAAATAGGAGATGCCACTAATTCCTAGTTACTTCTAAATAAGAGACTAAGCTGGATTTCTTAGCAGACATGCTTTTTATAGGCGAGGAAAACAGTGTTTGCTAGTGAAGCCTCCTGCATATATAGAACAGTTAAATTTTAAACCAGCCACACACCCACACATTGTGTAAACACGACTCATTTCTTTAAACACACACACACACACACACACACATACACGTGCTTTTTCTGTTGGTGGCTTATTAGCACATGTTCATTTAAAGTTTCCCAACACTTTTTCTCCTTTTAAATGTGGACGTTTACGGTGCTAAGGGTGTGGAATTGAAAAAGTAGTATGGATACTCTTCGAATAAAATTTATTTTTTAAAGCGATAAATTATGAGAAAGCATAAGTCAAACTCGAAACAGATGAAAACTGGGAAAGGAAAAGACATTAAGAGTTGCATTTGAAGATGTTGCCTCACGGCCTGAGCCAAGTTACTGGGAGCCAGATGAAACGAACCTTCAAGGGACAGCCGAAAGGCTCCACGGAACATGTGGACAAGGGCCACCTTGAGACGCTTAAGACTCAACATTTCAGGAAAGGTCTTCCCTGCAAACCAGGCTTTTGATCAGTTTTCTCTCCAATGCCGAGAAGAGTGAAGGGGGGAGACATACCTCACAAACCTTTCTGTAAGTTGGTGGACAAAATCATATATCTCAATCCAGTTATTCGCAACACTCCCAGACCTGAAAAAGAAGACAAACAGATCAGAAAAACAAAACATGGGGCTAAACTGCTCATGTTTCCTCAGCTCCCTAAGGCTGGGGGCGGGGCCCTGGCCCCTCTTCAAAGTGAAGTACAGGTTCACATTTGGAGCTGAACCTTCAGCGTCTGGACTGTATCCGAGAAGCCAAGACCACCACACTTCTCTGGGGCAGCTCGCTTGTGAAGTGTTGAGAGTGAGACCAGCTTTTCAAAACAAGAGCGCAAGCCCTCGTTTCTGAGGAAATGCAAACCACATTGGGTATATTAAGATTTTTTTTTTCTGGCTCTATTAAAGAGCTGTGATCAGGACAAAATTAGGCAAACTTAAGAGAGTCTAAAGGGGTGTAGGTGCGAGTGTGATAAAGGCACCAAGGAGCCAAAGAAGTCCTTGGGGTGAAACATACTGCAGGTAACCAAAATCTCATTTCCCAAGAGACCCCAGGACTAAATTAAGCAGCTCTCTGGAAAGCCATTAGGCTTTCCCTGGCTTCCCACAACCCTCTCTACCTTTCTGAAAGGAAGCAATAACAGGGCACCCTAGGGAGAGTTTCCACACCCCTTCCCCAGAACCCAAAAGCGTTTCAGCCTCAGTCCCAGTTGACCCAGCGTTTCCCTCACAGGATACCCTGACCCCTTCACTCACTTGTCCAGGACGAAGTACAGATCGAAGGCTTTTTTGCAAGACGGCTGCTCCTGGGCGTGCAGCAACGACCCCGGACCGCCCACAGCCAGCAGCCACAGGCCAAGGAACAGCCAGCTGCCAGGGCTGCGCTCTCCGGACCGACCCGTCACCATCCTGGGGCCGGGGCTCTGCAGTTCCCACTGGCTTACAGCCCCTTGGGCTCCAGTCTCCGGCCTCTGGGCTCTCGGGTCCGCAGAGCTGAGATGCGAAGAGGCGAAGTCACCAAGGACTCACCCTGGGGTCAGAGGCTGAAAGGGACTGGGACGCTAGCTCCAGGCTCAGCGTCACCCGACAGCTGCCACCGAGAAGGGAGAGACGGAGGTCCTGGGAGGACAAAGAGAGTCTCTGCGGCCGTCACAGCTGCCGCCGGAACTCTGGACAAATCCCAGTGGTAGCGCGGTGCAGTCCTCCCCCTCCGGATTCAGGAGAGTTGCTGCAGACAATAAGGCCCCAGGCGACAGCTCGCAGGATAAGTTCCTCCCGGCCTCGGGTCTAGTCTTTAGCGCCTACCCGGGGCCGGAAAGCTGACGTCTAGCTGCGGTGGTGAGCTGGGGACAGACTCCGGGGGACCCCACGATCGCCGCGGGAACTCAGCCGAGTCCTCCCCTTCCGCCTCTCTTCCTCGGACCGCCCAACTCCTCGCGGCGCTTTACAACTTTCTTCCCTGAGCCAGGCACCGGCCCGGAGCCGCGGGGCGATCCTCTGCAGGCGGGGGATGCTGAGCGCCCGGGGGGGGGGACCCCAGGACACTCCAGGCCAGAGTGTGCACACCGCTCCGCTCGCTCGCGTGAGGCAGTGTGAGCCCGAGGGCGGGGCGCCGGGAGGAAGCCCGCAGAGCCACACAAGCACACTTGTGGGTTCGTGCTGAGCGGCGGATGACTAACGCCTGCCAGATTTCGGAAGAGAGGGAGAAGAGTTCAAAAAAACACAAATGTCCTCTGGAAACTAAACATACCCAACTCTCCCGCAAGCCTGGGCCGAGCGGGTTTCCCCAGCTGTGCTGCCACAGCCCTCCGCGTGGTTTGGAGACTCAAGACCAGCTGTCTCCTGGGAAGTGATGGCCTTATGGCTCATCCCTCCTCACCCTTCACCCATCACACACGACGTAGTGACGCAGGGCTCAGTGTTTAAGAGAGGGGACTTCCTCTTTTCTTTCTTAAAAAAAAAAAAAAAGCACTCATTTGCTTCATTTCTTATTAATTCTTTGTAAGTTCATGCGGCGTATATTGATCGTATTTACTCCAACACCTTCCCTTAAGTTCTCTTAGCTCGACCCTTACCTCACTACATACGCCCCTCAACTTTGTATCTCTTTTTTCCAATAACCCGTAGACTCCAATTTGAGCTACCCTTATACTCCTGGGTGTGGGGCCATCCACAGGAGTAAGTTTGACCTACCAAGAACTACATTCTTAAAGAAAACTCCAACTCCCAGAAGCCATTGATTGTGCATAGTTCCAGGGTTGCGGGTTGGGAACTCATGAAACCTTTCTCCTCCATGCTAGAATGATGGCGCTCTTCGGCAGGCAGCCACAGCTGCTCTGAGTTCATGAGTACCACAATCCTGCCATGCCCAGGAGACAATGCTTCCCTCTGGTCCTCCCTCACCTCTAGCTTTTCTGATTTTTTTGCCCACCCTCACTCTAAACAGCCACCCTTTCAGGATTGTACCTGCACGTTGAGGAGGGGTATGATTTGTATGCCCGCACTTGTGGCTGAGCATTCCACTGACATTTATTCTCTTCGCTTTGACCAGTTTTGAGTTTCTGCATTGACCCCCGGCCCTACTCAAAGAAACATCTCAGAGGTCTACGCACTGCACTGCTCTCTGAGTTTGTTTTATTGTCCTTTATTCTCCTCAGAGGAGTAAGTTCACTCCTGTGAGCAAGGCAGGAGTTCTCGGCCAGACATAAAGTGTCAGATATGTTTCTTTCTGTAGAGTGGGCCTTAAAACCAATCAGAAAATGGTTGTTACCCGATAGCATTTGCACCATTATTATAGGCATCGGTGTATCTTGCCTTGCTAGGAATTGTGATTTTTAAACCTCATGGGTAGGTAGAGCTGTTGATTGCTTTTCTGCCCTGGAAGCTCACATAATAATTTCTGAGACCGTGAGAGCTAGTCTTCAGGGAGATTCCAGGTCAGTTCCAACTAGATTCCTCCAAGTTCAAAATGTGTGGTGTCTTCAGCAATGGAATCTTGACATCAAATTCCAGTAGGCAACGAAGAGCAACGGCAATGGTATTGATTCAGGGGCCTTTGGAACACCTCTGACCAATAACTTAAAGGGAGGTTATCCCACACCTGGCATCTCACCCAGCCAATAAAAACAAGGCGACAGTGATCGCTAGTAATGGGAAACTATACCTCAAAATGTTTTGTCCCACTCTCATTGAGCTCCAATTATCAAGAATTTCACCTTGAAGATGCTAAATAGTTGAGGAGATAAATATGGACAACTTGTAAGCATTGAACAATGTGTATGTTAATGGGCACAATTTTGTGTTTATGTGTGGATCAAAGAACAAATTTAATTAATAGCAATAAGACTTCATTTGGGGGTGGGTTTGTCTGTTCTTGCCAAAGTCCTACAGGACCTTAGGTGTGCGTGCAAATTTATACTTACTGACTCTGTGCTCTTGCTCCTCTCTCCCTCCCCTTCCCTCTCCATCACATCCAACTGTGACTTCCACTCTTGCATTTGTCAAAGTAGCTCTTAAAGCATTCAGTGTTGCTGCTACACATGACTGACTGATGTGAGGTACCACCTCCTCCTTTACAATTTAACAATTTCAGTGCTTTATTATAAGAGGTTCCCGAGGTGCTGATAGACAGCTCTTTTGTATGTTTTGTTTGTCACCAACTATACTTAAGCTTTTATTTATGATAGTTTTGATTTATAGCCAGATATATCAATGTCAGCTCTTTGAGGATAGGAGACAGTCACTTTAAGGGATATTTATTGAGGACCTATGATGTCCTAGGAACTGTTGAGCTAATGCACAGAATTCTGATAGCAAATACCTTTTGTGAGACTTGCAGTTGGGTCTTCATTTTCAATTTTAATTTGAATCAAAGGAGAATTAGACTTTAAGTCCTTTTAACAACAAACACCACACCAGTATATATAACCTAATAAAATCTGAGGTGCATGAAGTGTGCCAAAACTGTGAAAGTGGATGTTTCAGGAAGCAGTTTGAAAAGGTGTGGTACAGGATGCTGTCCTTGATGGAGAACTTGAACTCTTGTTAATCGGCTTCTTTTGTCCCTAGCTTCTTGACTCATTGCTCGTTCATCTTGTGGACTTCACAAACTGAACAAACAATCTGTCTTCTTTTATACACAAATTATAGTAAAATACATGTTATGTACTCAACGTTTCCTTGATTACAAGGCCAACAGAAATAACTGATATACTAAACCATGTCTCTCATGATTTCTTGGTTGGTTTGTGTAGGTGATGAACTCAGCATGGGTCTAGGAGTCTTGCATTTCCCTCACTTGCTCATGTAAGATCTACAGTAAACCAGGAAATGACCTCACACAGCAAAGATCAAAAGTCAGTCATATCACTTGCATGTAATAAATATTTGTAGGCAAGTCTTTGGTTATTAGGGTAACCAGCTGTCCTGATGCACTGCCGACTGTGGGGGAGCACAGGGACATGGGGTAGAGCTAAAACTAGGTCAGTACCTCCCTGGGAGTGTCCCTGGCAAAGGCTGCTGCTGGGCATGCTTTTCACAAGCAATTATGAAGGAGGATGAAGTCCAGAACACGCTTGGGATTCTCTCCAGGCCATGTAGGGCTAAGACAGCAGCAGCACTTCTCTCTTTTGTCCCTGTCCAAACTAAATTTCCTTTCTCCCTAAGAATGGGAACAGGAGCTCAGAATCTCAGGGACTGAGTTGGGAGCAGAGGAAGGGAAGGAAGGAGGAAGAGATGAATACACACATGTATGTAGATAGGTATGTATGTATGTATGTATGTATGTATGTAAAGAGGGGAACTAATTAGAATGAATTCATACAACAAACTAAAAGAGTGAATCATCATCTAAATATTTGAGTTTATATATGAAGAAAATAAATCTGGTGACAAACTCAAAGTTTGAATATATCAACTTATTATAGAAAAGCATAAATAAACCCTAAAACATTAAACCTCAATTAAATAAAGATAAAATAATAGAAAAATGTGAGTTTATTTCTGGTGCTTATTGGCTTTTACTGGATCCTTTCTACTACCTACAGATCCGTTATGGACACATGTTTTGTCTTATATAATTATTTATGAACAGATCTTTGGTAACAGATGCTTATTGATACTTAAGAGATGGATCATTGGTGAAGAGCATACACTCCACTTGCAGAGGACTGGATTTCAGTTCCTAGCACCTACATAAGGAGGCCCACAACTTCCGGCAGCTCAGCTGCAAGGTATCCAAGGTCCTCTTCTGGCTCCTGTGAGAAACCTGCACATGCACATAACCACACACAAAACCCATATGTACATATAATTTAAAAATAAATT
>JAQHUG010000054.1:1400262-1476585 GCA_028555095.1 Dicrostonyx torquatus | reverse complement strand
AACTCAGGTTGCGAGGAATAAAGCAAAGACATTTACACAAGTCATCTCACTGACCCTATATCTTAAGTCTTTGTCTTCAGTTCGGACTAATTATTTCTTCTGGGTTTTCACTCCTGGGGTTCTATTTTTGGTAGCTTCTATGTAAATGGTGCTATCTTGTTTTTAAAATCACTTCTGACCAAGATGCTGTTAGTCTTTCTTGGGTCAATCTCTAAGTTTCTATTCTCTTCTCAGAGGACACATCTGTCACTATGTGGATTACAAGTGGTAGGAGAAACAGAGGGAGAAAATTGGGCCCACAGAAGTCAGGGAAAGATTCCTTGGAGTTTGAGCTGTGTATAATATCTCATGACCCATTCTCTCCTAGGTGTGTGCGTGCACACATGTGCTTGTTTTGCTTTACAGTACATCAAAAAGCCGGTGACTAGCTCCCTGGGTAAGAACACTTGTTCTGCTGACATGAGGACTTGAGTTTGAATCCCCAGTACCCATATGAAAAGCTAGGCATGGGTGTATATGCCTGTAACTTTGGCATCAGAGAGTGAAGAAAGGTAGATTCCAAAAGATCTCCAGCTAGACAAAATGATGAGCTCCTACTTCAGTGAGAGGCTATTTCAATGTGGGCAACAACAGAGGAAAGCATTCCAAGCCTTGCTCTGGCCTCTGTATGCACGTGCAAGGGCCATGCATCTGCACACTCATGTGTGTGCATAACACTCCCATACACAACACACACGAAGAGAGAGAGGAAATAAAAGGAGCTGTTCTCTGGAAGAACAAGATGATGGTCCATCAGAGGCATCAGTCAGGCACCTGCTCCTCACCAACATGCAAAGCAGAGCAGCAAGCACACCGCCACACATTGAGGTGAGTGATTGTCAGGGGGCATTAGACTCAACAGAAGTAAAACGTAAAGCTTGTCAAGTCTAGACGCTAAAGATAAAAGTATAACAAGAGGAAAATCCATATCTTAACACCTATGACCCTGGCTCCACAGCCTGGCGGGGAGGGGGGGGTAGGGGTAGGGGAAGTCTCCATTTCATTTAAAGTGAAGAGCGAATACCAGCAAATTCTATCAACAAGGATAGCAACAACTCAAGTTGGAGCCACCTTGATTGGGGATGCACTGTGCATGTGTGGACTGCCCTCAGGAGTTAGAAAAGGCTGACTATTATTGGTTCTAAGATTGCAGGGACTTTCTGCTGCTGTGACTCAGTGGGTAACTGTCTCTCATGAGTCAGACATGCCTCAGCAGAGTAACTGACTCAAAACCGCTGAGAGCAGAGTGCTGTGGGATGAAATGAATGGGATGCCACCCTCATGAAATGGGAAATGTGAACCCCGAGTTTCTAAGCCTGAGGAATGAGTGGTTGCATAGGGTGCCAGCAATGAAGGCAGCTACCCCCTCCCATTGCTACGCATGGTGGCTGCCATTAAGGTAGAGAAAGAAGTCTATAATTGTTATCCCTCAGCTAAAGGAACATAGTTGGCTTGTCCCAAGAGGTTCAATAGCTTCAGTTGTCTAGGGGAAAACTATCTAAGACTGTCTACAATGAAATCTATCTAGTCTCAGGTTCTTGGCCTCATCAACAATGTCAAGAAAGGGCTTGCACTGTGAGAATTGTTTCTTTTTAAAATTGTATTATTGTGTATGTGTGTGTATGCGTGTGTTCATGTGCCTGTGTGTCTGTGTCTTTGTATGTGTGTGCCTGTGTCTGTGTGTTTATGTGTCTGTGTTCCTGTGTTTATATGTGTGCCTGACACAGCCTCAGTGTGGAGGTCAGAGGACAGTTTTGGAGAATCTGTTCTCTTTTTCTGCCATGTGGGTACAGGAAATCATACTGAGGTTCCTCAGACTTGGCTGCAGGTATCACTTCCCAATGAACCATCTCACCAGCTCCAGAAATAGTTCTTTGAAATAGTAAAGAAAAATCATAAACATTTAGCCAAACTAAGGGATCAGGGTGGGAGATACCTTAAAAAGTTACCTAATAAAAATTCAGTATGAAAAATAGTCATTTTTTTTTCAATACATATGTTCTCTGTGGATTTATGTGGCAAATTACTTTCATCCTAACTAAAATGGATAAGGTCCTATTTCATTGACTAAGATGGGATTTTAAAAGATCAAACAACGCAAATAATTTCTTTGAACTTTTAAAAGAAACAGATAAATTAGAGGACTGAAGGCAACTAGACTGTCTGTACATTATCAAATTATAACCCAAATAAAAATGTTCTTCCAGACATGTGCAGATGGTGGTTTGAAATCACTGAGACTTAAAAAACGATGAAATATGGCTGGCCTTTAGGTTTCCTGGATGGAGTCTATTGCAGAACGCCTCAGCATCTGAAGATGCAGAGGATGTATAACAAGTGTTATCACCAAGCAGCGTTAGAGAAAGTCTTCAGTGGAGCAGAAGTAAGAATGCAGCCTGGGGCCTAGAGGGCCTTCTGTCTGGCCTACGGCACACTGTCTGTCGCCATTCGGAGACTATGCAGAGACCTTGCTTTCGTTCACTTTGGGCCCATATGTTTCTGCTGCCCTTTCCTTGTGAAGATGACTTTTTTTCCCCACATTTTGTTATTTTCTGCTTTATACGCATGTGGATTTTCTTTTTAATTCTTTTGGTTTTGTTGAAGTGACACTTCACTAACTAAGACAAATAAAGCATTTAACATAAGGGTAGCAATTAAAAGATTTTAATAGTATCTTAAATGTACACACAACATCCTAAAGAACACCATAGACAGCGCACTCCATATTTTGACACAGCCTCTAATGCAGTATTTGTGCAAGTAAGATTAAAAGCCTTTAGTTTTATTTTTATCAAAATGCAATAAAGTTCATTTTAATTACTTTTCACTTCTAAATGCACTTCTAAGGATCCTAGAAGCCCAGATAGATGAGGTCGGGGCTCCAAAGTTTAAGAGCCCATATCTGAGAGCAACTGGGTCTAGACAGAGAATTTTAGGGCAGGCTGGCCTGTGTAACAAGGTCCTGCTTGCATCTGAAGTCTAAAACAAAAAGCTGAAAAGGAAATGAGAAAAACCATACGACTACATTACTCATAGTAATTTTGTAATTCCTGAATAAATTGCTTTCAGATTTAACTTTAAAAGCTGTAATATCAAGGAAGTATGACTGGAATGTGATTTGGGGAAGGAGAAAGATCTAAGCATCTGAAGTAAAGCTGGAGATTAAGTGCCAGCACAGAAGTGGTTATATTCAGCCTTCAACCCTAACGCTATAATGCTACAATGTTAACCAGCCAGGCAAGACATGCCCACTAGGGCAATAGTGGCACAAGTGTTAGAGGGAGAAATAACGGCTTTCAGATTGGATTTGAGGCCTGGTCCATGGGAAAGAATTCATTTCTGGTAGTGGAGTCCTTGTCAAAGCCCACGGATGAGAATGTTATATGCCGTAGTATTAAACTACTATTGTTATTTTACTAATGGTCATGCTGTCATACTATTGAGATATTGATGTTTTACCCATAATTCTGCACTGTTCTCAACCTCTATCAATGAAGCTGCTTTTTGCAGTGTACAGAAGTTATGCAGAGAATCCTATTGGGTCAAAGTGTTGAAACTAAGGGACTATGAATGCTCAGACCTAGATGAGACATCCCACCCAAGGCCCTGGGAACATAAGGATATAAGGGGTGGGAAGAGCGCAAGATGCAGAGGATGGGAAGGAGGGCTGGGAAATGTTGTCTTTCCTACATGACTTGATGGTCAGACTCATGGTTACTTGGAAAAGACCTACACAATGTCAAGCCAATTCCAGCATAGATGGGGAAGGGTTCATGCAGCCCTCCCCCTAGCTGAGAACCAGTTGGCAATTGATGGCTGCTGAAGAGGGAGAATCCTTGTTTCTTAGGGGTGTGGTCAGTGGTAGGTTGGCTATGCGCCTGTGGATAGCCCCATACCCACTTACCATGTGCATGATACTAAATGGACTCAGTGGAATTAAGGGGAAAAAAAGAAGCTATGGAAACTGGAGAAAGAATGTGTTGATAGGAGACAATTCTAGAGGAGTTGGAAGAGTGAAATTGGGTAGATATGGTCAAAACATATTGTATACACGTGTGAAACTCTCAAGAATGAATTTAAAATACTACAATATTTTAAAAAGCATGTCAGCAGATGGTCTGCAACCAGTTAAACAAAGCTACCAGATTAGTTACAACGTGGCCCGAGAACGAAGGTGCCGCAGTCAGCTGTCCTGGCCATCCATCTGCCTAGAAAGAAAGAGTTACAAGGTATTGAGGGTCATCCTGAATGAACTGATGACATCCACCATTAAAATTATCCCATCACTGTGTTCCAATTGCATTTCTGCCAACATGTTTCAATTTCCCCAGAAGCTTTTAATTTCTTTATAGAAAAGATAATGTTTTAAACCAAATAACGCCAGAAATTTAGTTTCTTTGTTATATATTTCTTATTGAAAATTAAATTTAAATATCCCCACACTGAGTTATAAAAAGTTGCCCATAATCAAATCATTACCTCTGCCTTGCTTCTCTAGCTATGCTAATGCCTAGTTAACTACTGTGCCTTGCTTCTCTTTTACAACTTTTCCCTCATTTCTTACCTCCTAACAATACCAACTCTAAAATGCTAATGTACTGGTTATGCAGGGCAATTATGAAAATCATATGGAAGAGCATATGTGAAAGCGCTTTAATCAAATGTGACAATCATGCAGATTTGTAATTGAACTGAGTGCCTAGCCAATGTTTAACACATTGTAGATACTAAATCCTTTGGACTTATTTATACGACACCTATTCCACAAGAGAATTAAAATGAGTCAACAAAGGATTACTTAGCAAAACTTTTCTCTTCTTTCTCAGGAGAATAGACATTACTTTTTTTTACTCTATTTATTCATCTTAAATGTTAAAGGCAAACATCTCAGTTCTGCAGAAGTTTTATTGTTTTTGTTCCTCATATATGCATTTTATGATAATCCCCACAGATAAATTATACATATGCAAACAATGAGTGTTTACTAAAAGCCAAATATTTATTTCTCTCCTTATTCTGAGTTGATGTAGTCCCCCCAATTCAAAACACATTGCTATTTTTGAACCAAAAGGAAATCTCGGTGATAGAATGGTCGCCTAGCATGTTTGAGGCCTTTAACCAAATGCTCAACACTGTAAGAGAGGGTTGGAAAAAGAAAGAGAAGAAAATGATTGTCATAACGCAAATAGTTTGTTGACTGAGTATACTACTCAGATACTTAGCTTTCCATTATTATAACAAATACTTACAATGACTGACATATGAAAAGAAAAGGTTTGAATTGGCTCACAGTTTTAGAGACTCCAGCCCATGACTAGAGTGAGCTATTGCTTTTGCTGGGAAGGTGAATGCACATCACAGAAAGTGCATGGCAGGAATCAAAAGGAATGAAAAAAGAATGGGCTGGGCTTTACAGCCCCTTCAGGAATGCATTCCAATTACCTGAAAACTTCCAGAGAAGACAAATTCCTTAAAGCTTTTTATCATCTCCCCCAAACACCAAATGTTCACTTTAGAGGCCTTTGGAGTATGCTTAAGACTTTAATTTAAACATACACTAGCTGCTTAAATATATCGCCTTATAGAGCAGTCAAAACACACCGAGAATATAGGTTCAGGTTTCCACAAGAAGCAATTCTTTATGTTCAAGCAGATAAGCTTAGGGCTTCTGTCTGGGAAGCAGGAGGATGAAGAAGACAAGGATGGTTTCCTTGTACCATCCTCCGCCTGTCTGCTTTCAGCCTTCCTCCTCACCTTCTGAAGCCACGCCCTTCTGCTTAAGGCTCACCTTCTGAGCTTATGAAATGGCTGTTTCTTCTGTTTCCATGCAGCTCCAAAGCTCAGCGCAGTTTTAATTTGCTTATTGGTAGCTTGAGCTTTAGCTCCCCAGACCTACTAAATCCGTTATCATTTATCCATCTGCTTGACAGCTTCCAAAATTATCAGTGGGTCCCAAAATGCACTGAAATGTTAAGTCAGAAGCTGAGAGGTGAGGTCGTATCCTTTGAATTAACAAGCCAGATCGACCAATCAAAACCCACTTACTCACAGCACTCCCAGCTTGCTGGCGGCCTCCAAAGCTATTTAGGGACAGAGTCTGTTGGTTGGGAGAGGAAATTACAGATTATCCAATTCCACTTAAATCTATAATTAAATAACCTCATGAAAGAATCAGTTATAAGCACCGCTTGCCCATCAGCATTCTTCCAGAGAATCTTAACTTGTGTCTGAAAGAGAAAAACCTCTTCTTAGCCCATACATGTTGCTTGGCAATAAATCCCTGTGGCAGGCATTCTGCCTGACCCATAATTGGTGCTCAACAAATGTTTGTTGAATGAATGAGCACAAAGATCTGTCCCTCAGAAGCTTAATTGAGTTCCGCATGAGCTATGGAAGGTTGTGGCTTTCAATATCGGCAGAGTGATGACTGGCGGCGAGTCCTCATGAGAAGTTTTCTCTCTTGTCCTTCTTTGTTCTCCAGCATCACTAAATATGAATCTTTTCACAGAGTGTTCTAGTTAGCTTCTACTTTAGATAGAAAACTGTTCCCTTAGCCCATTTTTGGCGGCTAACACACTGAATGCTATGGACCGAGTAACTTATACACAACGGAAATTTGTGATTATTCTGCAGGCTGGGAAGTGAGAAACAAGGCCCTAGATTTAGTATCTGGTCTGGTCGCACTTGCTGCTTCTGCCTTTCCATGTGACAGCAGAGATGAGAGGGCTGTGTGGAGCTGTTTCTTAAAGACAAAATCCATTCACAACGGCTCCCCCTTGTAACATAAATACCCCCAAAGACACACCCCTCAGTGCCATTCATTGCACTGGAGATGGGAATTTTAACATACGAAGTGTAGGGAGACACCTCCCATCTATAGTAGGTAGAAGCTGGAAGTTCAAGACCAGGAGGGGGAAGAATGTGTACGTGCTTCATATTTGAATCTCACCAAACAACTAAGATGCTCAAGAATTTATTATTATGTGTTTTGCCCAAACTGCAAAATTTCTAGCAGAGTCCAGAGTCCCTGTATTATAAAAACAATTTCAGCCAAACTCCAGCTCCCTATTCTCTTTCCCCACATATACATTACAGCTAGAGGGCTTGTATTCTAAGGAGGCATAGATGTTTGTGGAGGGGTGGAGAAGTCAGGCTTATGCTGGTCTTCAGTGGGGTGTATCAGCCCTCCTTAGTCTATGAGAGGGACAGGCAGAGGGTGAATTCAGAGGAAAGGAGTTGAAAGCCCCAAAGAAGCTTCATTAACATCTCATCTAAGCTTTCCTAACTGGATTCTGATATTTAAACCTTAATTACACCACATCCCTGTGCAAACTTCTTTGTTGCCTGCCTTCTGCACTGGGGCTGTACCTTCTCACAGAAGCCCCAGGGAGCTTTGCACCTGGCCCAGGCTGCTTGCTTCTGTCTGACAATTTCACAGTTCAGCTGCCAGTGGGTGGGATGACCAGACTGTGCCAAGCAATTCAGATAACATCATTCCTGGCAGGAAGAAAGGCTTGCAGCCGTGGCCCACATCACGCCTTCCTCGCATTCCGGACACTCCCTGGAATCGCGAGGGACCCCCTGGACAAAATTGGCTCTTTGCATCATTCATCTGGCAGCCGGGACCTGAGACCTAAAGCTGTTTTCTGAACCAGCAGTGGGAGCATCAGATCCAAACTGGTCGGTACTATTCTGCAAATAGTAAAGAAGTAAATGTTTTCATTTGCTGTGACAGATATTCTTGCAAGCAACATTTTGGGAAACATTATAACCATTTATTTTCACTAAGAAAATTTAACTTCTTATAAGTCATGACAATAATAATAACTGACAAAGTGAGCACATTCTGGGCTTAGGCTAAACCCTGTCTTCCAAAAAGCATACTACCATTTCATCTCTGCTTTACAAATAAAGCAAAATGATAATGGAAAGTGGTACTAAATAAATAAATAAATAAATAAATAAATAAATAGGTCAAATAACTTGCAAACCTGAAGTCCATGATTAATTAAAAATTATGCTGGGTTCTGAACTCAGTCACTGTTACATTAGTCAACTAAATTAACATAAATATTGATAAAGATCTGTGGTGTAGAAGAGAATACCAGAGAGTAAATATCAGTAAGAAAAAGAGAAATTTAGTCACATTTATTTCTCAATTAAATCAAAATATAAGTACAGGCATATAATCAGTATTGCAATGTGTCCTGAAGTAAGTAAAAACTGATTATATCCAATTTTGCATAATTAACACATATTTATCACTAGTCCAAAGATGAAATCACTAACCAGAGAAGCTGAAACAGAGTAAAGTCAGATAAGCACAGAGCTTATTCCACTTTTTTCTACCCTTAGTCCTTTCTATAATTGCTTCTCTGGGTCCTTGAATATAAAATATAAAGGAAATATATCTTTGTATATCCTCATGTGACAATAGAACCAAAGACACCTGAGACACCAATACATTCAGGAGCCAAAATGGCATTTAATGAAGACTCAACCAGAATGCGCTTGTAAGAACCTGGCGGTGAACTGTTTGATACTTATATCAGAGAAACGTGCAGCAAAACAGGAGGAGGCTGGTCAAACTTGTGGGCTTTGCTTTGCAGTCTCTAGCTTCTATTTCAGCTGTGGAGTTTAATTGCCAGAATTCCTCTGAGAAAAAAAAGATGGCAATGATGATGACGAAGAAGACATTGATCAAATCCAAGGTTCCACATTTTTGAAAGACAAGTGCTCTGATTTTCTCAGTTACTTATAAATGCAGTTTTAACAGCTCAGTAAGAGACTTTTATACCATTATGAGATTTTTTTTAATCTTAAATACTTCTTCACCTCTCCCCCGTTATTTTTATTTTCTTCAGCTGTTGTCTGTAAACAGGTAGGCTCCATGGCAACAAGCCTGGAGATGGCTACAGCGGTAGGGGAAATGGAAGTGGGGTTAGAGCCTGTAATGACTGCTGAGTGGGGCGCAGAAACAGAAGAGTGCCATGTACCAGGAAGAGGGAGAGGGGTCAGGCATGTAGGGAAGCAAGTGTGGGCCAGGGCTGAAGGGCATCTACACTGGAACTTCAATACATCCCTTAAGCCCCAATTCTTGCTGGCTGTCTCCAGACTCCAGGCCAGGATGTACTGTCCTCTGAGCATCACCTTCTGTAGGAACAAACTACAAAGCTATAGCTGTCTTCCTGTGATAAAATTGGAGGGCCTCCAGTCCTGTGTTCTTATTTTATTTCTGGCTTGAATAGGTTCATAATGGACAGCTGGGCTATGCGCTGTGTTTCACAGAGACGTTAATCTTCTGATGCTCCAGCTCAGTATTCTTTTTGCCCATTGATGAGTTGAAAAGGGGGAGATAAAATGGGCTGGAAGAAAGTCTCCAGGGGGCCATCATAGCACTACACTCTTGGTGTGATGGAAGGAGGGTCAAGACACCACCCAGTCAGCACAATGCCCTCCTCTCCCTTTTTGAAAGCTTTGGGACTGGCTAATATTCACTCCAAGGTCTACATCCTCCTCCAGGCTTCCTTGAGTAGAACCTTACACAGCACAGAGAAGATGCCATAATACTCATGGGTGTGGTGAGCGGTCTGCACCCAGGAGTATCAGTGTCACAGAAATGACGGAATCATGTAGTTGGTATCTAGCCACCTAGGGAATGTGCCTGCCAGACTTGATGAGGATGTTAACAACTTCAATGCAGCACTTGAAAGAGGATTTCACAGAGTCCAGAGTTGTGGCTTCTGTGAAGTCACTAGGGATGGACACCAAGTGGCAAATGGTAGATGCCAACCTGTGCCTCAGGGCCAACCATGTCTTGTGCTTGAACAGCCTTCAGAGGATGGTCCAATGGGGCTGTTTCTCCAGATTGATATAGACAGATGAATCTAGGACTACACTGGTTGTATCACTGACCTTCAGCCCAGGCATGACATTTTTTTTAATCTCATTCAGCAACATCTGTGTGCAGCAGATCAAGGATTCTTCTGCTCTTTTGCATTACCCAGTCATCATCACCTGAGGAATATAGACAGAAGTTTCTGTCATACCTGGCCCTGCAGCCCTTCAGTCCCAAAGAAACATATAGAGGGTTATATTAATTATAAACAGTTTGGCCTATTAGCTTAAGATTATTATTAACTAGGTCTTCCAGTTTAAATTAACCCATAATTCTTGTCTGTGTTTAGCCACATGACTTGGTGCCTTTTATCAGTGAGGCATTCTCATTTTGCTTCTTCTACATCTGACTGGTGACTGCATCTCCCAGAATTTTCTTGGTTTAGTCAACCCATCTATACTTCCTGCCTGGCTATTAGACAATCAGTATTGTATTAAACTAATGAGAGTGACAAATCTTTTTACAGTGTACAAGAGCATTATCCCACAACATTCTCCCCCTCTTTTTTAAAGACAAGACCCTGAATCTAATTTCCTTTGTTTAGCTTTTCTCTTGATCATTATCCATCCATAACAACTGGTATCCAAAACTCTAAAGAAAGACAAACATCCATAAACCATTTTTTTGGGAATGTGGGCATGGTTTTCTACTTCCTGATGATTGAGGTTGCTAATAATCTTATGGGGACCCAAAGAAAATTTAGGATTATGATCAAGTCCTGACTGGAGTATTCTGTGAGTCTTGATCATCTCCGCCAACAGTCTTGAGACTATTCTGGTGTAGAACACAGAGGAAACTGCAATAGGGATGTTCTGAAATGTTGGATCATCTGGACCGTCCGTTCCCACTGGAGATTTTTCCAGGGTGCTGCTGTCTTTGACAAGCACAATGGGGATCGCAGGTCCCTTCATACACAGAGCCCCAGCAACAGTCCACATGGAACTTACGAGTTCCCTGAGAGTTCAGACTAAGCAATTCACTCCGGTACTGAGTGCCTTCCCCAACATGTGCCCACAGATCACGAAGCAGGACCCAGGGTATGAATGATACCAGTGTTGCAAGGAATGATGGGGTGGTAAGTTGTTGTCCACGATTGTGTGCTGTTGCCAGGTCTGAATGAAGGCAGTTCTACTGTACTTTGTGGCTTTGGCGTGGTTCTCTTGTCCTCAGGTATGTCACAGCTCTACTGAGTTGCAGAAGTGGGGAGGACTATAAGATTGGGATGCTTAGCTCCTATATGACTTGAACTGAAGGGATGAAATGTATTTATAGCTACTTCTCTGCACTCATCCCTAGCATAAAGCACTCAGTGCCGCCTTCCTCAACTTCCTTTGGAGGAAGACAAACATGTTCCCTATACATTATAAGCTGTTATGGTGCATTGGACTATGCATTTCCTAGTAGAGACTTTCTGCAACTTTTTTGAATCGCTGCTGAATTCACTCTTCTTCCAAGACCATATTTTCCAACTGAGAATCTGTTTCTTTTCCTTCCCAGCATTCTCCGCCGTTCCTGGCACATAATAATTGCTCAGCAAATGCTAGCTAAACTTCTCTCTAATCCAGTTCCCTCACTTTCCAGATAACAGGCTGAGCTTCTGGACACAGAACTGACTTCAGAGAAGAAATCGTAAACCACAACACTGCTTCTTGGAGGTATGTGTCATCCCAATAGAAACTTCAAGTAAAGCTAGAGATGGCAATAACAGGGAGATGGAAAATTATAAGGCATGTGGGGTTTTAAAAAATTGTCATACCTAAGTGCAAGCCAAAAGAAAAAGGCAAGAAACAAGAGGAAAAACTCAGTCATCATCCCTACAAGGAAAGAGACAGCTTTAAACTTTCTAACATCTGGGTATATTTTCCTAGAAAGGTAACTGCGTACCCTAAAGACACACAGCAGAGCAGAAGTCATCTGTACATATACACACAAAAACCCCCACAATCTATGCAAAGACTTTTATTTTTAATGTATTATAGGTGTATATGTGCATCATGCACAATAATATCCATTCCATATAAAAATCTCAAGTTACAGAGACAGAGTGAGTTTTCAGTATGGGATGACTATGAATCAAACGTAGTGCACATGGTTTTGTTCCCAAATGACTGACTCATCACATGTTTTGAGTTACTGACTTCCTCAAATCGCCCATAAACAAAATAAATAAAAACTTGATGAACCCCATTCATAATCAGCTAACTCTAAATATGGAAGCTTAGAGATGGGCATGAGGGGGTAAGACAGCAGCGATGGAAAGAGAGAGTTTGAGTGCAGAGCTGGGTCGCTAGAGAGGAGCCAATAAACTGCATGATCCTCGGGCTTTATTTTCCATATTATAATTTTTTAGGATGACAGCAGATGCTTGGGCCTCACAAGGAAACAGCATGAGAGCAACCCCTGTTGCTCTCTGGGCAACAGGATGGAAAGAAGAAGGAAAGTTGGTCTTTCGAATCCCTGAAGAGTCTCTGATAAACTGTGCCTATTGTTTCTTTCTTTCTTTCTTTTTTCTTTTTTTTATTGTTAAAAGAGAAATTTACATTTACTCCCTTGTCCCCAGCCCTCCAGCTCCCCCACTATCCCTCCTCCCTCCCCCTGCTTCTTAAAGAGGGGTCAGGGTACCCTGCCCTGTGGGAAGCCCAAGGCCCTCCCCACTCTATCCCGGCCTAAGAAGGTGTGCATCCATATAGACTAGGTTCTCAAAAAGCCAATACATGCAGAAGAGATAGGTCCCAGTGCCATTATCATTGGTTTCTCAGTCAGTCCCCATTGGCAGTCACATTCAGAGATTCTGGTTTGGTAATATGCTCATTCAGTCCTCGTCCGGCTGGATTTGATGAACTCCCAATAGATCAGGCACACTGTCTCTGTTGGTGAGCCAGTCCCTCGCGGTCCTGACTTCCTTGTTCATCTTCTCCCTCCTTCTGCTCTTCGACTGCACCTTGGGAGCTCAGTCCCTTGCTCTGATGTGGATGTGGGTCTCTGACTCTATCTCCATCCATCAGGTGAAATTTCTATGGTGATGATCAAGAGCTTGGGGGAGTGGGAGGCTGGAGATGGAGGAACAGTGGATATTAGAGAAGGGAATAAGATATCTGCATTAAGGGAGTCATTTTAGGATTGGCAAGAGACTTGTCTCTAGAGGGGATCCCAGGTGTCCACAGGGATGTCCCCACCAAGGTACTTGGGCAGCAGAGAAGAGGGTGCCTGAACTGGCCTTTTCCCGTAGTTATATTGATGAATATCTTGATCATCACCATAGAAACGGTGCCTATTGTAACAGAAGGTGTCTACTGGGAAGTCAAGCTGCGTAAAGTTCACTGAATGTTTGTTTCTGGGAGGCTCTTTACACTGACAGCCACTTAGAATCTAACTTTTGTATATACATGTAGCTGACCACATATAATTTGTATGGTAATGAGTGTGGAGGAGGGATATGGTCACTTCCTGGAGGAGTCACAGCTCTAACATCTATGTTAGCCACTGAGATTCCTTTCTCTTTATACTGAAAAAATGATCTTCCCAAGACTTCTGAAAAAAATAAATGGGCATACCTTCACTGTGTAAACAGCTGATTATTTTGGTTATAGCAAAGTATCCCATACCAACGGAAAAAGCACAAATTCCAAAGGTATGGGACAAAAGACAGTGCCAAGAACAGAGTTGACAATGAAGTAGAAAATCCATACCTTCCACAAGATAAATATGCCACCTATAAATGTTTGGAATACCATCAAGTACTGTATGTCTATAAATGTTTGGAATACCATCAAGTACTGTATGTCTTGTGATTGAGTTTTATTTACCAGAGTTACAATACCAAACTAAGGCTATCTGTACACACTCATGAACAAAACAAACCTGGAGGATAGAAAAGATACAATATTTTTGTTAAATTTTACTTTTGAAGTATAAAATATGTATCATATTAAAACTCTATTGTTCCAGCAATGTAAAGCAGACTATGAAAACAGGGCTTGGGATCATTTTAGTGATCAGGAAATTAAGCCGAACTCTTCACTGACCAGAAGGGAGAAAGCTCCTCCATCCCTTGCTCCTTCAGTAAATGAGGGCAATAGTTGGAGTGTGAGCCATTCCTATAAACCTCCAGCTCACCTGACTTGATTTCCCCTTCTTCATTTCTATCAGACCTTGGGATGCACTCCTTCTCCACCTCCTCCGCCTCTCTGCCTTGCCTTCTTCTTAGCTGGGGTGGACCTATTTTCATTGGTGCAATTTTTTTTTAAAAAAAAAAAAAAGATACTAAAAGGTCCCTGAGAAAGATCTGTTCCTCTTTTTGATGCTTTATAACATTCCCAGGCTGAAGGTATTTCCTCTGAAGTTCTCTTTAAAATGAACGGAGGAAACCTGAGATTCAAGTGATCGCTTCTTCACCAGGAGCAGGCATGGGAAGAAATAACAACCCAAGGGAGGAAGATGCGATAAAAAAAACAACTGCTTAGAATGGTGTTTGGAGAAAATTCTGTAAATATTTATGCAAAGACAGCTTTGCAGAGCACACCGAGCTGCATCAGAGCTGTTCCTGCCAGTGTGCAGGAAGCCTCACAGTTGGATCAACAGCCTGAGAAGCAGATGTGCCAATTTCCTGTATTTGATTATGATGATTCCTAATTATGCCAAAGCTGTGGCAATGTCCTTCCCTAGAATGACTCTTAATTTTGTTTTGCTAAAGCACACACACAACCTGTTTTGGATGTGTCGTTTATTGTCACGTTAAGTCCATGAAATACTCATTTGCTTGCTGAATAGTGCTGAGGACAATGGCTCACATGGATGCTGTTTCCATTTTTTAATTTGGTGTTCTCTAGCACACAGGGAAAAAAGAAAGAAAATATACATAGTGCTATAGCAAATGTGTCTAACTTCAGCTGATCATAAACTCCCCACTGCTTTCTACAACTTCAAATACAGTTAAACGTTAATTTCTAAAGGGCCCACTTTCTTGTCTTACACATACTTCCATTTGTAATGTCACCATCAATAAAACCTCAGCACAGCTTCTGTGACTTAGCTGCTGTGGAGAGTTGATGTGGAGGACTGGGGAGACGGCTCAGTTAGGACCAGACTTGTCATAAAGGCATAAAGGCCTGAGTTCAGCCTCAAACAGCCATATCAAAGCCAGATGTGCACACATCTGTAATTACAAGTAGTGCACACCTGCAATCCCAGTGCTGGAGACTAGAGGATCCCAGTGCCTTGCTGGCCAGCCAGCCTTGTTGAAACAGGGAGCCTTAAGTTACCTGAGGAACCTTGGCTCTAAAAGTGAACTAGAGAGTGAAAAAGGAAGTGCCCTCAGGCCTCCATGCTCACATGCACACACTTGCATGGGCACATACGCATGTTCACACACTCACTCACACACACACACACACACACACACACACACACACACACAAAGAAAACTGATATAACCCATAAAAGTTGTTAAAATAACCAACTGCCTGATTATTGGCTGCGTAGCCCTTAATTCTATCATTTGCTGTGGAAGAAAGTGCAGAACATGAACAATCCAAAATAATCTTAACTATTCCATGAGTGCCTCATACCTTCGAAGGCTTTGGTGCTCTGGACTTCAGTAGATGCACTCTTCTGTATTCCAGAGCCATAATCAATACCTGCATTTGCCTCACAATTTAAAATGTTCATTTCATTTGGAATCCTCTATTTATACTGTATGGTAATCCTGTGAGACCAGTATTCTCATAGTCCTTATTTAGAACTACAGAAGTAATAAAAATGATTAAATCATATCATCTAAGTAAGAAGAGCAATCAAGGCTTAAATTCCAACATAGACATTAGTCACTAAGTATTTACTGTTTGTTTTGGGGGTATCGGAAGTTATCTGAGGTGGGGTCTCACTGTGTAGCCCAGCCTGGCCTGGCGTTAGTAGTCTGCCTTGGCCCTCTGCATGTGCGGATTACAAGCATGCAGCACCATGCCTGGAAAATAACTATTTATTAATTTTATTATTTGTGAAAAATAATGAAGAAAATCTTGACTTTGGATGCCCCGCACCAAATCTTACAGTTTTATAATTGTACAAATATATGGTGTACAGGAACATGACTTAGTGCATGAATGAACGCGGGGTGTAAGGATTAAGTTGGAGCAAAAAGCATTGCCCTTTCTTTACCATTTTAGTGGTTTTGTTTGCTTGCTTTATTTTTTAAAAAACACTGAATAATTTAGTTTTTGATTCTTGACAAATTGGAACTGTGTCTTTTTTTCCTGGTGTCCTGTTGTTCTTTATATCAGGAACCAACTCTGGTCCCTCTACCTCAGGGGGAAACCTGTAGATCTTTGTCTCCAGTCTTCTCTTCATCCTACCTACTGTGTTTCTCCACGTGGTAGTCCAGATGCAATGCAGGGACTTGACTGAGACGTGTGTAATACCCGAGTTTGAGAAGGAGAGACTTTGCTTTCTTTGTGCCCTCCTTTCCAGCAGCACTCTAACACAGACCTGGGAACACAGCAGTTAGCCCCCATCACTCACATGAACCTAGCCGGCCCTTGTCAAGCTCGAACTCAAGGTAACTATTTTAACTTGAAAGAATAGCATTGGATAAGGCCTTCAGTTGAGGTAGGTGATATGAAGGTCATCTCTGGAAGCAGGAATGAGTGTGGGGTGAAAAAGCAATTAAGATGTCACAATCTAGGCAGCAATTCTGGGAGATAGGAACTTGTCTCCTCAAGAATTTGAAGGCACTGTGCAGATAACATAAGCAGGCCCTGAAGAGCAGGGAGTAGAGGATTTCCTTGTAGGGGATATCCATTGATTGAGGCTGAACGTGGTAGTATCTCCACATCAACAGGACTCACCAGAAGCTTCCAACAGCTTTGTAGAAAGTTCTAAAGAAGAAAATGGGATGACTGAGGACACTGGAGAGTATGAACCTGAGAGGACCTTAGTTTATACTCAGTATTTATTTACACACAGACAGACAGACAGAGACAGATCACACACGCACACACACACACACACACACACACACACACACACACATTTTTGCTTGCTCTAAAATTCTATCTGGTATCATATGCCTCCAGCCAGAAGAATGAATGCATTTTAGAATTCTCTTCAGTATGGAACTACGTAAATTCTCTGTTTAGGCTTATCTTTAAAGATAATCTTACTTCTTCCTAGAGTATTTGACAGTTGCCTCAGTGTCAAATTTCAAGTAGGCAGTCCTTTTCTCCCATTAGTCTGAAGCTGCTCTGCCGTCTTCTACCATTACTTCAGCTCATCTTTCTCAATCTCTCTCTCTTGTCCCTCCCATGCTTTAGTGTGTCTTTGTTCTCCATGCTTGGAGGCCTATGCCCTGTCGGAATCTTTTCCTCTAAACCATTTTCTAATTCTTTTATTTTCTCAGTACATTATATGACCTGTCCTAATTTCCTCTGTGGATTTTTAAGTCCCCATTATATTTACTTTTAAAGTTTTCCTATATGTTCAAAAAGAGAGTTGCTCTCTCAGTTATTTTTATTTATGTTAACTCATTAAGTATAGCAGTGAGAAAGTTAATGTGATTGTCTTAACTCATAATTTTAGTTTTTATCAGGATATTTGTTTCTCTTACACCCCTCTAAGATGGAATTCAAGACTGAAAATGCAAGTAAACGTTATAATTATATAGAGATAATTGAAGTCCTGACAGTGGTATCTTGCCCCAGAGAAGATTTGCAGTGTTTCTCTGAGTTAGGGGCTTTCTCCAGAGCTTTTCATTCAGGCATGACTGGGAAACTTTGGGATGGACTGTCTCCAGTCATCACTTACATAGTTCTGACATGTTTAACATGTTTCCATCACCTGCCCCAAATCTTCAGTCTGTGTACTGCTTAAAACTGAAATTTTAAATTTTAGTATTGGCCTTCACATTCTATTAACTGAATTTCCTTTCTCCCTCCTTCCAAATCTTGTATCTACTGTTCTTCAAACTGTCGTTTCATGAAAATGGTTTCTCTGACACTTCCTGTCTACCTTTCCTCTTTCATTTCTGTGCCAGCGATGTCAGGCCCAGAAAGCTCTGATCTGCATTCTAAGCCCTCATCCTTTTCAGCTTTCTAGATCTATCCAAATTCCATCTTGTTTAGTGAAGCCATGATTTGCAATCAAGTTTACAGCACTATCCACTTCCTTTGGGTAATATATTCCCTCAGATTTTACTTAGCAAGAATAAATTTGTTGGCTGTGGTGTTAATATAAGAGCAAGGGATTTATTATTCCAGATAGGTGTCATTTCCCTTGTAGCAGATATTTTGACTCATTCATCCCATTTCTGCAATACATGGAAATTCTATACATAAAAGCTGTGTGTATATTAGTTTCTCAAAATAATGCAAATCTTTTCTAAACTTTCATAATTTTCCTAAAACCATTGGGGATTATTAGTCATGTATGCATCTAGCTTCCCAAGTCATCCTCTCTCTTAAGTAAGGGATTTCTTCCAGAGAAGAAAGGTTCTTATGGACCCGGAGAGATAAATTAAGTTATTTTATTGATTCTCAAATAAAGCAAAAATGTTTATAATAAGTTCTTTGCAGTGATTCTTATGTTATAAAGGCAACTTTATCCACCATATATGAGCGAGGTGAGAAAAACAACATGGTTGACTTCTAAAAGTTGTTTTGCTAAAGATTATCCTTGGTGCATACTTATGCTGAGCCAGACCTCTACTCCATTGCTGGGGGAAATGCAAAATGCTACAGCTGCTTTGGCAGACAGTTTGTCATGCAATGAAGTGATCATGGCTTTATATATTTTTGATATGTTTCCTCATGTGTTGAAAATTTATGCTCACACAAAACTTATACACAGGTGTTTAAAACAGGTGTGTTCATCATTACTAAAAGTTAGAAGCAATTAAGATATCTTTCAGTAGGGAAATGGGTCAATTGTGGTACAGATAAGACAACAAAGTACTATTCCATATTCTAAAAGAACTGTCCTGTTGAGTTATGAAATGACCTGGAGGAAACCTGCATAGATAATGCTCATTAAAAGTAGCCACTTTACAAAGGCCACTTTCTGTCTGATTCCAAATATATGACATGCTAGAAAGCTATGAATAAAGTAATAAGACCGATGGTTTCCAAGGATTCAACAATATGGAGAGATGACTAGAAGGTACACAGGATTTGGAGCAGGTAAAGAATTCTTCAGGGCACTGTCACTGTGAGTACATGTTATTTAAATATGTATTATGTTACACATATTTAAGCTATACAGCATCAGAGACCAAGAGTGAATTCTAATGTACAGTGTGACATAGTGCATCCATGTAGGTTTATCATTACTCTCGTGGGCTGAGTAATGTGCTTGCCTTAAAACATAAAGACTAAGTGCAATCCCAACAACCAACAATAACTCCAGGTATGGTGGCAATGCACCTGGAATCCCAGTTTCTTTTACAAAAAAAGGAAAGAAGTGGAGCCCTGAGACTTGTTTTTCAGTAGCTTATGGTATTTGGTTGGCTCTAAACCAGTGGGATGAATGGCAGATGAGGGACAACCTCTCAGGTTGTCCTGAGGTCTCTATACACATACATGGGCATGTGAACAGACCCCACACACACACACACACACAGACAACTTTGGTGAGAGACAATGACAATGGCCACCATGTGATGTCTCAGAGCACAGTGAAGGGGGGACAGATGAAAAACCTCTCTAGTTTCACCATGATTTCACAGTGAACCTAAAACTAGCTTTAAAATTGTTCTTAAGGAAAAACAGTGAGTTAAATCTAGCATTTTTGAGCAAACTTTTTAATTAAATTTAATGGCTAACTTAAATTATTTTTGAAACAATAAATCCCCCAAAACATTTTTAAATCCTTATAAGAAAACAACTTTGAAAATAATTTAATAAATTTAGGTAGTGTAGAAATACTTTTAATAATGGAAGGACAGAGGCATAACGGGGATAAAAAGGTGGGGGTGGTGACTGTGACCAGAACATACTCCACATATTCTCCTCAATTGCCACCTTCTCTATCAGATAGCAACTCCAGGAGAGCAAAGACACTTTTTAGTTTTCCACTAATTTTATACTCAGAACCCAAGGCAATAGATGCTATGTTATATGAGCACACCCAGCTGTTGACTGGAGAAATCAGTGCTGCTGACTGCTGGGGCTAACTTTAGTACTTATACCTGTGATCCTGAGAGGCCATCAGATTTCAATTATTGCATAAGGCCTGAGCCCCTGCAAAGATACAGAGAGTCTACTGAACGTTCAGCCAACTGCAGGCTACAAAGCACAATTCAGACTCTTTTGCAGTTTGCCCTGTTCCCACACCCAGCTTAGCTTAACATAATGTTATACTCCAGGCCTTTGGGAATACAAGGCATGTTCATCTTTGGTACCAGATAAAGATATGAAGATGTGACTTGGAGAGGAATCATAATGATACTATAGCCACACCTACCACCAGCTCCCATCATCCCAAACCCAGGCTTTCTTCATTCTAAGCTTTGAAACTTGTCTGCTTCTAACATCTTTTGTCTCTGAAAGACCCCTCTGCATCTTACTATGCTGTTCTAAGTTGTATTCTCACTTTCCAGCTAAGCAGTCTTCTTGACTCTCAGCTCACAGCCCTGATCAGACACTAACACTAAACAACCATGAGCAGTAGGAGGGACAGCAGATTTTAAGACCTTCCTGGTGAAATTTAGAAATATGATCCATTATACTTCCTGGTCTAGTCTTGGCCTTGTGATTCTCACTAATAATGTTTGAGAAGGATACAGATCATCAAGGCTATAACTGTTAAAAACCAAGCAAGGGTTTGAAGATTCAAAATGATCAGCTGGATGTGTTGACACAGATATCTTTATCCCAGATAGTCATGAGAAAAATGTTCTAATTCCCCCAGTACAGTGTACTTAGAAAAGGTTTGTGAGTCAAATCCTAACTCTATCGCAGATCAGTTTGAGGCTGTTTGGCACCTCGGTGCAAACTTCTTCATGCACAGACATCTGCAAGATTTCTGTGAGCATTTCATGAGGTATCTACATAATAACTTCATAGATGTAGATCTTCACTTATCAAGCTACTGGCACACAGCCAGTGTTGAGGAAATTTTAATTATTAATTGCTATTTTTAAAGCCCAAGTCTTTGCTTGCACCCAATTTTCATTATCACTGTTTTTCTCTCTTTTCTTTAGTCAGTGGCTGCACATTATTTTAATGGGGTTTTCACTGATATGAAAACAGCACATACTACAATTCTTATACACTCCGTCAGTAAGACATTAGCATTTTTGGATAACAGGAGGCAATGGTGAAAAGTAGTTGGACTGGTGGACTCTGGACAGTGATGGCTCTGCCATGTCCTTATTGGGATAGTCAACTCAGTTTTATAAGCTGAAAAATTTGGGTAATATTTATGGCTGAAACACCATCCTGAGTGAGGAAACCCAGACCCCAAAAGATGAATATGGTACGCACTCATTCATAAGTGGGTACTAACTATAAACAAAGAATAGCCTATAGTTCATGATCCAAGAGAAGCTAAGTAACAAGGTGAACCCTAAGAAAAACATATATGGTTCCACCTAGAAAGTCTAAATAGACAAGATTGTCTGACAAAATTGAGAACGTAGGGGTGGGAGAGAAGAGAGGGTGGAAGGGGAAATGAAGGGGACAAGGGGAGGGGTGAGGAGAACTTGAGGGAATGGTATAGTTGAGATAAAGGGAGGACAGAAATGAGAGCAGCATGGAAAGAGATATCTTGAATAATGGAGCCATTATGGGGCTAGCAAAAACCTGGCTCTAGAGAAATTCCCAGGAATCCACAAGGATGACCCCAGCTAGAGCCTAAGCAAAAGGGGAGAGGGTGCCCCAACTGGTCTTGCCCTGTAGTCAGACTGTTGAATATCTTAACCTTCATCCAGAATCAGATGAAAACAGAGGCAGAGACCTGCATTGGAGCACTGGACTGAGCTCCCAAAGTCCAGTTTGAGAGTGAGAGAAAAGAGAATATGAGCAAAGAGGTTAAGACCAGGATGGGTACACCCACTGAAACAGTTACCTGAGCTAAGGGGGGCTCACTAACACCAGCCAGACTGGGAAGGAACAAGCATAGAACCAAACTAGTCTCTTGAACGTGGCTGACAAATGCATGGATAAGGAAGACTGAGTGGCCACTGACAGTGGCACCAGGATTTATCTCTACTGCTTGTACTGGGTTTTTGGGAACTTATTCTCTTTGGATGGATACCTTGCTCAGCCTAGATATAGTAGGGACGGCCTTGGATCTTCCCCAAAGCAATGTGCCTTACCCTCTCTGAGAAGTGGATAGGGGATAGAGGGGGGAGTAGGTAGAGGCACTGGGAGGAGGGGAGGGAGTAAGAACTTGAATTGGTATGTATAATGAAAAAAAGATAGTTTGCTTTCTATTTTAAAAAAAATAAAAATAATAAATATTTATTTATGTCTGCTTGATGGGATTATAATGAAAAGAAAACAGTAAAAATCACAGTTACATATTAGAGTTTGTGCTTCCTTAAAAGTTTTTACGTTTTTAATACAGGAAGTGTTACTTAAAACCTGTGATTGGAACAGAGTTATTTGAAAGCAAGCAGAAACATCATTCATGCCCAGATCAAGGCCCCAAGGTACCTGTCTCCTAGAGGCCTTATTTTAAAACTTACCATTGTTTCCTTCTTTCATGGTAGATTTTCCCCCTTGGCTTTCAATGAGTCCATTTTAAACCTCCTGATGGCTGTGAATCAATTCTCTATTTCTCTCGCCCAGCACGTGCATCTAATTCCGCTGGAAAAACAGAACAAGGAAGAACAAAAGGCGTTTGAGATGAGAACAGTGGGTGCTGGAGAATCTTTGCGGTGAATGCTCTCCATTAGAGCTCCCGCTTGCCTGCTGGTGTGAAGAAGAATCTCCTCTCCATTTTTACCTCACTACAACCCACAAGCCCAGTGCATGCCTTTGTTCAGAGTCTCTGATCAAAACCTGGTGTACAAACGCTTGCATTGCTTTAGTAATCACCTGCGTTCTGCACTGAAAAGACACGGGTGTAACCATAAAGAGAAAAGGTAGTGTGAAGAACATGGGAGAAGGGAGAGAAAAGGAGGAAGACATGTTTTTCTTTGGGTTCACCTTGCTATTTGGCTTCTCTAGGCTTGTGAGCTATAAGCTTAATGTCCTTTGTTTATGGCAGGGTCCACTAATGAGTGAGTACATACCATATTCATCTTTTTGGATTTGGGATGATAGAGTTTTCTATTTCCATCCATTTGCATGCAAAATTCAAGATGTCATTGTTTTTTACCACTGAGTAGTATTCTAATGTGTATTCCACACTTTCTTGATCCATTCTTCCATTGAGGGGCACCTAGGTTGTTTCCAGGTTCTGGCTATTACAAATAATGCTACTATGAACATAGTTGCACAAATGCTTTTGTATTACGGTTGAGCATCTCTTGGGTATATTCCCAAGAGTGGTATTGCTGGATCCTGAGGTAGGTTGATCCCCAGTTTCCTGAGAAACCGCCATACTGATTTCCAAAGTGGTTGCACAAGTTTGCATTCCTACCAGCAATGGAGGAGTGTTCCCCTTACTTACTCCACATCCTCTCCAGCATAGGTTATCATTGGTGTTTTTGATTTTAGCCATTCTGACAGGTGTAAGATGGTATCTCAAAGTTGTTTTGATTTGCATTTCCCTGATCGCTAAGGAAGTTGAACATGACCTTAAGTAGCGTTTGGCCATTCGAACTTCTTTTGTTGAGATTTCTCTGTTCAGATCATTACCCCATTTTTTAATTGGGTAATTTAGAACTTTTATGTCTAGTTTCTTGAGTTAGAGTTCTTTAAACATATATAGATTCTCCTGGAAATTGGAAGCTAACTAGATCTCCAGGCAAAAGTTGGAAGCACTGGAGTGGGGATGGGGGTGGAGGTGGGCAAAAGGAAGAGAGGGAGGGAGAAGGGAGAAGGAAAGAACTGGGGAGAACTTGGGGGAGTGGGAAGGTAGAGATGGAGGAAGGATGGTTATAGGAGAAAGGATTAAGATATCTACATTAAGGGAGTCATTTTAAGATTGGCAAGAGACTTGTCTCTAGAGGGGATCCCAGGTGTCCACAGAGAAGACTGAATGAGCATATGACCAAACTGGAATCTCTGAATGTGGCTGGCAAGGGGGACTGACTGAGAAACCAATGATAATGGCACTGGGACCTGTCTCTTCTGCATGTATTGGCTTTTGGGGAACCTAGTCTATATGGATGCACACCTTCTTAGGCCGGGATGGAGGGGGGAGGGCCTTGGGCTTCCCACAGGGCAGGGTACCCTGCCCCCTCTTTAAGAAGCAGGGGGAGGGAGGAGGGGTAGTGGGGGAGCAGGAGGGCTGGGGACAAGGAAGTAAATGTAAATTTCTCTTTTAACAATAAAAAATAAAAAGGAGGAAGACATGAGAGACCAAAACAAAAACAAAAAAACAAAACAAGAAAGGCGATAATCATACAGGGAAAGAAAAAAGAATAAGACAATTAGGGAGGTGACTAGATAAAGTAAAAAGAAAAAAAAAAGACTAGAGTCTAAAGAAAGTGACTGGAATCCACCCCAAGACTGATAGACACACGGAGCTCCATGGACTGCTGGAATTCACTCCGTGACTGAGTGGACATGCACAGCTTTGTTGATTGCTGGAATCCACCCCATGTCTGAGCGGACACGCAGAGCTCCAGGGACTGCTGGAATCCACCCTGTGTCTGAGTGGACACGCAGAGCTCCAGGACCATTTCACCGCTCAATGGCTGTGTGGCCTAAGACAAGCAGACAAGCCTGCCCTCCATGCCTCGCTCTCCTCTTCTTCACAATGAGGAAGACTGAATTGCTTGTCTCACAAGGGTGTTGTGCTGCATGGAAACCTTTGTGAATAACTTCAGAATGTTAGTGCTTATAAGCGTCAGTGTGGTTGTTAGTTGAAATATTTATTTTTATAATTAGAATAATAACAACCATTGTTACACTTCTTAGGTCATCAACCTTTACGGTTTCTGCTAGCTCCTACAGCATCCAATCATTAGGAAAACACTGAGTAGAGACACGGAATGCACTCATGGGCAATGCTGAATGTTATCATCTCACTGAGAATGTGCTAAGGAGAATTCAGCCAAACAAATCGTTTCACAGCTCCCACAAATGTGCTGCAAACGCAGATAAAAAGAAAGCTAACTGCATTTTACGCTGGATTTAGTTTGTTTTAGAATATCCAGGCACCATCCTAACAGCAGGATGGCCTACTTTTGTTGTTGTTTTGATTTTTGTTGAGCTCTCCCTGGAGAGGCAGGGAGAGGATGTCCTACTTAAGACACCAGGATCTAGAGGAAGACTAAAAAACATGGGTTTAACTGTGTTGCATATGCTTCCCAGGGAGCTCTCCCCACAATCCAACATGAGCATTCTACACCTGTCTCTAGCATCTCAGAGTAGACAAAGTGGCAACTAATTCACACTATTGAACCCAGATGAAAGTTCTAATCAAAAAGATCTCATCAGATGTTCAGATATTCTGAAGTTTACTGAGTCCCATTATGTGTTGACATGTTTACTCTGATTTGTTAAGAGGAAGTAGAGCTTTTTTTTCCACTTAGCAGGAGGTGTCTATAGTCAGGCTCCTCAGGGACTTCAGCAGTTCAAGCAAGGTGAGTGACAGACTTGATTACAACCAACAAGAAAGGGAATCTAGATAATGCACATTGTCACCTCCCCTCCCCTCTAAAATATCTCACATTACACTGCCAAAATAAGAAACTTTAGAAAATACAGCCCACTGACACCCACACTTTATTATACTACTCATAATAACACAGCTAGTCAGACACCTATTGTCTGGCTTTGTGTGGCTGGAAGGCTGATGAACCTGTACTTTTCTTCACCATCTGACTCTGTCACTTTTTAACAGTGGGAGCAGGACAAGAAGAGTCACTCCAATGAACTGAAGGGCCGTGTCCATGACATCATAGAAAAAGAAATGAACTGCAGTCTAGATGCCTTACTTTTGCCAAAAAGCATGGGGTTGCCATTTTTAAAAACTTGAAAGCAGTAGATTTCACATGTGAGTTACAGAATTTCCCATAATTTCACACACATGACCACTTACAAGTTCTCATTGGCCTTAAAGCAAAATATCCTTTTAGATTAATCTCTATAAAAACATCCTGCATAGGCTATATTTTTGATCCTGAGAACAAAGACTCTACACAAGACGGGAAGATACTTGGGACACAATACATATTCTTCATCAAGCCTTGTAATTGCATGAACTTTCTTATTGTGCTTTTATTTTCTTTTTCTCTGATGAGTTGTAAATGTCAGCTTTGCTGAGGTGTAGTGACTTTGATTTTCCATAAATTATTATGATTTAATTCTTACATGTATTCTAGTAGAAACTTCAACTCACTAATTTAAGACATCTCAAGTTAGATCTGCCTCGGTCTCTTTGGCTTGTAAGTCTATTATTTCATGTTCTTCCCTTTTTCTTCACCTGAGGATAATGCTGAGATGCTCACCTGTCTCCAGCGACAGATCATGGATATGAAATGTGCCATCTTTGGTCCACATTAGTTAATTCAGTTTGGTTCTCTTAATCTTTGTGTACCTGTCACAGATCTCTTGGTCTCTGTCCTGACATCCTATAGCGGCCTCTATGGGGGCACCAGTTTGTAAGCCAGCAGCCCTCTGTGAGGCAATTTATCACCCCAGTAAGAATGTGAGATTACTTGTCACCCCACAAGATTGTGAAAGGCTGTCTTTAATCCAGTCAGCAGATATTTCTTTGGCCAAAGTTGACATACCATTTAGTCATGTTTGAGGGCCATGTTTGCATGCTGCACCTGTGGATGTCCATTGAAATTCCATTTCCCTGGGGTCCTCACATACTTAACTAGGCTCTCTTCTGCTTTCCCTCTAAGAATTAGAACTCCACAGAATGTAAGTATGCAAGAGCCTTTCTGGCAAATACTAAGGCTTCTTCTCATCAACTCATTTAAGTTTAATTTTTTCCCTCAAAAGTTTGGATAAACCAAAAATGAGTATTTAGAAATATATTTGAAGTATTTAGTTTTTGATACAAATCAATTGTACTCTACATAGTCTGTTGTTAGTATTATCAATACACTATCATTAGACACTTGGACTTAAGAATAGAAATTCCACTTCCTGGTATCTTCTTCACTTTCTTTCTTCAAAGATTTAAAGTTTGCAACATACAAGTCTTCTACTTATTTGGTTAGAGTTACTCCGAGATATTTTATGCTATTTGTGGCTATTATGAAGGGTGATGTTTCTCTAATTTCTTTCACAGCTCTTTTATCATCTGTGTACAGGAGGGCAACTGATTTTTTTTGAGTTAATCTTGTATCCTGCTACATTACTGAAAGTGTTTATTAGTTGTAGAAGTTCCTTGGTAGAATTTTTGGGATCACTTATGTAAACTATCATATCATCAGCACAATCCCAGAGAACCTAGACAACAATGAGGACTCCAAGAGGGACATACATAGAACTAATCTACATGAGAAGTAGAAAAAGACAAGATCTCCTGAGTAAATTGGAAACATGGGGACCTTGGGAGAGGGTTGAAGGGGAGGAGAGAGGCAGGGGGGGGAGCATAGAAAATTGTAAAGCTCAATAAGAATCAATAAAAAAGAATAGAAATCCCACATTCAAGTCTCAGTGTCAACACATACATATATATATCTATCTGATATTACATACATTAACTTCTCTGGTGTTCTTTAATGTTGTATAAAAAGATTTTTGTCTCAAAGGGTAGTAATAACTAAATAAATATGTATGTATTGTTCAGAAATATATTTGGATTGTAGTAAGCAGTTATCTTTATTGTTAAGTTAATCAAAATTATTATTATTTGGTAGTAAGAATGTCAAGAATTGAATGTAGGTTCTAGTAAGCACCTTGTGCTGCTCATCTTAAGGCAATGGACCACAGCCTACATAAGGAAACTCCTGCCATATCTTTTTACTATAATGGATAAAATTTAACATATTTCTAACCAATATGGCATCCCATTTAGTTTATACTAAACATAAATGAAGTTATTGCAGTGGTTAACACTGATAAAGCGGGATCAACCTTTTTCAAAAAAAATCTAGATTTATATTTAGTAGATCTAAAATAAAACGTCATCTCAAAAGTCAGCCTACCCAGTGAACTCCTACCTAATTATCACCATGCTTTCTTTCATGTGCACCAACAGCAACTTTCACCATCACCTCACAGAAAACTAAATGTGATTTCTCATTTTTGAAGTCCCACAATCACCTCTGTTTCTTTTGTGACATTATCTCCTTACATATTGTGTTATTTTTACTCTTTTCCTTGTCTAGTCTCACCATCTACATAATTGACTCTTGTTTATTTTCCTTTGATTATAATTTCTATTATGTTTTATATAAGAAATATTGATTATAAGTAAATGCTATTCAATATAATTCATAAATCCATCTGTGTAAGATGTAGATAAATATATTAAAAAGCCTGCAAGAGGTCCTATGTAGGAGGGTCTGTCTTTATTTCTGTGCTTTGATTAGTTGAATAAAGACTGCCTGGCTTATAAGATAGGTCAGCCCTTAGGTGGGAGGAGTAGACAGAACAGAAGTTCTGGGGAGAAAGCGTCTAATGAGCCAGTCGCCATGAGGCTCCCGCGGCAGATGGAAGTACAGTAGAACCATCCGGTAAGTCACCAACCTCGTGGTGACATACAGACATTTATAATGGGTTAGTTTAGATGTGAGAACTAGCCAAGAAAAGGCTGATGATAATGGGCAAGGCAGTATTTAAATTAATACAGGTCTCATGTGGTTATTTTGGGCATAAGCAAGCAACCAGCCGCTGAGCGGGCCAGCGGCTGGGGGCTGGGGGCTGGGTGCTGGGAACATACAACCTGCACACCTCTCCCCTAATTACAACAGTCCTAAATTTGAAAATGTAATAAAGGTCGTTGTTTTATAGCATGGTCATTGAAGAAAACTGCAACAGGCTTAAATCACAAATTATCATACTGTGATCTGTGCAAAAGTCTGCATGGCCTTCTTATTTTCACTTTTGTGATGAGATGGCTACAAAGATTAAAATATGTATAAAAATACTTATCACGTTATCTCATGTATACTGGTCATGAGTTAAGAATAGCTACTAGTAGCATGTACCCTTAGTTTGATTTAAGTTAGTCATTTTAATTGAAATTCTATGAATAGAAAGTAAGAGACTGTCAATCTAGATACACTTTGTTCACCAAAACTTGTAACTCTTACCTTATTGGTGAAAAGGATATTACATATCCTTATATGTAAAAATGATACTGAGTTGTGTATGATCATCAAGTTGAAGCTGGAGGATCATGAGTTTGAGGACAGCCTCATCTATACAACTAGACCATTTCACAAACAAACAAAAAAAATAAAAATCTTGAGATAATCAGTCATATACATAGATCTTGAGTAATCACAGAGTCCTTATAAAAGGAGGTAGGAAGACTGGGGAGACATTCAAAAGCTAGACATGGCCACACATGCCTATAATCCCCGAAATAGATAGGTAGAGACAGACTGGTCCTGGGAATTCTCTAATCAGCCAACCTAGCCCAACAGCTGGCTACCAATTCAATTAGACACTATATCTCAAAGGAATAAAACAGAATTATAAAGGAATATGTTCAATGTCCTCCTCTAGGCTCTGCATGCACACACATGGACACATCACACACCACACACACACACACACACACACACACACACACACACACAGAGGGGGGGAATAGAAATAACAAAATGTGGTGGTCATGAGTTGGGCACAGAATTCATTAGTAACTATGTGAAAGGAATCTTCCTTCAGAGGCTCCATAGCAGCCAGGTCTCCCAGGTAAGTTTATTTCTTTGTGCTTCTTACCTCCCAGAGTCACAGAAGCTGTGTCTGTTTGAGACAGCAAATATATGATAATTCACTACATCAGCAAGAAAATTAATATGAAGACCACAAAACTAAAATCAAGATATTACTACTACAAAAGGCAGTTTGATGATTTATTAAAAGTTAAACATACATTGCTATATGATCAAATAATATGGTGCCTAAGTATATATCAAGAAAAAGAAAATGTGGTTTATACATAGTCACAGCACACAGTAACTTATTCATAATCACTCAAAACTACTAACAACCAATGGATTAATAAAAACTAAAATTATATATATATAATTTGAAGCCATATATATATATATATATATATGGCAGAATACTATACCATAGCAAAAAGTTAAATTACCGATATAATCACAAGGATGTATGTAGCTCTTTCTGCTGGTGGACATCTAGACAAAATTTACCTACTGTGCCATTCCATTTACAAGAATTAACAAGACAGGGTTAATTCACTTTGCTAGAATTCAGATCAATTGTTGCATAGGAATGTGGAGATAATTGGTGTAAAGAAGCATAAGCTCTGTTTTGAAGAAATATTTTGCATTTTGATTATGGTAATAGATACTCAGGTGTGCAAGCATAAAAATATGAAGCACTTACTAAATTTTCCTAGTTAACTGAATGATTACTAATGTAACAGAGACCTTAAAAGTGGCAAGGACACTAATATACACTAGACTGTTAAATCCATGTGGACTTCAAATGTTCTCTCATCTGAAATATAGTACTGAGGATCTGAATGCACACAATTAATTTGGAGCATTGCAAACCTTCAGATGTTGTTAAAATAGATAAAACATGAAAATTACTATTTTTGAGTATCTTTGTTGAGGGATATGGTATCTCTTTAGGAAAGCCATATGTTTTAGACTGAGACAGAATATCATCTATAAAGGTTAAAACATATATCAACAATTTTTCATGATTTGACTAATGCCAATCAATTTTTCTACTAGCTCCATTTCGTTGTGAAGTATTAAAGTATAAAAGACTATTTTCTTACAAGTCAAAAAATTATGCCCTGAGTGAACATACTTTTCCAATGAACATTTTCAAAAATTGGGGTAGAATGGTTATTATTTTATTCTATCAATTAAATGTGAAAGCTGGTATATCCTTTTGGAAGAATTTTTGCATACAAAATGCTGTCGGTTTCCAACACTCTGCATATATTTACATTCCGAATCACTGTCACTTTCATCATATGCTACCACAGTAGAATGCTTCTTCTGGAAGAATTCTAAAAAAGAGCAAAAGCAGGGAAATCTTGAGCAAGCAGGCTTTGACCAGATGCTCGCTCAGTCAAAGCCCATGCTTTTGATTGAGTCAGGTAACTATAATTATTATCTAAAAAGCAATCGAGATAGAACCAGTTTCAGTCCAAATCACGTCATCCCCCCAAGCCTTCATGCTTTTAGAGATTGGTTAAAGTGAGGATTCTGGAGTGTTTGCAACAGTGCCCCTTAGGTAATCGCCTTGAGCCTTCATGTCTGTAGGGACTGGCTAATTGAGGGTTCTGTAGCTTCCCTTGGAACACGGTCTGGAGTGCTTGACCACAGCTGCCCTCAGTACACGGTTGGGGTCATAGAGAAAAGATGAGGAAAAAAATCAAATGAAAAAGTCTAACCGTGGACCTGCATTACTTAGCTTCATTTCATAACAGATCCACAGTTGAGTGGAGGAGAAATGAGTTCTGAGACCTTTCCACATCACTTTGTTCCATATCACTTTCTGAACTAAAACCAGAATTCTGGAATGGTTTATATTTGGGGGGGGGGGTGGGGGAAGATTACTGGAAAGTCATCCAGATTCAGGAAATAGAGCAAGTTCTATAAAAGAAGAATAGAGTGTTTTCTGTTTCTGTTTTTTTCTTAAAAATGGAAGTTTGAGACCAGGGGAAATGCCTAATGAATTCTGCTTTTCATTGTGGAATAATACCTTAATTGCTAAAACCACAGCCATGACATACAGTACTGCCGCCAACCATGTACCCTCTGCCCTGGGCATTTAGGGAGATTGGAAAACACAACTTTTCCATTTTGAATGTGTCAAGAAATACATGAGAATATCATTACTATGCCACACTTATCTTTTCTCTGACAAGATGTTCTTCCTTTGGGTGTTATCAGGAACATTGCACAGAATTTACAAACATATTCCCCTTAAGGCAATCAGTCCCTTTCTCTATCAAGCCCGCTGCCATTCCACTTTTCTCCAGATCTAACTGTCCCTTTTCCAGCAAGTCCAAGATTAATTTAAAATCCATTAAAATTGCAAATTACAAAGGATACAATTCATAAATATGGCTTTATAGTTTGGCTGGCTATAGCCAAGTCCATATATAATACAGTAACTGAAAATAACCATGCTTGAGGGTAGGGAGACATGTTTTAAATACCTCCTTTGGGAGATGATAAAAAGAAAGAAAATCTCTTGTTTGTTTCTCCTTAGTTTACCCTAATTGACCCTCTGGGCACTGGTAGAACTATATACATCATGACTGAGAGCACAGTACCTAGATAGGCTAGTATGACTCGCAACAGGAAAAAAAAAAAAGAACATTGCTTGTGTCTCTTGAGTTTTCCTTAACTGTGCTTTTTCCTTTTTCTTCTCATTTGTCTGACTCTGAGGCAGTGAATACTGATTATAAAAGATGCATTGGTGCACCCAACTTCAGTCCGTCTTATCCATCTGGGTAGAGAAAGTTTGACAGGCGTGCGTGGGTGTGGGTGTGTGTTGTGAGGATGTATAAGCAGGAACGCGGGCTTGAGAGAGGGAGAGCGAGAAAATGGACTGTGAAAATTTAAGTCCACCCCAAATCCTTATTAACAAGTCTGTTATTTATCTTAACTCATTTTGTAATCAGGGCACACGGGCATCATTTTCTTCAAGCTTTCTCTGATTCGAAGGGCAAAACCAACAGATTTGAGAACTATTACCGAAACTGCTTCTCTAGACCTTGTCTTGGAACTTCTATCAGTAAAATCAAGTTCATAGGTGTAAGTAATATCCAAAGCAAAATATAGGAGTTTAAAATAAAGTTTGGCAATACGAACAGTTATCCTAGCCAGGCAAGCTTCACGTTCCGTGCATTACCTTTGGATCAGACACCTTCATTAACTCTATCCTATGCATTTTGTTCCTCCCCCCCACTATTGGTTATATTTGGGGTTTTCTTGACTTCACTTCTATCTTGTAATTCTTTATTTTCTCTAATTTTTCATCTTTTTCTTCTCCCATACTTGTTAGTGATGTCAGCCATGGAAACATCTCTTACTTTTTCCCTTTTATATATGTTAGGACTTATGTTCCTCTATATTTGTGCACTTCTTCAATCCTTGTGATTGATGAGCAATTATTTCTTTTTCTTTTCACTTTTTTTTCTAGACAGGGTTTCTCTGTGTAGCCCTGGCTGTCCTAGAACCAGGCTGGCCTTGAACTCATAGAGATTTGCCTGCCTCTGCCTCCCAAGTGCTGGGATTAAAGGCGTGCACCATCACTACCCAACTTGAGTAATTTAGTTCTTTATATGAAATAAGTAATACTCACAGAACCTCCTTGTATTAATATACTTCTCATTTAGGGAAGGTACATGGAGCTAGCCTGTGAGGGAGCAGCATGGTCAATCAATGACCCAAAGTCATGATCTCCATAACCAGCCTCCACAGGTGATTTTCCTGAGGCTATAATCACCCATCTGATTTAATTCTCACATGTAATCATGATGGTGCATCTTCTCTCAGAAGAAACAACAGAGACTAGGAGAAGGTTAGCCTAAACTAAGCTCATGGTCACATCAGGAGCAAATGTAAAAATAGGACGTGAACTGAGGTCCCCTGGCTGTCAATTTTATTGACATTTTGCTCACCATATCCACAGCTTGCACTAAAGACAGTTTCCAACTAAGCAGACTGCGGCAACACACTGCTGCCAAAGTAATCATTTTCAGATCACTGTTGAGGAACATCAACTTTTTGGTTGACTGATTCCACATTGGAGTTCTCTTTTTTAGTTACTGAAAATCAAAAGTATTGAGACAGTTAAACTGTGGTCTAGTCATTTGAGGCGAATGAGCTCAAATAGTAAATTTCTCGGTTTCTACGTTGTTTTCAGCTGAAATTTAGCTGATATTGGCTAGTTTCCCCTAGCCAAGAATTAAGTGATTTGCCTAAGAATGGAAAATATTGAGAAATGTTTCTATGTTTTACATGGTTCAAATCTGTTGGATGTTCACTGTCTTGTCTCAATAGTAACTAAACAGTATGATGTGACAGATGTTGAAGAAACTTGGGTACTAATTATACAGCTCTTTATTTTTTCTTTCTCAACTGATGAAACTGCTGGTCCTAAAGAGTTGCTTATCTTTCTATTTTCCATGGAGGTAGAAAGATAAGGAAAAAGGTATATGTATGCATTTGTGTACCCCAGAAGTCATGTGTTGGAAATTTAATTCTCTATGCCATTGTGTTCGGAGGAAGGATGAGGTGAAAGGTAAAAAGGGTCAAGAATCTAAAGATGTCTCCTGAGTTGAAAAACTCTACACAGGAAAGTTAACCCAACTGATAACACAAACAGGCTGTTAGAATCCAGAGAATGAAGGTGGAAGTTACAAAATAATCCCACACTAGCTCAGAATTGAGTACAATAAAGGGTTACTTATTTAGGAGTAGACTCACAGATCACAGTCCTCTGCATGGGCGATGAACAGGAACTTAATCCAGCAGCCAGAAGAGAAAGAGAATACGAGCATTTATAGTATAAGAGGCCATGCCCAAGTGGGCTGGTATCTTAAAGGCTACTGGCTAAAGGGTTCCTACAGTACCTCCTTCTTTTGTTTAAATAAGAGAGTGCTAAGCCTAGTAGAAAACTATATACAATAAAAACAAGTATCAAGTATAAAAATTAGAATTACAACCAGCATAAGCAATATCAAGCAATAAATATATGCTAAATATTTCAACAATTATCCTATCCTAAGCAGTCTAAGTCTTATAATAGAAATAGTTTGGACAAGTCATGAGAAGAAAGTAACTATGACTAACTATCTAGTCTTCAACCTTATTGAATACCTAAGAAGAGAAATAATATTACTTGAGTAAACAGGAAGTGTAATCAAGCAACTTCCAAAATGTACAATAAATGACAGAGACAACTGACCACCTAGGCTTCTGATGAGACCGTCAACATGTGAACTTCTGCTGGCATTCACCACTTTGAGAGTGCCTTGAGACTGCAGGAGAACTCACAGGTGGAATTTTCCATCCCAAAAGCTGCCTTTTCTGCCCAATAAAAACCTAACCCCCCCCATGCCACACACTTCTGCAAAGAGACTGGAATCCTTCAGTTGTTCTGAATAAAGAACAATTCTGCTCATGTAAGGTTGGTCTCTCCTTTCTTGTATTTCAATGTCACTTCTAGCAATCCCCATCTAGCAAAGGAAATTCAGTCTTTGCCCTATACAGAGATTCATGCCATTATCACAAGGGTGGGTGGGCAATCACAAAACTGAGCCCATATAAAAGCAAATTAATCCCCCCCCAGATCATTGAATCTTCTCTCATGGAATGACACAATAAAAAAGGGTCTCACCTGCTGGGAGCACAAAGGTCCTTGTGTTCACAGCTAAGCACTAGGCAAACCAGGGTTAAACACTCAAGGTTGTCTCATCAAAGGAAGAGATGTATAACATGTTTGTGTCCAGAAGGTTGAAATTGAAGGTGGCTAATAGCCTAAGTGACCCTGCAGTGCTAGGTCATACCAGGCTCCCCCAGGATCAGGACCAGAGATGGCTAATAGTCTACGTGAATTCTGTGCTATCTTTATGGCCAGGGGTGCTCCTAGGCTTCCACAAACATGACAGGATGCGGTTAATAACCTAGGTGACTTCTGCACTATCTGGATGACTAAGACCACACAAGATTCTCCCCTGGACTCTTAAGACATGTAGCCTATCTACAGAGACCGTCTTCATGGAAGAAGTGACTTGTACATTGGGAAGAGTTGCAGTGTAATTATGCCTCATTGTGCATACAGGATTATGTATAATAGGAAACATCTTTCCAAATTATACTCTACTTAAATATGCCTAAAATAAGTTGCCTGGTGTCAGACTCTTGAAGTTTCAGTCAAGACCTGCTACTGAGTTGTGTTGAACTGAACTTCCTTATTGCCTCGCGAGGATTGCTATTCTGATGGCCCTCATGTTTGTAGAGAATCCCCACACTCACTCACCAAATGCCAAAGCCTTGATATTATATCTCCAGCCTTCAGAACTATGAATAAAAAAATGTTCTTATAATTTTCTTAGTCTGTAGTATTCTGTTACAGAAACACAAATAGGGCTAAGATAACTCATAACAAGCACAGAAAGTTAAAAATAAATCTAAACTATTATCTTACTTTGAATAACTATTTCAGTGTACACCATAAGGTTTGTTATATTTTGAGGGGAAAGTCTACTTTTATCAAATATTGCTTCTTCATTAATGAGTTTCAAAAGCCCAGTCTGTGCTGTACCTATCAATTTAAAATCGCTTTAGTTTTGTCTTTGTCTTGCCTCTTTCTTCATATTAAAGGTATGATCTCTGTTTCCTTTCAAATTTCACCATTGCACATTGGCATTTAAAACTTTTCAGTCGACACTTCCATGGCAGCATTGCCACTCTTCTTGTATCTTTCATTATTTTCATATTTCTTGTTCTTTAAAAATATTCTTTCCCATTATTTTTCTTAAATACTATGATCTGACCATAAATAATAAGCACGTCTGATCCATGATTTTCTCCACAAGAATTTTGTGTTGTACTTTATTTCATTTCCTTCCTCCAACTTACCAGAATCCATTGGCCTCCTATGGGCTCATCACTGTCCTTAGAGAGAAGTCTAGAGTTTCATAACTGTAGTCAATAGTCCTGAGTCCATATACTGAAGGTTTGTATTATTTTCTTTCCAAATACAGAAGGTCATTATTTTATCTCTAAGTATCACCTTCAATTCTGCCCACTAATTCCATTTCATAATGTTTCCCACAGTTTACCCTTACTGGCTCTGCATTTCTTTTACCAAAAGAGCTTAGGGGCAGTGGGGAAATTGGGGTTTGTAAAGATGACAGTAAGACAACCCTATCAACCGAAGAGGCATTGAATTATTGAATAATTTATTAAAATAAAACAATACACAGATGAGAGTTAAATATTGCATTGCTCTTTCAACTAACACATGACATCGTTCTGAATGGACATTATTTAGAAAATAAGTGAATTACATCAGTTATGGAGACAATATAGTGACTGATAGGGATCCTTAGTTGTTCACAGTGAGACGCCATAGGAAATGTTCCTCCTTCACAAAGGTGAAGAATAAATGATCTCTTCTATGTGAATATAAGATTCTTTTCAAATCTGTTCTTCCTCAAAATCTACCAGACTAGACTTGCCCATGTGCCATTGTCCCTTAACATTTACAAGCCACCCAAGCACAAGGTCTTTTCCTTAATATCCATGAGCATGGTAGAGAACAGACAAGGACATTTCAAAAGTTTTGCTTGCTGTGTTAGGAAATATTCAGAGAAAGAAATGTAGATCTATAGAATGTAACCTATAAGTGATCTTATTTTAGAGCTTGCCTTACCTGTTCCTGTTCTATCCAAATAGGTTCTTGTCTGTTTCCACCAGTTATTAGCGTAAGATTTCCCATTTAGTTTTCTCCCTGGGACATCCCTCAAGGTCAGTGTGTCATAAAGCAGATCTTTCCTGACTTGATTAGTCGAGGAAGGGTAGACTTAAATACAGATAGATAAAAAGACATAAATAGTTCTGAAAACTCTGGGATTTCAAAGAATTCTAAGCAATTTATCTTTCTTTGTTATAAAATACATAATTGTTTATCCATACTAGATCAGCTCGACACCCAGAAATCAAGCCCCCAGGACACCTATAAGGGAAATGTTGCATTAAAATTAGTCTCTGAGACATCTGTTAGGTAAAGTCTTGATTAAGATATTAATGTGGGAAGGTACATTTTAATTGTAGATGGAGCCATTTCCTGATCAGGTGATCCTGGACTGTAAGAAACAGAGATGGCAAGCTGAGCACTGTCACGCATGAATTAATTCATTGCTCTCTGCTCTTGGTTAGGGATGAAAGGTGACCCATTCTCTCAGCCTCCTGCTGCTGTCACTTCTCTGCCAAAATGGACTGTAACCTCAACTTCTGAGCCAAACTAAACCCTTTCTTTCCTTAGCTGCTTTTTCCAAAGTATTTTATCACAACAGCCAGAAAAGAAACAAAGACTTCAGGTCAATACTTAAGACACTTATTGATGGCATGGATGTATGTAGCCAATGGCAGTCTACTTTAGACATTTCTTGGTTCATACTTGAAGCAGAAGTTTGTTGAGCACTGCCACACATCCTCTCAGTTCCCTGTGGGTTTTAGCAGCAGCCATTGTGGAAGATGTCACAAAAGTTGCAAACCTCTTCACCCATTCAAACCCCAACTCTCCTAAAGCAAACACTTCACAAATTAAGAGCGTCTGTGGCATATGGCATTGAGTCCAGAGTCTTGGTCCTTGAAAAGGTGTTCCCAAGATCACCCTGCTGTAGTCTCTCAGAGAATCCACAACAGGATTGAGTTTCATATCTGTATACCACCTCAGCGTCTCACCTCATATGATTTCCCTCCTTTCTCACCTCACCTTGATTGGGGATTGCCCTCTGTATGCTGTGGATACCATTGGTTAATAAAGAAATTGTCTTGAATAGCAGGGCAGAACTTAGCTAGGAGGAAAAAACTAAGCTGAATGCTGGGAGAAAGAAGGAGGAATGAGAGAGAAGCCATGTAGCCCCGCCAGAGACAGACATGCTGGAACTTTATCCGGTAAGCAGTTGCCACATGGCGATACACAGATTAAGGGAGATGGGTTAAATTTATATGTAAGAGCTAGCCAATAAGAAGCTAGAACTAGTGGGCCAAGCAGTAATTTAATTAATACAGTTTCTGTGTGACTATTTCAGGGCTGAGCAGCCAGGAACCAACAAGTAGCATTTTCTCCAACATCACCTTCCTCATTTTTAGCCAAAGCACTATTTCTCATCATCACCAAATAAACAAACATAAGCCACAGCTTTTGTCTCAGGCTTTGTCATGAAGGGATCCAAGCTAGTACACTGCACTTCAGATCCAACAACACGCTTATTGAACTGTCCATTTTGCGTCCATTTAAAAATGGCAAATTATGGCAACAATGGCAACCACGGCTGCTATTATCAAAGAAAAGGAAAAGGACAGTTTGGTGAAGAAGTAAAATCAGAAGAGAATATTTCAAACTGTCACCAAAGTTGTGAGGATACATACCTGGTGTAGCAAAATGGACAGATCTAACAAAGAGGGACTTCATACGTGACAACAAGTTCCAACCTTCGTTTATAAGTAACTATATTCAAAACTGAAAAGTTTGTGAGTGAATTTAAAATATGGTTTCAAAACTTTAAAGACAGAGCCATTAGTGGTAGGTATAATGTCACCCTGCCTCCATATCTTTATCCTGAGCTAATTAAGAAGAAAGCAGAGGAAATAGGAGACAATTACTAAGGTATTGCCTTTATGGCTTAGGCTGTCTTACAGGCCAAGGGCTGTCCTTCTGTAGACTTATTCTGTCACAACTGATGATGAAACAGCCCAGGCACCCTGAGTGCAGTACCTACCTTGGCATACTGGTATTGAAATGAAATAACTGGTGTGTGTGTGCGTGTGTGTGTGTGTGTGTGTGTGTGTGTGTGTGTGTGTGTGTTCTCCATACAGCTAGAATGGAATAGAAGCCAAGTAGCCTGTTGCTGCTTAGTTTCTCCTTCCAAATTCAACCATGAAATGTCATTCCTTCCTGTCACACAGGAGTAAGGACATGGACATCCCACTAGTCATACTCCCTCTGTGTAGAATGAGCCTCAGAGCCAGGTTAAAGCAAGCTGTATACTCCCACTAGGCTAGGCAGCAATTGCTGAAGCTCTGGTGCTGTCTGGATTAGCAGCCTCCCCACAAACAGGGAGTCCCAGACATATGAGTCTCAAGGGTAGCACTCAACCACTGAAAAAGAATCTTGAGATAAAATGCTTGGTTCCCTGTCCTTTCAAGAAAAGAGCATTCTGCTCTGCTCTGCAGACGTGCAGTGAGTAAATTCCCATCACCCTTCATGATAGCCAGTGGGAGAACACCCCCAATGCAAGAGACTAACCCTCTGTTTCTGGCTAGCAGTTAATATTACCTATTTTCAATCACTATTAATCTCCCCCACTTCCAAGCTTTTTCTGTTCACACAGTGGTATGCTGTGATAAATGTGATGATATTTTGATCATGGTAATAATTATAAATTTCATAATGCCTACATGTCATATATGTGTACATGTACTATGTTGCATGCTTTGAATATATATGTTTTATTTGTCGGTAGAACTATTCTTCATTTTTAAAGATAATTTAGGAAAAACAAAACCAGAGATGTTCCCTGGCCTTCTCACACACACATACACACACACGATTGTGCTGGAATACCCATGCACACATACATACAAATTAGAAATCAGTCTCTTTTCTGATGCTTGGACAATTCCCAGGCAGTAAGAGCTGTGCATCTGTCTGAGTCAATGCTCAGTGCTGTTAGATCCTATTGTCCAAGGAGTTTTCATAAATCAAGAATAAAATCCCTAATGTTCAATCTGTTTACCTAATGAAACTATTAAATATGCAAAAGACCTTTAGGTGCTAAAAATTAATATTACTGTAATCATCCATGCCGTAGTTACATAATAAATCAACATTCCCCTAAACATTTGAAAATTGACTACAAATGTATTTAAATTATCTTAAAATTCAATTTAAGTTTATAAATTATTATATTATGATTTTCTAATGCTCTAGTGTTTAAATGCCTTAAGTGACTTACCAGTTAAAAATACTTGGTACACGCCTTTAATTCCAGCACTTGGGAGGAAGAAACACGCGGATCTCTGTGAGTTCAAGGCCAGCCTCCTGTACAGAGTGAGTTTCAGGACAGCTAGGGCTAGAACGAGGAGGAGGAGGAGGATGAGGAGGATGAAGAGGAGGAGAGAAAAAAGAAAGAAAGAAAGGAAGAAAGAGAAAAAAGAAAAAGAAAAGATAACATTTGCTGCTCTTGCAGAAGACTAAAGCTTGGTTCTTAACACCCATTTCAAGTGGCCCACAATGACCAGTAACTTCAACTCCAGTGCAATTCAGTGTTTTCTTCTGGCCTCCGCAGGCATTCCCCATATACACACATTAAAAAGAAACCAAATTTGAATGGAAATTGGGTAAAGTATATGACCAAAATAATATATATATATATATATATATATATCATTGCAATTATAAAAAAATCAATTAAACGTTTCTGGAGTTTATATCCACTGGGGTATCTTTTACTTATCATGTCGCTCTTTTCACCTTGTTACATATTTTCTTTGTAAATGTGAGTTTCAGTGAGCTTAGCCCTTACACCTTCCTGGCAGCAACCTTAACAGATGCAAATAAGACATTTAGTAGCTAATTGGGAGTTGCTGCTTAGAGTCTTGATGGGCTGCAGGGCAAAGATGCACTCAACTTCATTTCCCTGGCATTGTCATCCACGATGTGCTCTCGTCACTGCTGCTGTTGCAAACTGACGTGAAAGTTAGTAGCTTTCAACGAAACTATTCATCGTCTCACAATCTATGTGTGTTCAGAATCGGGGCTAAGCTTAGCTGAATTTGAAGATTCGCTCCATTGTACATCAAGTCACCCTTTACACAGGCAGTCTGCTGGCTGTTTTCGGTACAGATCAAACTGAGTTCTGCTGATCGACAGGGAACAGGTCTTTGTTCTTCCACCAAGAACTAATCTTATCTTTCTGCCACAGGGCTTCTACAGGGGCCCTCACAGTATGAGCCATGAGAGAAAAGAAGTCAATAAACTCAGAGAGCTGCAGTAGAACATGGAACCCATAAGCTCACCACACCAAACTCTAGGAAATTATGCTCTGCTCCCACATCCTTCAGTTAAAGACTGGGCTCAGCACTCATTCAAGTGGGGGAACACACAAGGATGTGGGTACAGGGAAAGAAAAATTAACCTACAGTGGCTGGAAATGTATTGACATTGTGTCATATCTTGTTATAATCAGTAGATCTAGAAGCCCCACCCACTTAGAGATAAAGAATGAATTGTGTGGAACCAACAAGATTTCAAAGTGGGAACATAAAGTCAGAAGAGTGACAGAGGGGTAAAGGCCTGGAGAAGTTAGAAGGGGAAAACGCTGGGTGGTTATGATCAAAATGCATTGGAAACATTTATTCTCAATTTAATCTCATCAATTTTACTCAGTCGAGTTATCAGAGTGAATATTAAAATACTATTTAAGGTATATTTGGTTAATCTACCTCAGTATAAAAATCTCTTTTTTCTTTATGACCATGTGTGACTATGGGGAGCTTCTAGGGGTGATCATCAGCACTGAGCCCGGCTTTCTCTACATGGTTACTTTTCCAGAAACCATTTGTCTTTTTCACTGTTGTTTATACCATTCATCTGCTCTATCAGAGATAGATAGAGCTGTAATTTAGAAATAATATATGCTTAACAGAAACCTAAAACCTTTTCTAATTTTTATCTTCTTTAAAAGTATCACTATTTAAGAAAAATAGTCCTGCCTTTGGGGAAAATCAGTATAAAATCTTCTTAAGAAACTAGAAAAAGAATTGCCTTATGCCCTTGTTATCCCACTATTGGTGTACACCTGAAAGGGTCAAAGTCGACACGCATGGGGGATGCCTGCACAGCCATGTTTATTGCAGCATTTACAATGCACAAATGCTGATATCAAAGTGCGCATCAATAGAAAATGATGAAATATATATGTGATATATGTATGATGTGTGTGTGTTATTCATCCATACAGGAGAACAAAAATATTACTGAAATGGATCATTATATTAAGCTAAATAAACCAGATCCAGAAAGGTAAATATCACACATTTTCTCTCATACATGGAAGCTAGAGGTAGTTTGTCAAAGACCTGACAGCGACTGGAGAGATGGCTCAGTGGTTAAGAGCACTGGCTGCTCTTCTAGAGGACATAGTTTTGATTTCCAGAATCCACATAAGAGCTCATACTGTTTGCAACTTAGGTTTAAGGAACCTGATGCATGCTTTTCTGGATTTCTAGGCCACCAACCATGCATGAGGTACACAGACATACATGCATGCAAAATACCCATTCACATAAAATAAAGAGAAAGAAAAAGTTTATATTAAAAAGAAGGCAGGGGTAAGACAGGCCAAAGGGATGAAGGAAGAGAAAAGATCATGAGAGTTAAATAAATTGGTTACATTGCATATATATATGAGAATGTCACAAGGAATCTCATTGTTTTGGACAAGTAATATACACCAATAAAGAAGAAAAATGGTATGTCAATTCTGTTACAGTCATTTTATTTTTGTCTTAAAAACTTTTATACATACATTTTTCTTATTGATGTGCCATTGTGAATTCATAGACTTTCCCACGTTGAATTTATATCAGTAAGTAACAATTATTTTATTTTACTGCCCAAGTTTTCCCAATTTGAATAGTGAATCTTTCTCTAGATAGAACCTTTATCAGTTTTTTCCTCTTAACATTCCTAAAACTACTTGCTTTTGTCAAAAGTGGTATGCGTCTTCCACATCTTAACATTTTCACAGTTCAACATAATGAAACACTATTCTGTGAGGAGTCATGTTTTTCTTCAGCTGAAAATAGTACAGAATAAGAAGAAGAGGAGGAAGAAGAGAAAGAGGAGGCAAGGAAGAGTGAGGGGGAAGAGGAGGAGGAGGGGGAGAGTGGGAGGGAAGAGGAGGAAGGGAGAGGGTGGGAAAGAGGAGAAGAGGAGAAGAGGGAGAGGAAGAGGGGAGAGAGAGCAGGGGGAAGAGGAGGAGGGAGGGGAGATTGGGGGGAAGAGGAAGAAGTCTGGCCTTCAGCGATGCACATACTGGTCTTGTAGGAGAGAATGCTAGTAACTCCTGGATCTCAAATGTTTGCGGTTTGTGTGGGATGACTTTTAGTTTTTCGGGTCAAGTTTCAAGTTGACATTTTAATCCAGTATTAACATTAGACATGATGTTGCTTTATCCTGTTTTTAACTGACTTTTGCAATCGACGCACGATGCCTACCACATGAAATGCAGTCAAGCAAGTGAGCCTAAATAACTGTTCCGAGTTTCCTAATGACAAGATGAAAAACGTCTTGACGTAGTCTAAGAGAACATGCCAACAACGTAAAACTCACGTCAGGTCAGTAAACATTGTTGAGCAATCTTTATGAGAACCTCCTGTTTCCCATAAGGTTGTGAATTTCTGTTGTTATTCTCTTCATGTGACCATCAGCTTCTTGGTGTCCCATTATGCAGACACTCTATACCCAATGTCCCTGCCTATCTTGAACCACTTCGTTGCCTATCATTTGCTTGCTTCAGGCTTTTGTTTTATCTTTTCGCTTGTTTGGTTTTTCTCTTTTACTTCCGTGTGTCTTTAATTAGTCTTATTTTTCACTACATTCAAAGTAATGGCTTCACCCATGGCATTTTCATACCTGTTTTGCCCCTGTCATTCTCCTTGCCTCCTGTCCTGGTCCTCTGTGACTTCCCACTGGTCCCCTGACACATGCATTAGACCCCCTTGTGCTTCCATGTTGTATACATCCTATTATCTATTTTCCCCTGACTCACTTTAAAACGGTCTGTTTTCATGCCTGTACCATGCATGTGGGTAAATCTGGGACCTGCATTTGAGAGAAAGAAGGCAGAATTCATCTTCCTGTATCTGTCTTATTTTGCTCAGCATAGTCATGTCCAGTTCATCAATTTTCCTGTAAATGCCATCACTACCTTTTTCTCTACAGCTGAATAAAATTCCACTGTGTGTATGTCTTTATCCATTCATCTATTGGCGGCTGATCCCACATCATAGCTATTCTGAATAATGCAGCAATGATGCGTGTGCACTAGTGTAGGGATTAAAGACCTTGGGGTGTATGCCAAGAGTGGCATAAGCTTCATCATGGAAGTTCTATTTTAAGTTTTCCTAAGGAACATCCATAATGACAGTTTTACCATTTTACAGTTCCACTAACAGTGAACAAGGGAGTTTTGAGAAAATGTCTCACTAAATGTCCTGGTTGATCTTGAACTCTGATTACTGGCATTGCTGGCATTTGCTACCACATGCAATGTAACTGCTTTTAGAGGAAAGTTCTCTGGAACTATCCTAGCTCTTACAATGATTGTTGGTATTGGAAAACAGCCCCCATCCTCAGACCTTCTTCTAATATAGACAAATATTTGGATTTCCCATGATTTGTATTGTCTCTACCAACCACGATGTCACTATTCATTCTATGTTTGAATAGAGATAGCATTATAAAGACAGAAGTTGCAATAAAATGCATATTCACTGACACACATGTTGTGCATGGGGCTAAGTGATGCTATTTTATCTAATTTCTGTGGCAAACATTTATGTGGGATCACTGAATACTCACCTTTGTTCTTGCTGTTTCACGTTATAGTTAGTAGGAGAAAAAAATTAAGTTCCATAGCAAATGATCTACAAAACCACAGGTCCATGTGACATAGCTCTGGGCAATAAGATAGAAGTTGCTTAAGCTGCTTGCAATTGAATTCTATGTTAGAATGTTCTTCTAGAGCAATGCTTCTCAACCTTCCTAATGCTATGATGCTTTAATACAGTTCTTCACATTGTAGTGACCCCAACCATAAAATGTTTTCATTGTTACTTCATAACTGTAATTTTTCTACTGTTATGACTCATGATATAAATGCTTTGGTAGACAGAGGTTTGTCAAAGGTGTTATGATCCACATGTTGAGAACCACTGTGTTAGAGTGTTCTTCTAAAGGAATTCAAACCAAGACAACAATAGAATGGTAGATTTTTGTAGAGCCATACCAATGAAGATTTACCCATGCTGAATCATCACACACACACATGAGGAAGAGAATGTAGGTTATATCATCACTTAGAAAATTGGAGAGGCAAGGGGAGGATGGTACGATTGTTTTGTCACTAACATGAAAAAAATAAAATCATAAAGTCAGCTTAGGAAATTATCAACCCAAAACTCAATGCCTTTGGCCCATTATCCCCGTGTATAAAGAGCCTCTCACCCTCCAGAGGCAAAGGAAACCACAACCTACATTAGTCAGGCTATAGATCATGATGTGAATGTAATAGTTGATAAGATTGACTGTATAATATGGAGAATTCCGTCTGACAAAGTCGTGATCCTGTCAGGGTGTAGTGATGTTTCATTTGTATTTTAATAAATACAGCTTGCCTGAAGTTCAGAGAGCAAAGCAGCCACATTTATCAGCCTTCCAGACCAGGCAGTGGTGACACACACCTTTAATCCCAGGAACCATGCTAGTTTGCTGTAGTGGTGCCCACCTTTAATCCCAGTACTAGAGAGGAATGTAAGATGGGAGGAGACATCTCTCACACACATAGTCTCATTCTGAGATTCCTAGAGGCAGGATCTCCATTTTTAATTGAGGTAAGAGCCAGTGTCTGGCTGTTATGCTTTTCTGACCTTCAGGTTGAACCCAAATTCTGTCTCTGGGTTTGTACTGCTAGTGCTACAAAGGGGTGCACCTAAAATTTAGAATAAGAGTGACTAGGTGTGTTCACATAAAATCTTGAACCAATAATCTTCTGGAACTCCTTACCTAGCAGAACCAGCTCTGTCTTCCATGGTAGAAGATCATAACCAGGACCACGAAAAACTCGCATCTGAAACAGTTTGCTTACAAGACAACATCTGACCATGTTGATATCTGCTCTGCCCTCTGGTTCATGGCTTCTGTATAGGTGGTTTTCAAAGTTTTCCATGTATCTATATCACCTGGAGGATTTGTCACATCCCAGATAGCCAGATCCATGCTTTGAAGTCCTCCGTTACTGGACAACACATTGGAACTTGCATTTCTAAGAAGTCCCAGGTGGTTGTGCTAGTCTGAGGACCATACTGCTAATGTGGAAAAGTGGTCAGGACAATTCTCAGTCCATTTCGTACTGAGGCAAATGTCACAGAATTTAACCATGACCAAGAATGGATCTTAGGTGTAGATTAGTGGGAAGAGAGGCAGATGTTGTGTTACTTGTGGATCTGTTGATGTGCAAACTTCAAGCATTCTCCCATGTCTCAGAACCCGCATAACTGAGCCAGCCTCACCTTGCTGCTATGACAATTCTAGAAGCAGGGAGATCATGAGGGGCTGTGTCAAGTGAAAGAGAAATGCCTAAAAATGGCCATGGTAGACTGTGTATTGATTGTGGATTCAGAGGCTTATGCTAAAATAGATTTGGAAGATATTACCAGAAAACCCCACCAATTATACCCTCAGGGAATATCCAAATAAGTTCCTTTTATTAAGGAGGAAGTCAGGTCAGCGTGTACAGGTGTCCACCCTTTGTAAGTCAAAGACTACAGCAGAAAATACTCCGATAAGAGTTGGGATCCTTGGTTTCAGTAGAAAAGATGGAATTCAAGAAGAAGAAATGACTAATCATAGCGCTTGAGGAACTGGGGCATGGATGACACCTGGAGTGCCAAGCAGTCTCCACCCTTGGTGGTACATAGCAACTGCTGACCTTGAAGCTCCAAGAAGCAAACTAGATGGGGAAGACCTGTGGGTACCATACCACACATATAACCAGAAAAGACCAAAAGTAAGTAGATGGTATCAGACGGCACAGTGAAAAGTCGTGATTTTTCATCGGGTTCCCTACCAATGTTAGTCAGCTCACCTTGCTGAAAAGTGGCATCAGGGTATGTCTACAAAACTGCACCTGCTCTCTGATTGTGTCAGCCAAAGACAATGAGTCCTTATCAGTTGTACCTGCTGACTTTTGAGAGAAGTACCTGGAGCAGGTGTGACTGGATAACACAAATGGGGAAAAGCCTGAAAATTGCTTACGCCTCAGCTAGACAAAGCCACAATAAGCAAGGATTCAAACACCCTTTTAGGGAAGGTTTGCGAAACACAAGAGGGCAGTTAACTTACACCAGCAGAGGTACAAGCTATGGGTAAAGAGTGATTAGGATGCATGACAATGGGAAAGCTGACCAGTTTCCCTCATAACAGCAGCACTAACTACAAGAAGGGGTCCATCCTTTATCCCACTAACTTGCTCACATTAAATGGTTGAGGTTGGTATTTGTGGAGGGAACACAGTTAATATTTTGTCTCTCCAGCATTGTACCCAGAGTCACAAATTTGAAAAATATATAACAGAGCAGAGTAAACTCATCACAGGTCAAAAATACATCTAAGTGGTGCCAAGAAGGGATTGTGGCAGATTGCCACCAATACTGCTGCCATATCCCCTTGGCTCCAACCATCTGGTCAATGCTAGCCTGGCTTCCAACTGCAGCACCTTCTCTTCTTTGTCTAATAGTGGTCTCTGTCTACCAATCCTGCTCTGCTTCCATCCAGAGCAGATAAGGGGAGGGCCCTTGAAAACAAATGCCTACAAGGTCAATCCTCACCTCAAGACTAGTATATATATATATGAGTATATATCTCTCTCTTCCTTGGATGGGAGAATCCTAGTGATTACGTTCCATTCATTTGCATACCATAAGTAGCATGAAAGAATACATGCTGTCCTTCATGTTTCCCTGCTTCCCCTCCCCGTCTCAGTTTCCCACTCTCCTACCAATGTCTCTATTACCCACGTACACTAGATAAACATGCCAAACTTCTGTTTCTGCAAAGGAATGAATGTTAAGATACACAAGTAAGAGAAGGGGGATTTAAAAGCTTTCTCATCTGGACTCTGGCATAGTCCACCATCAATGATGGGTATCTGATGGAGATAAAGAGTACATTATATGCCAGACTGGCACCAAGAATGAATGGGTTTAGGGTGACAACCTCTGAGTACTTCACTTTCACATGAGATTTAAGAATGATCATACAAAAATCAGTTGAGAGTCAAAAACTCTGCTGAAAGGAACAGAGATGAGGCAATGTGACTGTTGAGAATGGTGGGGACTGACAATGATGTCAAGACTCAAGATGGGATCAGCTGCCTACATGGAGGCTCATGGTGGCCTGCCCATGCCGGAAGACCTGAAAACATGTTCTGTCAGATGTAACTTTTGTAGGCTATTGCAGAAGGCTCCCTTGAAGTTGGAGGGCAGATGACATTGTCCAGGAGCCCGGGAGAACTCCAAACTTCATAGAGATCAGGTTTCACTTCTCCCATGACTGTGGGAAGTTGCACAGACAAGTCCCATTGGTTAATCCAGATGTCACCCTTCCAGGTGAAACAGGAAGAGTAATCCTTGTTGGAAGGGAACAGTGATTTGATGACTATGTAAAATAGCATCTCTGCAGGTTCAAGGAGAAAGAGATCATTTTACCTGACAAGTGTGCCTTCTGCCACTGCCCAGTCCACACCCTCCAGGAAAGGAGCCTGGTGTGAATATCACTGCACAGAAATGAAATATTTTCAAGAATAGTTGAATCTACCCTTCTCTCACTCGCTAAGGGGAAGTAGCTCTTGGTGATGTTGCACAACCTAGCCCAAATGGAGAAGTACATGTTGACATCTACACTTTGCAGAGCTGGTGAAGAAATGGAAAGACAAGAGGGTTGGTTTGGCTGCACACAGGAAAATCACTGGGATACTGCCGGTCCCACTGACCCAGGACTAGAACACAACCAGGCAGAGAGTAGCTAGAGGACTCCAGACTTCACAGAACATGAAGACAGGCCAAAAAAAAAGCAATTAATAGCTTTCCTTATCTTACTATGTTGCCTAGAGATCATTCATGTAAGATTTTGGTGAAGAAAGTGGCTCCCTTTTGCCCTTGACAGAAGAGTCTGCATGGGGCTGAAGTAAAGAGTTTGGATTAATTCCCTTGGCAGAGAAAATCCCAAAACAGCCTAGTATAAAGTCAGCTGTGTGGTTATTAGTGCTAACTCTAATGAAGATTTTTAATGAAAAGAAGCAAGCTGAGCAGGGTAAACTACAAAATGTGTATTTTGAGGAGAAAAAGAGCACCAGGAAGTGGAATGAAGCTAAATCATGTGTTCAAAGAGATAAATGGATTAAGAAATGAAATAAAGGAAGTGGTAACCTCAGGACAACATCCCATCCAGTTTCCAACTTGTGAAAGGGAACTAAAGAAAAGTTTAGAACCAGGTGTGGTGATGCAGGTCTTTAATCCCAGCACTCAGAAGACAGAGCCTGGTAGATCTCTGAATCTGAGGCCAGCCTAGTCTACAGAGAAAATTCCAGGGCAGATAAGCTTAGGTAGTGAAGGAAATCATCAAAAATAGAAAGCCAGAGAAGATGTAACTGAACAAGAGGACTAGGTTCCAGTCCCAGAAAGCATCAGAACTTGGCAGCTTCAGTCATAGGGCTCTCACTTTAGAGTCAAGGATGGAAGCAAAGGGTTACGAAAACTGAGGAGGCCAGGCATATATCAGGGTTATCCCTGAATGGAGCCCTAGAGAGACCATCTTATGGAGCTGTGAAGGTAGAGGCTGGATTGATTTAGACACCCCAAGATGTTGGATATTTCAGAGTCATGGGATACCTGCTGAGGAGAACTGCTAATAAGGAGTGGGACCAACCCAGGAGAAAGTGAGTTGCAGTCAACAAAGTCAAAAGTATTTGGAAATCTAAAGAATATGTTGACATCAGGCATGGAGATGGGGAGTTTGGGGTTTGCCCAGCTGGCTTTCCATCTTGCCTTGGTACAGTTTCCTCACTATGCTCCCTTTCCTGTGTTTTGGAATAGATGTCCAAAGCATGTGATCTGCTTTTTTATTTTGAATTTACAGGTGGTTATAGTTAAGAGATTGCAAGAATCTCAGAAGAGATTTTGAACTTCAGACTTTTAAATAAGTTTGGGACTGTTACAGACTATGGGGACTTTTGAAGTCAGACTGAATGCACTTTTGAATTATGATTCGACTATAAGCCTTTTGCGGCCAGGGAGTGGAATGTGGTGATTTGAAAGAAAATGGCCCCCAAAGGCAGTGACACATATCAATGTGGCTTTGTTGGAGTAGGTATGGCCTTTTTGGAGGAAGTGTGTCACTGTGTAGGTGGACTTGAGGTCCCATATATGCTCAAGATACTGCCCAATGAGACAGACCACTTCCTGTTTTCCTGTGCAAAATATAGGACTCTCAGCTCCTTCTCCAGCACCATGTTTGCCTGCACACTGCCAATGTCCCACTCTGATGATAATGGACTGAATCTCTGAACTGTAAGCGACCCAGCACAATTAATATTTTTCTTTATAAGAGTTGCCATGGTCATGGTGTCTCTTCACAATAACAAAAACCCTAACTAAGGCACAGACTCAGTTTGATAATTTGCATGGGAAAAGGCGAGGATGAATATTAATTAGATTTTCCGTAGGCTGGGAAGTAGAGCTAATGCTAGGAGCAAAGAATATGGGCTATCACCTAACCTACTCACAAGAAGAAAGCAAACTTAAGGAATTAAAGCTGCCTTCACCACCAGGTGGGTTTAGATTTTAACCGTGGCTCTGCCACCTGTTACGTGTGTAGTCTTGGGCAACTTATGCAACATTCTAAGAATTAGCTAAATATTGTCTCAAGTAGCTGAGTCTGTAAAGTTGGAAGAACAGCAAAGAAGCTCAATAAGAGCATCTACATTTTAATCCTGCACTTGGGAAGCAGAGACAGGCAAATCTCTGTGAGTTCAAGGCTAACCTGGTCTACAAAGCTAGTTCCAGGACAGCCAAGGCTACACAGAGAAACCATGCCTCAAAGAAAAAAGTAGTAATAATAATTATTACTGATCTTTTTACCTCATTCAAGTCACTGTCTATGGCTAGAGGTACAATCTTGGGTAAAGACACACATACACACATATACAAACACACACATATGCATACATATATACATACACACATGTATAGTTATAAGAGCAGGGGAAACACAGAAAGAAGAATAAAACCAAATATCCCCTGGAGACTTCTTTGCATTCCACCACACATATTCCACTGAGCCAAAGTGAATGTTTAAATTGTAAATCTGGTCAGAGCAGTGGGATGTTCACATCACTGTGATACCCACCAGCCCAACTCCAAGCTTTATCAGGACCCTTGGGAGCACACCTGAGTCCATCCCCAAACAGGGACTCCCCCCACCCAACTGGTAATTCCAGGCCCTTGGCCAGAGGTTATAATTTACAATCGTCCACCTTCGGTTCCCTAAAGAGGTTAACATGGAGATAACTCAGTCTTCTTCTGTTTCTCATGCTTATTACTAAAGTTTCTCGTTTCTCTTCCCTTGTGCAGTCAGGACAAAAACTAAAAATGATGAATTTTCAATAGACCTTGCATTTCAACAGAGCCAAATGCTTTAAAACAGTGAGGAAAGCTTATTTTTAAAATCTAAAACCGACATTTGTAATACAAACGACAGATTTGAGGAAGGGCCAGATAGTCTCCTGTTCTTCACTTTCCTTCAAGCCCCCAAAATAGCTGGAAGTTACCCACAGGGCAGGAAAGAAGCTTGGCAGAGAGACTAGAACTGAGTGCTGTGTGTTAACTCCCCACCACGGTGTCAAAATTGGTGACATTAACAACTTACAAGGAAGAAAGGTCGACTGGGGCTCTTGGTTTCAGATATTTTGGTCCTTAGTCACTTTGAGCCTGTGTCGAGGCAAGTTCAAGACCAGAGGTGTTACAGGGCAGAGCTGTTAACATCATGGCAGCAGAAAACAAAGGTGAGCGGAGGGGTTGAAGTCTAGATATAACCTCAAGTGTATGACCTCAGACACCATCTCCTCTAATTTCCTTCTGCCCCTTGAGATTTCCAACACCTGCCAAGAGCACCACCACCAACTAGAAACCAAGGCTTCAGCATTCTGTGGAACATTTAAGATCCACATCGTATGGGTATGAACCTGGAATTCCTGACAAATAAAAAGCTCCAAGCAGAGTTTAGACTAAGCACTCAGTGATGCAGAAATCATTATTTAAAACACAATAACCTAGAAGACATTTTGGCTTTTTTTCTTAAAACTATTCTTTAATATTCTACTTAAAGAGTATTTAAACAAATAACCTAGAAGCTTAGGTTCAACCCCAGGAGGTATGAATAGAGTAGAACTCTAAATCTGAATAAATTTAAACCTTCTATAACCAGTTGATCAAAGCCTTCCTGGATTTAGCTGCACATTAATAAGCTGATAGTTGCAATTAGCCAGAAACAGTGGCTATAAATAAACCTATAACAAATATACTTACCCTCATATTTAAGAATATGTACCACCAACTCCAGTTAAAAATCTCTTGACATTCTGTTTACAGGTGTCCTGCCAACCATCTTCCGGGAAACACTGTGACCTTGGCAGTTCCAGATCCCCCTCACTACAAAATTTGAGTCTTTCTTGCAAAATAGAGGTGACAATAGCATCTACATCATAGAATTAAGGCAAAGATTTAATGGGCTAATACATGATGCCTAGCACCTAGGATGTGATAATAATTATGGGGTGTCATTAGGAAGTAAGCATTTATTTCCTCTATATGCTGTTTTCTTCTGTATTGGCAGAATTTAGTGTAAACTCCACCTTTTTGCATAAATTTATTCCAATTTTTCCAGGAAGAGAGACACCTGAATGATAGATTTGGAAGAATAAACAGGAATGCTGTTGGCATGGCTCCTTCTAACTTCGCCTTTGGAAACTGTTGTCAGTGCTCTTGCACTGAGAACATCCATTGTTCAGATCCACTCGGTCCTCCCTAGTGAGATCTCCCTGGTTTAGCAGGGTGCAGAGTCAAATTGTTCTGTTCACCCTGTGCTGGAAACAGCTTCATTTAATCCATGCCCGCAGTTTGACTCTTCTAAGCAGCAAGGGTGATATTTTTGCCCATGCTTATTTTCTTACTATGTGCCAGATTGTTTTTAAAAGATCAGATAACTAAGAAGATTGTCTTTTGGTTCCTAACGATTTGGTAATAGTTATACATGTTGCTAAAGACATTTTGGGTTTTTTTTAAACTATTCTTTAATATTCTACTTAAAGAGTATTTAAACAAATGTAGAAACATGAATGCATAAATCTTTCCAAATGTTTTGTAAATGTGATTGCCTATTGCTAGAAAGATGGCTCAGGGGTTTAGAGCACTGTTCTTCTTGCAAAGAACCTGGGTTTGATTCCGCTGAATTCCTATCATGCCTTAAAACTATCTGTAACTCCATTTCTAAGGGTTCTGATGCCTTCTTATGAATTCTATATGGTAACCAGACATGAAACATAAAACAAAGCATTAGCACAACAAATAAACAGATAAATAAATCTTTTAAAAATCATTATGTAGAAAAAAAATTTTGAAAATTTGATTTTCCAACAAAAGGTAACTACTTACATATATGTAGCAATCAAGCATTAATTGTAGAGTTGGAGACATGGCACGGCCATAAAGACTTGGTTCACAACTGAAACTGTCACTGTAGTCTTCAAATTCTAACTAGGTGAGATAATATAATATACCAGATTTACACTCTCAGTTTACTCTTCTAAAAACATGTAAAGCCAACAAAAACAAATGGGCAAAAGGAAGTCAGCATTGTGGTCTCCGGGAGTCGTGAAAGAGGCTGCATCCTACATGTGAAGTGCTTACTGTGTGGAGACTGTTTGCCACCCAGGGAGCAGGAAAGAAAACCTCAGAGAGAAACTGTTCATATTGCTTTGTTAAGAAAACAGAAATTACCGCTGAACTCAGCTGTAACTTGAGAGGCATGGGAATAAAAAAAGGAATCTCAGTACGAGAACTCCCGAGAACTACAGGCAAACACTATTGAGTCTTTAACTGAGTGCTCATCCACAAATGTGTAAGGAAGTTACAAAAAAGTAAGAAAATACTAATGTCAAAGAAACGTTTTCTGAGCCCACAGAAAGCTAAGGACAGTTTAACTTCTTATCAGTCAGAGTTGAAAAAAATCTAACGATGCACGGTCACACATCAGTTGGAAGTCTCACAAATACATCATGAAGACAACAGGAAAACATTAGTCTTAGACTAATGTGTTCCTTACACCTATAAACATTAAAATTTAATGAATGTAATTGAATAAATGTGCTACCTGGACAAAATCCAAGACTTAAAAAAAGTAATTTAAAACTCAGTGACCAATAATGTAAATTCATGATATCTGACATCTAATAAAATTATGAGTAAGACAGGCATAGTGGCACAAAGTCTTTAAACCCAACACTCAGGAGGTAGAAGCAGGAGGATCTCTGTGAGGTCAAGGCCAGCCTGATCTACATAGTGAGCTCCAGGACAATCAGAAGTAAACAGAGAGACCCTGTCTCAGAAGAAGGAGGAGGAGGAGACAGAAGAAGGAGGAGGAGGAGGGGGGGGGAAGGGGAAGGAAGCGAAGGGAAGGGAAGGGAAGGGAAGGGAAGGGAAGAGAGGAAGGAAGAAGTAAATGTGTAAAGAAGAAAATATGAGTGCCACTATGTTGAAAATCAAATCAAACTATGGAAATACAAAATAATAGCATTAATATGGGGATTCAGAGATTAATGGGTAGATAAGAACACTTGTTGCTCTTACAGAGGACCTGTGTTTGGTTCCTAGCACCCAAACAATGGTTCACAATCATTTGTAACTCAGCTTCCAGGTGATCTGACTCCCTCTTCCTGCATCCACAGGCACTAGGTACACACACACACACACACACACACACACACACACACACACACACACGGGGGTGGGGGGCAAAACACCCATAAAATAGATAAATCTTTTTAATGGAAAACTGAATATCAATATTAAAATATTTTTATTTGTTTATTTTTGAGACAGGCTCTCACTCTGTAACCCAGACTGGCCTCCTGAGAGGTGGCCAGTTAATTAGTTTATGCAATTAGGAATACTTTTAAGGAAATGTTCTCGCTTTTGCTGTTGTTTATGTAAATGGATGAGTTTTGCCTATCACCTTCCTGAAAAGATATAATAAAAATCATAGAAAAGTGGAACTAGATATGCTGTATCACAGACTTTCTTTTACCTAAATAAATACATTTGTGGGTAGTTTAACACAATTTATAGCATGCTTTTTGTGACATATTGCCAAGTCTTTCTATTTGAAACTTACAAAAGCCAAACGTTAGCAGTTCTTTATGGATGACTGGGTATCCAAAGGTTTCCAGTGTTTTGTGGAGGGTTCTGCAAATACAAGGATTGCCGGAGTAACTATCTGCATGAGGCAAGAGAAAAATCTGGTTCAAGACTCAGTAGCCAGTATTGATTCAAACTGCAAGAGTCTGGCACTGGGCAGTTAATTTTAGGTATATTTAAGTACAGAACCATCTGGGGGGAAGAAGCTTCCCATTATAACACAACACTGTGTGCACTATAAGACATAATTACTTCGGAACTCTTCTCAAAGTACATGTAACTTTTTCCATGAAGATGGGGCTTCAAATAGGCTATATGTGTTATTTTAAGAGCCATGGTGAGGTTCTGGTGTGGTCCCAGTCATACAGACAATGCAGAGGTCATGTAGTCTTTTAAACATCTCCACACAGCCCTGGTTGTGGGAGCCTGAGGGGAGCCCCTGGCCACACAGACAGTGCAGAGGTCAACTAGGCTACTAGCTATATCTATTACAGTCTTCTGGATGGAAAACAGACTGTATACCTCTTCCTTTGGATAGATAACCATGCCTGTTTAACATTCTTTCTTTCCCTGGTGAGTCTCTGTGAGAGCAAGGCCCTCTGTTCCCAACAATGTTTCTTGTGTTGTTTACTGATGAACATTTTCAGCAATGATAACAAGAGCAAACAGCTGACTTTTGTTGAGTTTTCACCCTAAGAAATGAATATTTTATGTAAATAATCTCATTTTAGTCTTCTCAGCCACTTCCTAAGAGCCCATTCAATATGTGCTCATCCATGGGTTAGTCTACTGATGAACATGCTCTTTCATAATCCAATTACTTCTCTGTGGCATAAGAGCTGGAGTCCAAGTTTTAACATAAGCATAAGCCTTTTGAGGGGGAGACTTCATGACTAAACCATAATATTGAACAATGTGCTACTCTGACTTAATGACTAATAACGACTACAGTCATATTCTTTATGTTAAAGAGACCAACAATTTAAGATCCATGCAGACCTTAGTAGAAACAGATCCTTTCCCTTCACAATCTAAGAAGGACTGGACAAGCCAGGCATGGTGGTGCCTACCTATGAGCCATAGCACTAAGGAGGCAGAGGCAGGAAGGTCACTTGGGATTCAAGGCCAACTGGGTCTCCAAAGCAAGTGCCAAGCAAACTCAGCCTACATAGCAAGATTCTGTCTCAAACAAAACCAACAAAAACATGGCAGTCACACATGCACTTAAATAATATAATGAATAATCCCAATTGTCCCTTGAGGAAGTCTAGAGCCATAGGCTTTGGTATGTCTATGGGACATGATCTTGATTATTCCCAACTGGATTAGGACTTGCCTAGTGTGGGTGAAACTGTTCCCTAGACTGGGATCCTGGGCTGCATAGAAAGGAGAGAGTGTCTGAGTATAAGACACTATCTTATACTCATTCATGTCTTTCTTTTTCGTAACTGCAGATGCAATGTGACCACCTACTTCGGGCTCTTTCAGCCATGATGGACTATACCATTAACTGTGAGCCAAAGCAAACTCTACCTTCCTTAAGTCATTGTTGTCGGACTATGTTATCACAACAACAAGAAAAGAAACAAAGACAGATGATGACACCCAATCACTGAAAGAATGAATTTTTCCACTGTAGTAAAGTAGAAAAAGATTGACAATTATATTAATTTATAGTAAGCGTTAATTTTCTTCATGTGCATAAGGTCCATTCACTGAACCCAAGAGAGGTGCAGATTATGATTTTTATTGCTGTGAAGAGATGCCATGACTACAGGAACTCTTATAAAGGAAGACATTTAATTGTGCTGGCTCACTTATAGATCAGAGGTTCAGTCCATTATTGTCATGGTGGGACATAGTAGCAGACATGTAGACATGGAGAAGTAGCTGAGAGTCCTACATCTTTCAGGGAACAGGAAGTGGTCCACTGTTACACTAAGCAAAGCTTGAGCAAAAGAGACCCCAAAGCCCACAGCCACAGTGACATACTTCTTCCAACAAGGCCACACCTACTTCAACAAAGCCACACCTCCTAATAGTGCCATTCCCTTTGGGGGCCATTTTGTTTCAAATTACTACATTCTATTACCTGGCCCCTAAAGCCTTGTTTTGCATAAATGCAAAAATGCATTCAGTTCAACTTCAAAAGTCCCCATAGTCTATCACAGTGTCAACAATATTTAAAAGTACAAGGTTCAAAGTCTCTTCTGAGAATCATGCAATCTTTTGAAATATAATCCCCTATAAAAATCAAAATTAAAGAAATAAATCACACACTTCCAATATATAATGGCACATGATATACATTACTATTCCAAAATGTAGGGAAAGGATCATAGTGAGGAAATACTGGACCAAAGCAAGATGGAATGCCAGCTGGGCAAACTCCAAACTCTGCATCTCCATGACTGATATCAGAACACTCTTCAGATATCCAACTCTTTCAGCTTTGTTTGTCGCAGGACAATATTACACCAATTTGATTTAAAAAGGGGTATCTTATTGGAGGGGATAAAACTTACAGATCAATGTCCCAAACCATGTTCCTCTGGTTGCAAACAGGAAACCGAGTCTAGCAGTCAGCATGAAAGCCGGAAGCAAGTTAGCTCAGAGAGCGGCTCCGGCTTTTTTTTTTTAAATGAAAACCACGCCCCACATTGGGCGGGTATCTTAGAAGCCATTGGCTGAAAGCAAGAGGGCTTAATCTCCCGCAGCATTTATTGACTACAACACACTTCTTTCTCTTGAGCTAGTTCCACTTCCTGCTAGCAGCTCTCCTTGGCAGGTATCCTACAACCCTGGCATCTCCAACATCTCGGGTTCTCCAAGGCAATCCAGGCTTCAACTTTCACAGCTTCGCACAATGGTCTCTCTAGGCATCCATTCAGGGCCGCCCCTGATATAAGGCATGGCCTCAGCAGCTTTTCTTTGTCACAGGTGGAAATTTCAAGCCCCCTTTCTTCTATTCTTAACTCAAAAATCATGTGGTGGCTGAAGCTATCAAATTCTGCTGTTTGCTGCATGGCCCCCTTGTTCAATTACTTCACCAGTTTTCTGTTTTCCACTGCTCAATCTTGACTATCCTGATACTTGCTCTGTAGATCAGGCTGGCCTCAAATTCAGAGATCTATCAGACTATGCCTTCCAAGTGCTGGGATTAAAAACCTGTACCACCACAACTGATGCTAAACTATTCTTCAATTCCCTTTCACAAGTTGGAAACTTAACTGGGCAGGATCTTGCCCTAAGATCACCACTCCTTTTATTCCATTTCTTAATCCATTTATCTCTTTGAACACAGGACTTAAGTCCATTCCACTTCCTGGTGCTCTTTTTCTCCTGAAAGTTTACATTTTGTAATTTATCCTGCTCAGTTTGCTCCTTTTCATTATAATTCTAGATTAGAGTTAACCACACAAGAGTACAACCCATATACTAGGCTGTTTGAGATTTTCTTTGCCTAGGGAATTAATCCAAAACTCTTCAATTTAGCCCCATGCAGACCCTTCAGTCAAGGACAAAAGTAACCACTTTTCTCACCAAAATATTACAAGAATGATCTCTAAGAACATAGTAAAATTCTTCTCTGAAACCTCTTGAGTAAACCCCTCACAATTAAAATAACTCTTAGAAACACTGTCTTCACGCTCCTACACATATGGCCCATTAAGCAGTGCTTAACGCATTCCAATGCTTTTCTAACCCAAAATCTCAAAGTCCAAATTCCTTCAAAAAAAAAAAATATGGTCAGGCCTATCACAGCAATATCCCCATTCCTGGTACCAACTTCTGTCTTAGTTAGGGTTTCCATTGCTGTGATACCAAGACCATGGCAATATTTATAAAGAAAAACATTTAATATGCTGGCTCACTTACAGTTCAGAGGTTCAATCCATTACCATCATTGTGGGGCATTGTAGCATGCAGGCAGACATGGTGCTGGAGAAGTAACTAAGAGTTCTACAACTTGCAGACAACACATAAAGTCAATAGAGCAGTATCCTGAGCATATATAAGACCTCAAGCCTACCTCCACAGGACACACTTCCTCCAATGAGGTCACACCTACTTCAACAAAGCTACACCTCCTAATAGCACCACTCTTTTGGGGGGGCATTTTCTTTCAAACCAATATATATATATATATATATATATATATATAAAATATTTGTGAAAATAATATATTATAAATACAATTGAATATTATTCTGCCTCTTTCCACTCCTAGTCTTTCATCCTTTCCTGGAAATTCCATGGTTGGTATAACCATTGCCCTTTGGGAATCGGGCATTTTCTGAATGGGGATAGATTCATTGGCTTTGCTGAGATCTATTTGCACTCCCAGTACAGCCATGTTCAATTTAGACTTCATACACATATGGGTGCCTCTTCCCATGGCATCATATTTCAATATGCTGACATACTCGAGGCTGTGATCTGAAAACACAGTACTAGAGTTTGTGGCAAGAAGTGAGCCTGTCCCTGTGGGATTTAACACTGTTGATCAGAAAACAGAGGAGAAAAATTACAATATAAAATTAGTCAAGAAGCTAGTCTGTGGAATATTCTACAAAATCTTAGCTACATAAAGTGACACACTGGGGGAAATATAACCAAAACTGCAAACAAATGTCAATTATTCTCAATAAGTAAATCTCTATTTCTCTATTAGGAGTTATCCTTAGGTCAGTAAAATAGCTCCGCAGGCAAAGGCACACAAGCCTAATAATCTGAGTTAAGTACCAGGAACCCATATAAAAGTTCAGCTACAATGGTGTACATCTGTAATCCCAGTACTCCTGTCTCCTGTAGTAAGACTGGAGCAGAGGCAGAATTGTCCAGCAAGATAGCCTGGGATATGCAGTGTGACAACAAAAGCAAGAAAGACCCTTTCCAGGCCTGAAGAGACAGCTAAGTGGTTAGAGCACTGGCTGCTCTTCCAAAGGACCTGGCTTTGATTCTCAGCACCCATGAGGCAGCTCACAACCATGTGTAACTCCAGTACCAGCAGGATACAACAACTCCTTCTGGCCTCTGAAGGCATCTGGAATGTACAGGATGCACAGATATACACACAGGCAAAACACCCATACACATAAAGTCAATAGTTAAATTAAAAAAAAAAACTCTGCCTTGATAAGCTATTAGGCAAATAATGAATCCAAACAGTTGACCTCTGATCTCTACATATGATTACCCACATACACAAATAATAAACTAATAAAGTGACCTGTATAATTCATAGAATCATGAAGAACTGAAACCAAATGTTACGAATAAAAAAATAATATCAAGAGACCAAGCACTGGCTTTAAAACTAGGTTACTCATTTTCTAGATTTCATGATGTTCATGATTTCTGTCAACTTTTTAAATCTTGAACTTTTCAAATATTATTTTTCTAACAAGTATACATTATTGTTTCTAATTTTTCACTCATCTCATATTCTGTTCCAAAAAATATGTCCAAAACTCTAGGAGCCTCTCAATACCTGGCTTCTCCCCAAATGCAAATCTGAGATCTACTTAAAGAGTGTCTTGTGTGCCTCTGAATTGTGGAGCACATTAGTAGAGAATTAAATTTATTAATGCTGCAATATTCTGTATACTTCCTTCCCACAGTAGTACTGAATTATCAATGAGACCATTGATGGGAAACACTTAGAAAGGGAATAATTGCCACCTTTATACCCTTTGAAATACAGGCATTAGGAGTTCTGGATATTTGATAGGTAGCTTTCTAGCGATATTTCACTAAGTGCATGGGGTTCCTGGGACTGCGTGGGTATAAAGATAATTTATATCCAAACTTGTCTTCAGGAAGCTCACTGTCTACACCATGAGAATAATGGACTGAACATAAAGTAAGAGATCAATTCTACATTAGTAAGCTTTTATTTTTTTATTACAATCCACATTTTAAAGTGAAGCTCCTAGTCACATCCATGCATGCACATGTGCCTACAAAAAAACACAAACTAAATAAAATATAGTATTTTTTTTAACTGACATTCACTCTTATAGTTTCCCTTTCCCGTTAATTTCACAAAATATTGGTCATACCGGATAACTCAAATTCTTAACTTCCTAATGGATCAGTTCTGCCATTTGAAAAATACTGTTCTGTAGGATATTGTCTTACTGGGTGTGAAAATTTAAAAAAAACATGAATATACGCTAAAAGAAAATGTTCATTAGCTACAGTAAACTTTTTAAACTCTACTGAGTGAAAGTCATTGAGATTCCATCAGACTTCTGGTCCCCATTCTTCATATGCCCTTTGCTGGAAAAATGTCAGCAGTTCTTTTGTATACATATACACAGACACAAGAACAGACGCTTGCAATCACGTGCCTCCTCTCTCTGGGTCTATATTAGATTGTTTTTGCACAGTGACGACTGCACTGAAAGCTCCCTGCAGGGAATCGTAGGAATTTGAGTGAAGGGGTTATTATACTGGTTCTTCACCATCTCAAAATTGCATTGAGCCATAAGAGCTTTCTGACAGGACTTGGCAAGCTTTGTGTTATTGCCAAGACTGCTTATTCTATTGACAAATTCATGATAAAAAGAATTTGTATATTTAATCTGAAATGTTTGCATGTGTAATCATATATATTTAATTTTTTATTTTCCCCTTTCACTTTTCTCCACACAAATCCCCCGCACAGCTCTCCTTGCTCTCTTTCAAATTCATGGCCCTTTTATCATGAATTGTTGCCGTGTGTGTGTGTGTGTGTGTGTGTGTGTGTGTGTGTGTGTGTATGTATGTGTATTCTTAAATACATTAATCCAGCCTGCTCTGTTTTTATGATATTATTTAAAGTATTATGTTTTCAGGGCTGATCATTTGGTACTGGATAACGATTGTGTGCTTGTCCCTGGGGAAGACTATTTCTTCTGCTCTCGTCAGCATTCCTTTGTTGCTTGTAGTTGTTTGTGTAGGTTGAGGCCTCATGAGCTTTCCTCTGCCAAGTCTGCATGTCTATTGCATGTCATCCTTGTTCAGCTCATGTTTAGGCAGCCATGGTGGTAAGACTTCATGAGTAAAGCTTCTCTGACACTTCGAAGAGACATAAACTCACAGAAAACTGCCTGTTCTTCTGGCTCTTGCACTCTTGCTACCCTTTCTTCCATGATGATTCCTGGGTGAAGGGGTATGCTGTAGATGTTTCAGTTGAGTTCCACAACTCTGCATTTTGATTGGTTGTGGTTTTCGGTAATGGTCTGTTTCAAGGAGAAGTTTCCTTGATGAAAGAGAATTACACCTATCTGTGGGTGTAAGGACCAATATTTAGTGTGTAGTTAGGGATTATGCTGGTAAAGTGGTGGTTCCAAATGTGCCTCCAAGATCCATGACTTCCCAGCCCTGTGAAGTTGGCTAATTTTCCTGTACTGGGCTTGTATATTTAATCCTACTGAAGATATAAATATGGATGAGTTCATATACTTTTCTAAACATTTTGCAGCATTTATTTTTTAGAATATTTATTTATTAATTATGTATACAATATTCTGTCTGTGTGTATGTCTGCAGGCCAGAAGAGGGCACCAGACCCCATTGCAGATGGTTGTGAGCCACCATGTGGTTGCTGGGAATTGAACTCAGGACCTTTGGAAGAGCAGGCAATGCTCTTAACCTCTGAGCCATCTCTCCAGCCCCTGCAGCATTTATTTTTAAATTGTCACATGATAAAAAGTAATTTTCTTAGAAGTGTGCCATAATGATGAAATGGTTCTACAAGCCTTCCTTCTTGCCACAGAATTCAACTATATTTAAGATACGCATTAAGTCTGTATGCCTCAGAACAAAATATGCCACAAGAATAGCAACAGTCAATGTAAAAAACAATACATTTTAAAATGCAAAATTATTAATAACTTTCTAATCTAGGAGATCACCAAAAGGTTTATTCAATCCACTTCTCTTTTTTTAAAATATTTATTATATTATATATACAATATTATGTCTGTGTGTATGCCTGCAGGCCAGAAGAGGGCACCAGACCTCATTACAGATGGTTGTGAGCCACCATGTGGTTGCCGGGAATTGAACTCAGGACCTTTGGAAGAGCAGGCAATGCTCTTAACCACTGAGCCATCTCTCCAGCCCCCTCAATCCACTTCTCTTTACATCTGAAGAAACACAATAGCCCATCTTCATATTTTGCTCTGATCAGATTTTATTAGCAAATTCACTTTCTTTGGTCACATTATAAATGAAATAAGTCAGCCTGGAGTGAGACTAAGACCCTGCAAATTTGAGGTTCAAGAAATAAATGCCTCTAGTGTCAATCCCCTGAAGTCATTCATAGGGCTTTGTGATTAAATGACTTACTCTTAAATCCTTGGCCCATCTATGCCACACTGGCACACAAAAAAAGTTATGAAGATATTTGATGAGATGGGAACTGCAGGGTGAAGAAAGGGAATGCATAAGACAATGGGTAAACTCAGATTTTTAGATATACATGAGCCAGACATATGTGTCAATGAAAAGTGTCTAATGTTTCCTTGTAAATTAAATTATATTTTCCATATATTGGTTGGTTCATCACAAGAATTCAAATGTCTGTGATTTTCTTATTCTTCATATTATATATAAAATTTATTAATTGAAATTCTCAGTTGATATGTTCTGTATATGTGCTGCTTTTAATGGTTGATGAATAAAGTTGTTTCAGCCAATGGCTTAGCAGAGTAAAGCCAGGTGGGAAATAGATATAGAAAGAGAATATGTAGAGTCAAAGAGATGCCATGTAGCTACAAAAGGAGAAAGATGCCTGCCTGAACCTTACTGGTATGTCACAGCCTCATGGTGATACACAGATTAATAGAGATGGGCTAATTTAAAATATAATAGTTAATAAGAAGCCTGAGCTAATAAACCATAGTTTCTGTGTAATTATTTGGGTCTGGGTGGCCGGGAAAAACAAAGCACAATCTTGGTTACAAAATGGTGCTCTTATGTTTAGGGCTAATTCGTGTGGACAGTCACACAGTTTGGGTCTGAGTGCTTATATGCCTGCTGGGGGTTAGGAGAAAAGTAACTGAGAGCATGCCTGCTGCTCAGCACTCCTGCCTGGGAAAAGAGCTGGATTGTGGTCTGCTACACATACACAGGCAAGAAAGCATGGCAAATTCCCATTGCCATACATCAAGACATTTCCAGGCTGCACAGCACACTGCATGGAAGATTTAGTTTGTACTAAGACAAAAAGAGCTGTGTGGTGATTCCCAGAGTTGAGGTGGTGAGCACAGCTCCCACCCAGAAGTCCCAGAGCTGGTGGTAAATATACCTCTGCCTTATTGAAAGGCCAAGAGAAGTAGAGCCAGCATCCAGGGTTGCCACAACCATACTGCTTACCATTTTAAAAATGTTCCTTGTCAGAAAAGGATTTCAGATACACAATAGCACAGATTCAGACATAAACGACCTCTAAACAAAACACAATGTGTTTAAAAATGTACGTAGGCTTGGGAGAGAGAGAAAAAGAATATAGACAGTTATAAAAAGAAATAAAGTCTTTGAATAAACTTTATAAAAGAGCATAGGCAGTCATAGAATAAATGAGTAAAGAAGAATAAATAATGTAAAGACAGAATGTACATAAATAGTCTGTATTATTTACATTATTTTGTTTTGGTTTCTTTGAATTTTTTGACTACACAGAGAGATTTGATTCTTGGTGCTGCTAAGTTAAACAAACATAAAGATGTCTTGACATCAAAATTTGAGTCTAAGAATATGTTGCTTTGGAAAAGAGATTTTGCTTTTGTTTCCACAGAAAATAAGAACCTGTGAATTTCTTACAGGCTAATATAGTTTGATGAAACAAAATCCCCCAAAAGTTCTCTGTGCACTCTGAAAATATTTTACCCAACCAGGAAGCAGTTTGGAGAAATACATGCCCAAATTACCAAAATGATTGTTTATTAGTGTTTGTTTTCTTTTAGAAGGGGTTGGATATAAATCATTAATGGCAACAGTCAATCTCTTTTTAAAAAAAATAAGGGAGATATGATATAGAGATGAATACTATACATTGGTATGGATCTTGGTCTATTGATACAAATTAAAGGTCAATTTTGTTATATGTATTTCTGTTCTTTTTAAGGTATTATGTTTAGACAGCTCATTTAAAAATCTGATGTATAATTAAAATTGCAGATTAATAGGTAGTCATTTATAACAGTCAAACTTGTAGTCGTTAGATTTTCTAGATATATAGAGACATATTTCAGTTAGATATATCATCTTCAACACTTCAAAGACCTACAGAATATGGCATTTAAAATGTTTTCAGAACTTAGACTTTTCTCAACAGTGAGACATGTCTGCTTCTGGAAGCACCAATTATTTCAGAGACATTTGTAGTAGCAGGAGGCTGCTTGTTTGCTTCCCGGTTACCTGGCAGCTTAGACCTGAAATAATCACACAGAAACTGTATCAATTAAATCACTGCTTGGCCCATTAGATCTAGTATCTTATTGGCTAACTCTTACATCTTATTTTAACCCACCTCCATTAATCTGTACATCACCATGAGGTTGTGGCCTACCAGCAAGGTTTCAGCACATCTGTCTCTGGTGGCAGCAGCTCCATGGCTTCTCCCTGACTCTGCCTTCTTCCTCCCAGCATTCAGTTTAGGTTTCCCTGCCTATCTAAGTTCTGTCCTATCAACAGGCCAAGGCAGTTTTTTATTCACCAATGGTATTTTACATCTGAATTTGTCCTATTGTGTATCTGTAATTCTTTACTGTCCAGGAGTGCTTTTTCAAATGCTAAGCACTTCTTAAAAACAAGCTGTTATATTACTAGGGTATACATGGCCCTGCCTGCTTGCTCCACACAGCCCAACATGGTGGAAGTCCATTCACCACTTCTGCAAGCCATGCACATTGCTTCAGTTGCAAGTACACAGTGGGTCTATATCAAGCCATTAAGCAGTTGTAGCACTCTGTTAGTTCATGCTGGCAGCACAGCCCAAGAAAGCCACAGTTTCAAAACAGCACAGCTTTTTTTCTGCTATTGCTGAATCAGGAAAACCTCTCTTAGAGGAGCTGCAGTGTGCCACCAGCAAGCAAAGCCCATTCATTTAAAAAAAAAATGTGGCTAAACTTTGCTTTTTAGTGTCTAGAATTCCTTTGCAAGCCCTCTCAGGATTTAAATGTATTTTAATTGGTCATGTGGGTGCCAATTTGTAGTAGCAGGAGGCCACTTATTCACTTCCCAGTTGCCCAGCAACTCAGACCCAAAATAATCACACAAAAACTGTATCAATTAAATCACTGCTTGGCCCACTAGATCTAGCCTCTTATTGGCTAACTCTTACATCTTAATTTAACCCATCTCCATTAATCTGTGCATCACCATGTGGTCATGGCCTACCAGCAACATTTCAGCACATCTGTCTCCGGTTGTGGCTCTATGGCTTCTCCCTGACTTTGCCTCCTTCCTCCCAGCATTCAGTTTAGTTTTCTCCACCCCCCCTAAGTTCTGCACAATCAACAGGCCAAGCCAGTTTATTTATTCACCAATGGTAGTCACAGCATACAGAAGGGAATCTCACACAGGGGGTTGGTGGTCATTGAAGAAACTCATTTTGAATTTTGCCTTCAATGCAATAAGGCTAGCCATGTGGGCAAGAAAGTGTTCTTTCCTGGACTGCTTGATGGTATGCTAAATGAACTGGACATGCAGGACTCACAGAAAAGTGACTGCTGAACATTCTACAAAATGAAATGGTCCTTCAGGGTTCCTGTTTCACAGAAGAAACTGCCAGAAATTTTGCAAGACAGACCAAAGCACCTGATAAACTTTGCAATTACAAGGTAAAACAGATCTTCAAATTTCCTGCTTCATGGGAAAGCCTAACAGATATTATGTGTCTACAGGCCAAAGATGATTGCCCCAATGTTACGGAAGAACTGTTTGTGACTAGCCAGGCAGCAAGATGCCTCTTTCAATTCTACAGTTTTGGTAGTTGCTTACAATGCACTTCCTGTTCACTTAAGTAGGATTATATCTTTCTGGAGTCTTTGAAGGCTTGAAGACAGATAGTTACAGTTTTCCTTAGTTATAATAAAAGATAAATTAGATATGAAACTTTACACTCATAAAAATAAAATAGATGATAGCATATTTTCTTTAATTTTGCCAGATATAAATAGACTAAATATTATAACTATAAGTCTTACTTGAAACTATTTTCTTATATATAATTTTACTAAGTTAAAGCTAAAACCTTCCTTTTAATTAAACAGAAAAGGGGAGATTATGTGGGATGCCCTTCTGTATACGTGTTTCTTTCATTGGTTGATGAATAAAAATGCTTTGGTCAATGGCTTAGCAGAGTAAAGCTAAATGGAAAATCTGAACAGGGATATGTAGAGAAAGGAGGTGGAATCAAAAAGATACCATGTAGCTTCAAAAGCAAGACACCTGCCGGAAACTTACCACAAGGTCACAACCTCATGGTGATACAAAGATTAATAGAGGTGGGCTAATTTCAGATATAATAGTTAGTTAATAAGAAGCCTGAGCTAAGGCCAAACAGTGTTGTAAATAATATAATTTCTGTGTGATTATTCAGGCCTGAGCAGCCAGGAAAAACAAAGTGCAGTCTTTGCTACCCTGAGTCCCAAAACTCCATTTTTAAATAATCTCTAAGGTTCATCTTTGCATCTTTGCTATGACCCATCCCTTCTGTAGATCCCAATTTTTTTCTTTCTTTCTTTCTTTCTTTCTTTCTTTCTTTCTTTCTTTCTTTTATTGTTTCTTCAGGAGAGAGTTTCTCTGTAGCTTTGAAACCTGTCCTGGAACTAGCTCTTGTAGACCAGGCTGGCCTCAAACTCACAGACATGGGCCTGCCTCTGTCATTCAAGTGTTGGGATTAAAGGCGTGTACCACCGCCCATCTGATCCCAACTTTTTAAAGTTCTGTTCTTGCCAGTGTGATATTTTTGTGCCATTTACATATGCCTAATGCTGATTCCCCTCATAATGTTTTTCCTTATTTTTCAAATTAGCAACTCTCAAGATTAAACTTAGATAAATCTTCTGTGAAACCTTCTGGAAACCCAAGAAAAGTGAATCCCTTTACCCCACACCATGAATGAGCCTTCTATGGTTTTTTCATATTTCTTTTCCTCCTTCATTCAACTGGAAGTTTTTAAAAATTGAAACTATGTGATATTTATATTTTGTCCTCCATGCCTTTTACAGAAATTGACTCTGGATTTTAATAGATTATTCAGTTCATTGATCTATTTGAACAATATCTCCCTTGGTGTCTCTATTGTTACTGGGGGTACTTTTCTCTGCTCTGTCTGTTTTCAAACTGTGTTCAGCAGTCATTCATGAGGTTATTTTGTACTTCTCTGAAGTCTGTATTCTTTCTCTAAGAAATGGGCACAGCCACCCAGTCTGCCTCTGCCTTGCAAAGTGTCATTGATGGTGGATGAGGCCATTCATCCTGAGTGGGAATGTGAGAATTAGATTGCTCATATGTGGCCTGGTCTCCTTCAAATAGACTGGGTTCCTTCTGCTTTCCAAAGCAAACTATTTCAAAAGCATTTGTCACTGCTGTTAATTTTCTTTCTGATTGGCAGAGTTCTCAGGCAGATCATCTAACTACATCCAGATCAACAGTAAAATCAGGATAAAAACTTTCTGCTCTATCCAGTAGCCTGATGACACATCAGTGAGATGTTCGATTAGGGGGTTAAAATCTCAGTGGTCAGCCGGGCGGTGGTGGCGCACGCCTTTAATCCCAGCACTCGGGAGGCAGAGGCAGGCGGATCTTTGTGAGTTTGAGACCAGCCTGGTCTACAAGAGCTAGTTCCAGGACAGGCTCCAAAGCCACAGAGAAACCCTGTCTCGAAAAACAAAAACAAACAAACAAACAAAAAAAATCTCAGTGGTCCCTAAATTAGCATTAATTCTCAGTTACTAGAGCCCATGGTTGAGGATTTCTCCTTCTTATCTACTAGTCCTCTGATCTGCCATACCTTAATGTTCGTACAAACATGATTTTTCCAGGAAGTATTTGCCACTACCTTACCTGTTGTGAAACTCACCCATAACTTCCTATTGTCTTGCTCGACATTCAAAGGCAAATTTTACCCTATTTAATATGTGGACTGAAACATATCAAATTATTTGTGACATATAATTCCTAAACAAAAAATGAGATTCCAAGAGAAGTTTTTTATTCCCTTTTTTTTTTTCAGTTCAGTGACAGAGCTTGGCAACATTGGGCTGCCTTGCTTAACAAAGACAGAATTTATCAGTACTGTCTGTAGCCATGGAAGGAAAAGGTATTATTAATACCTAATAGAGTTTCAAAGACTAAAGACTCCCAGTGAGAGATGTTCCACAGAGTCCCCCATAGCAATTCCATCTGCATCTGCTACAATCAGTCTACCCCCTCACTGGGCAGGGTGGTACATGCCTGTACCGACACTCGTGTGTGATGCTGAAGCAGGGCTACTGAGAGTTCCTGATCAGCCTGCACTTAACGGTGAGACCTTGTCTCAAAAAAACCCCAAATGTTTAAGAAGCCCCATCCGAGCACTAAACAATCCCAAAGAATCAATCGTTCAAGACAATTTTTTCCTACATTTAAAGGAAAATTTGGCTGGCCAGCTGTGGCACATGCCTTTAATCCTAGCACTCAGGAGGTGGAGACAGGCAGACTTTTGTGAGTTTGAGTCCAGTGTGACCTAAGGGGTGAATTTTAGGACAGAAAGGCTAGACAGAGTATTCCTGTCTCAACCACACAAGAAGAAGGAGAAAAAACTTATCCCCCAACTCCAATAACTGGATAGCTGGGAAACTGAAATAACATCTGTAGGGTAAGCTGCCTTAGAGTGCAGCACCCTATTCTTTTTTTTTTAACCATATCTTCCCTTTGGAATAGCTCTCAGACTTTTTAAGCATGATGGCTATTCTCAATCGACAACACTGGGAGGTTTATAACCACCCAGGAGAAAAGTCTTGGGGTGTGATATAAGAACAATTCCAGAAAGATTTAACTGAGATGAGAAGATTTTCCCTGACTGCAGATGCCACCCTTTCAATGACTGTGGTCCTAAGATGAATAAGAAGGAAAGAGAATGGCATACCAGCATTTACTGCTGCCTTCTGACCAGCTCAGTCACAACTCCAGCTGTAGTGTCTTTCCACGGCGCTAGGCTGCATCTCCCAAGTATAAAGGCAGCATTGTTTGTACTAGATGTTCCTATTATCTGCTCAAGATGATACCTTGGGTCTCACATGAGCTCCAAAGATACCTACTGCAGACCAATTCTCACACCCCTTTGAAGTCTCCCTCAAATGATCACTGCTGTGACTACAAAATATTAGGTGGTAAATAGTTCAATAGCCCTAACACAAAATGAATATCTGAGAAAGTCACATTTGGCAAATATTTCCAAATCACAGTTAAAATGAAATTTAATCATTGTGATAAATTTTTTAAAAGAGAAAGATAATAGACAAAAATGGAATCAGACTGGTGGTCTAGTTCTTCATTAACTATAGTAAATTGAAAGGAGAAGAGAAGGGGGAGAGGGGAAGAGAGACTTTTCAAAACAGCTAAGGAAAGTCGAATGAATTTCCTTATAGTAGATAATTTTAGAATTATAAAAATGGCAGTTTCCTTTCAATCCATCTCCTCACTAACTGGCTCAATAGTGCTTCATGATTTCCAGTATTCCTCGGAGGTTTTTGTGTGCAGAGAAAAGCTCTCAGGGACAAATGCCACAAGCCTCCTTCGGTCTCTAGACTACCAGAACGTCTACAGATGCCTTCTTTTTAATAATAATAATGCCAGATAAGTGCACTTCCACGATGATCATAGCATATTATCCTTGCAGTAATATCCCCAGGGAAGACATTATCCTCATCACGCATATGGAAACAGGCTCAGAGAGGTTAAACAGCTTGTGTGATGGCAAGTGGGAAGAAATGACCTCTGAGTACCCCGCTGTCTTTTCCACTTTGTGCGGACTGACTGTCTGTAAAACAGAAACTGGAGCTGAGGTCTACTCTTCCTCAGCTAAGTCCAAAGGAGCAGAGAAAATGAAGCAAAACAAGCTTATCTCTTACTCCCCAAATTGTAATTAGCTCTACACTGTGGTTTTTATACATTGGCTCGGACGCTCATGGTAGCATGGAAGCTGTCAAAATTGCCAATACTTCTTAAGTAATTATATCCAGAGATTCCCCATCCTCAGACACCACACCCTACAGAACTTCAATACAAGGGAGCTCCCAGTCTCACTGCAAAGAAATATTGTCTTCTTTTGTTCAGATTAGTACGTCCTGGTGGGATCTGCTTGTGCCTCTAGACGACTATGTGTTGTCTAGAAAACATGCCCAGTGCATTTTCTTTGTTTCACAGAAGAGGCATCCAGAAGAGCCTGGATTTTAATTTGAAAAATAAATAAGTGCCCTTGAGAAAGGATAGTGTATATGTTACCCTCGCCTCCCGCGTTAGCACAAACTTCAGGGAACACAGAGCTCAGCGGTGGGGCTCAAGGTCAGGGGCAGCGGAGCCCGCAAGCTTGGATAAGCCTTTTAAGAAATGAAAAAGGGAGAATGTGGTTTCTGAGCCGCACTAGTTGCAGAATGAACAGCATATTGTATGTGCTATGCTAGAGGTATGTTATGAATAACAAAAGCCCTGGAGCATTTACATATTTGTTTTCAGCAATCCTGGCAGTTGGATTTCACCATTCTACGCCTCTTTGCCAGAATCACTAAACACTGGTACATATGGCATCTGAAGTACCATATGCCATAGAAAATGTTAGCTGATGCCTATACTTCTATATTATATTTTTATTTCAGATTTTTGCAGTTTGAACAAAGAATAGTCAGAAAAACAAAATATTGGACAAGCAGTAAACACTAAAGTGAAAAAAATTCAGAGAAAGCAAATAAAGGAAATGAATATCATGAGTTAACATGACTATATGGTAATGAGTCAGATATGAGAAGCAATTGTTTTGCATGAACAAATTTACATAGTCTTTCTTTCCATTGTTTTTGGAGCTAAGCGCTACAGTGGGAAGATTGAGGGGTAACATATTTTTCCTACCTTATTCTGTCTGACATTTCTTGCTAAAATCAAATCTCTATTTGATTGAAGTTAATTAGCAAGTGGGTTACAGTTGGCACATCTGAATTCAGGTTAAAACAGACAATTTTAAATATCAGGAATTACTTTTCCAATATTTATTCAGGTTTTTAACAGAGTTTTAGTATGATGTAGGTGTGGATTATTGTTTTTATTTTGTTTCCTTGTTTTTTTGGTCTTTTTGTTTTTCAATAAGGGAAAGTTCTAAAACAAAAATCAGCATGACTGAATAGTTTGCTTTATCAAAACAAGAAGGCCAATAAGAAAAGTATCAAAATATCTGGATAGATCTGGTATGTAAGAGAAATGTTTTAATCTCTGGAGGAGAAAAAACCCTCCATATTTACAACATTCCAAATGTAGTTTACTCCCTTTAATAATGCCAAAATTCAAACACAAACTCCCTAGTCTGGATGTGGATGATGACCTGGCATAATCTTGTAACTCAAAATTGTGGAAGCTGATAAGGCATTAGAATTGTTGACTCTGTAGTTGGATGCATGTGTCTGAAGGAGTAGAAAATGATGGTGTGAAAAGAATACATTCATTTAGAACATATATGTGCAGCATTTCAGCTTTAAATCACTTAACAAAAGCAGGGGTTTCAAGCTACCCTGGTATAATACTTTATAGCCTTAAAAAACTCATCCATGTTGGGCAGTGATACCTTTAATCCCAGCGCTAGGGTAGGAAAGGCAAGTGATCTCTGAGTCTGAGGCCACACTGGTCTATAGAGTGAATTCCGGGGCAGCCAGAGCTGCACAGAGAGACCCCATCTCAGAGCAGGAAAAAAACTCATTCATATATTCATATTCTGTCTCGTGGAAACAATGACACAAATGAGGTATTAGTATTTTCCCATCTCACAGTCAGTTTAGAAAGATTGCTCTCTTCTCCTTGTGTCCTGTCCCAGTACTGTAGCTACACTGCACTGTAGAAATGACCTCACTGTGCACGGATAGGAAAGAGATTCATAGCCAGAAGTGTTTACAGAGGAATCATTCGGTGTGGTACAAATGATATGTGATACACAACTGTAAGCTTTTTCTACAAGTTTCTTTATGAGAGTTAAGGAGTTTTGATAAGCATGGGGCTGTATTTTCTTCATTTCAGTCACTTCAAAATCGAGAATCTCAAGCTGTCAAGTCCACACAAGAAACCAAATGTACCATGTGCTAGTGTTAAGCTCCCTTTCAGAGTGCTAAGTCTACAGCAAGGAAGATATGTTTGCTTTTGAAAGCTACCCTAACAAATGATCATACGCTTTAGACCTTAAACATCATCTAGGGTTACATCACAAAGATCTCCCTAAAAGTTCTGGAAGAGCATCCTGCTTTGCTTAGCCCTATGGGCTCCAGGGATTTCTATTGCTTTGTGGCTCCAGTTTCTACCATTGTCTTAATTGCAGTTCTTCTCACCTTTGTATGTGTCTTTATCCTGTGTCTTTTTTAGGACACTTCTTGCTGCCAATTGTCAATTCATTCATCTCATGTTGCACTTATCTGAGATCCTTAATTGTATCAGCCAAAACACATTTTCTAGATAAATAAGATGGCTTCCATTTCTGGGAACTGGAATGTAGGCATATCTATTGACAGCCATCCTGTTCAGCTCACTTCAGTCCACCCTCTGCTGTTTATTCTTTCCCGTTTGGAAAATCATATTACCACCACCCTAGCAACTCCCAAGTCTCAGTTCACTACAGTTGCAATTTCTAGGTACTAAGTTTTAAGCCAATATTATCAACTGAAAAACAAAACAAGACTCTACATTATATTGTGGGCCAGGTATGGGTTAGACTCTGGGTATGATCCATCCTGAAACAAAGTTGTTCTCCATATGTGGACATAAAAACTAAAAAAGCAAGTGACTCCACCCTAATTTTAGTGGTGAATCAGATACATACATTAGATATAGACAGGGGAGAGAGTCCACTCCAAAGAGAGAAAATGAATGGTATTAGGCTAAGTAAGCTTGAAAAACATGAACAGAAATTCCATTAATTTGCCCGTGAATAAGTTTCTGTGCCTTGATCCCATGCCTCCTGAGAGTCAGACATAGGCACCCTCTCACCCATAATACTCCACATTGGAGCCATTATTCCTTTTCCAAAGAACTATGCTTATGTTCTCTTGTCTCCGTAATTTTGAAGGCTCAATCTCATTCTTTCATTTTGGTCCATATATTTTGGAGTTCGAGCTATTGGTGTTCCTGATGGCACAATATTATCAAAAATTATTGTGGGCCTCCCACATATGTCACAGGGACAAGAAAATCCTTTGCAGAGCTTTTCTGGATCACCATATCTCTATTCCAGATATCTACCCAGATCGTTCAGCTGATCTTTAAGTCACAAACTTACTTGCGTGAGTAAAAGTCTTTTTCTAGTTATTTTCTCAGATTTTTTTTTCCAGAGAATACTTGCCCAACAGTGAATCTGTTCATCTTATGGTGCTCTGGAGTCCAAATAGACATGTATTTGTCTCAAACCATCAAGTATTGAAGTCTTTTGACTAACAGTTCCTTCCTTAAATTATGTCTTTCCCAAAATGATAGCCCACAGAATAGAAAAAGGCCTCCACCAAACCGACATCTGATAGAAGGCTGATCTCCAAAATATATAAAAAAAACTCAATAAACTGGACAACGATATACCAAATAATCCAATTAAAAAGTGGAGTGCAGATCTAAATAGAATTCTCAACAGAAGAACTTCAAAAAAGATATTTAAGGCCTTTTCATGGCGGCAGGTCCTTGGTGAGTGTCACAGCTTCAGATCCACCAGCTCAACTGAGGGGTAAGACCAAACTCTAGTCCCCGGGCGCTCTACTCCATTGGGAGGCTCCCTTCCTCCCCCTCCCCCAGCTTTTCTGTGTCCCACACCCCAGAGTGTCCCTGGGCAGACTTTCCTTTGACTGGGACCCGGTTACCCTAGGGAATTGGCCTGCGGCAGGGCTGGGACCTTGGACAAGGGTGGGTCCAGCATAAACCTGCAGGGCTCCAGCAGAGAAGC
>JAQHUG010000054.1:1296714-1362117 GCA_028555095.1 Dicrostonyx torquatus | reverse complement strand
CCACTGGTATCTCCTAGTAGGCTGAGAATTATTATAAGTAGGCAATGTGAAAACAAATTTTTTCTTGATCCTTTTCTTGTAATGGTATAGTGAAGAAATAATCCTTTAAATCAATAACTATAAGAGGCCATCCTTTTGGTAAAAGAGAAGGCATAGGAATTCCAGACTGTAGAGGGCTCATAGGTTGGATAACCTTGTTGACAGCTCTTAGATCTGTCACCATTCTCCATTTTTGAAATTTTTTTTAACAAAAATTCCAAGAGCTGGTTGATTCTTCAATATATTGATTTCCTGTACCAGGTATTCTAAAGCCTGCAGTTTGTCTTTCATTAAAGGCCATTGTTAACTCATATGGGTTTCTCAGTTAACCATTTTACAGGCAAGGCTGTTAGTGCCTCTGAAGGTTTTATAGTTGCTTTGTGTTCTTGTACAGCCTGAATGACTGATGACCTCTGTTTATAATATTTTAGAATATCCTTCCCAGAAATATGAGTTTTGGGGACTACAGGAATGTTAACTTGGGTATTCCATTACTGCAATAGATGTCTAGTAATCCCTCAATTACAATGTCATTTATACTCCTCTTAGCTTTGGTATTTGATCATTTATATATATTTCCTACTGAAGTCTTTTACTCATCCTCTAGGTCTAGTCCATCATTTATAACAGTATGATTTTTTTTTACAGTAGGCACTGGATTGTTTAATTTTCCTGGTGAGACATGGTCTCCACAGTGACTGGGAATGACTGGGTCCTGTTTGACATCAGGTCCTGCAATAGTCCCCCAAGGATTTTCCCAGTGGTATCAGGTTGCCTTGACTGTCTCTTGTTGACCTACATTCATTAGTGCAAATGTTGACCTTTGCCACACCTCTTATATATAGCAGAAGCCTAAGTCCTCCTATTCTTGCCATTCCTAGAGGAGACATTATTTCTAGGAATTCCTTGTCTACAGTCCCTTCTTAAATGTTCTATTCTTCCACAATTAAAACATTTGGCATTTTGCTGTCTCCTCATACCATTGGAGATTGCTTTTCCTACCCAACTTCAGTACTATAGTCAAATGTCTCAACATTCATTGTATGCAAGATCCATTCATCTCTGGGTGCTGATCTAACCTTTAAAGGCCCAAGGATCTTCTTACATTCTAAGTTGGCATTTTCAAAAGCCAAGGATTCAATTAGTACATGTCTAGCTTCAGGGTCAGTCACTCCTAATTGTACAGCCTTAGTTAATCTTTGTAATAAGTCAGTAAAAGGATCTCTCTGCCCCTGTTTAACCCTAATATATGACTCAGTCCTCTTTCCTTGTTCCTGAATCATGTTCCAGTCATTTAAAGCTGCTGTGCTACATAGAGACAAGGTGCATCCATCACAGTGAGCCTGTTCCTGAGGATCAGAATAATGACCCAATAATTTGATCTTGGGAACTCTCATAACTTTTTACTTTCCCCTGTTGCTCTCACATTTTTGTCCCTTCTGTCCAATAACACTTCCAATGTAGCTAAGGTCCACCTTCTAGGACTGCTGAAATTAATTGAAGCCAATCATGTGGGGTATCCTTAGTGCTTGAAGCCCATGTTTTCACCTTTTCCCTGACAAAAGGTGAATGTAGCCCATAAGAAACCATTGCTTGCTTTATTCCTTTTAGATTGCTCATACATATTGGTTCCCATGCATATTCTTAGACTACTGTAGGGTACTTTGTGACAGATGGTCTATCTGAGAAAATTACTGGATATGCAATTGAAACTCTGTGTAAGTTATCCCAGGGTCTGGCATGTACTGATGAGGCTAAATCATGTCCTTCTATCTTTTGTCCCTGCTCATCAATTTCAATAAATTCCTCAATATTTTCAAATCTTTTTACAATTGCCTCTTTTAAAATCTTAATCTCCTGTCCAGTGCTCTGTTCCAAGGTATGAAACTTGTTCAGTAAAGATAATGTTTTATCCTTGGTTATATCATAACTTTTCAACAGATTTTGTTATTTAGATTTAACAGCATAAATTCTTTTAGATAATTTTGTCAACTTGATGTTATCCCTCTCCATAGTATTGAAAAATACTATAGTAAAAATGGTATTGAACCATTTTTAATGAGATAATATTGAAAACAAAGCTAATTCCTTGAATCAAATAAAAGGAAGAAAAATTGTGTAAGTCTTTCACAAAACCTTCTATAGTATAAGCAAAATAATTATTGAACTCTTGGATGTTATCAGTCATTTTTTGTAGTTTTTAAGATCTTGACTGTCATAAAGTAATTACAGTGAATTGGAGTAGGTGTAATCATCGGCCAACAGGTGTTGCAATTATAGCTGCGTGGCTGAGAGATGCTAGCAGCAGTAACCATCATGTATTGCTTACTGAGGTACTGAAAAATATGCTTTGATGAACAAAGTAAGAGTAGTTATTAAGGTGATCAAATGATTTCAAGAGTTGGGGCCCAGAAAAAAAAAAACCAAAGTTTTCTGTCAGTGCAAGTTGTGGACTGTATATATTGTGGGGATCTCAGGCAGCAGTGTGTGGGCTGGTGTGTAATTCACAGAGAGGCAGCATGTGGGTAGTGAGCCAGGGAGCATTGAGCAGCAGCCTGCTACATCTGAGGGTAAACTAGAGCCATGTGCAAGAGAGTCAGTGTGCAATGCACCATGTGGCTGGTGGATCGATCCCAAAAAGTGTGGACTGATCCCCATGTTTGGGTGCCAGATGATGGCGGAAGTTACAAAATAATCTCACACTAGTTTAGAATTACATATAATAAAGGGTTATTTATTTAGGGAAGACTTACAGATCGCTGTCCTAGATCATAGTCCTCTGCATGAATAGGGAACAGGAACAGAGTCTAGCACCAGAAGTGAAAGCCGGAAGCAAAAGAATGAGCACAGGCTTTTCAGCTGCATTTATAATATAAAAGACCATGCTCAAGTGGGCTGGTATCTTAAAGGCCATTGGCTTAAGGAGCGAAAGGAGCTCCCACAGCACCCTTCTTTAAACTTAAAATGATAATGTGACACCTGAAGTTATAGTAGCTATATTATAACACATCTACAGCTGTTAAATAATGTTTCTATATGGCAAATAAGTAAATAAGATGCCCAATTAAATTTGAATTTCTGATAAATCTCTTATAAATGTGAAGCATTCATGTCTTAGTTAGGGCTTCTATTGCTACAGCCTAACACCATGACCAAAAAGCAAGTTAGGGAGCACAGGATTTATAGTCTATCTTTGAGGATCATAGTCCATCACTGTAGGAAGTCAGAGCCAGAACTCAAGCAAGGCTGGAACCTAGAGGCAGGAGCTGATGCAGAGACGATGGAGAAAACTACTTACTGGCTTGCTTCCTCTGGATTGCTCAGTGTACTTCCTCATAGAACCCAGGACCACCAGCCCAGGGATGGCACCACCCACTATGGTCTGGACCCTTCCCCATTGATCACTAATTGAGAAAATGCCTTACAGCTGGATCTCTAAGAGGCATTTCCTCAGCTGAGGCTCCTTTCTCTTTGATGTCTCTAGCTTATGTTGACACAAAACCAGCCAGTACAACTGACTCCTTCAATTCTGGACCTTCAACTGCCACTGAGGCTGCATTTTCCCCACTGGCCTCTCCTGACCTCTCACAGTGCCACACCCCAGCTGCTTACCATGATCCCTTCATGCCTTCAAAACCAGTACCACCACCTGGGTAACTCTATCCTACCAGCGGGAGGTACAACCTTGGCTGCATCTGGAACACAGTTTCTCTGTGCTTTCAAGATAAACTTTCTAGAAGATTTCACTTCAGTGATGCTTGTCTCTTCTTAATCACTGGTATTTTCCTAGCTCCAGCTGACCAGCATCAAATATCCCAGCAACACAAAATTTTGCTTTAGTTGTGCTGGTATCTTGCTAATCACAACTGATTCTTGAGTCTCAGTTAACCAGAACCACAGATCCTTAATTCAAATTAACATGGCCCTGATAGAGTCTTCAAACTTCCCTTTTGAAACATCACAAACCAGGCTTCCATCTTCTGCACTACTCTCAACACTCTTATCTTCCAAGTTTCCATACAACATCCCATTGAACTCCTAAAACTCAGTGGCTTTTCTAGCCTAAAGTTTCAAAGTCCTTCCACAGTCCTTCCAAAACATGATCAGGTCTGTCGCAGCAATACTCCTACTATACTGGTACCAATTTCTGCCTTAGTTAGGGGGTCTATTGCTGTGAGGAGACACCATGACCACAGCAACTCTTATAAAGGAAAACATTTAATTATGGTGGCTCACTTACAGTTCAGAGGTTCAGTCCAGTAGTATCATGATGGGGAGCATGGCAGTGTACAATTAGACATGGGGCTGGGGAAGAAGCTGACGATTCTACTTCTTACAGGCAACAGAAAGTGAACTATCTCACTGGTCATGTTTGAGCATATATGATACCTCAAAACCTGCTTCCACAGTGACTCACTTCCTCCAACAAGACCACACCTTCTTCAACAAGGCTACACCTCCTAATAGTGCCACTCCCTTTGGGGACCATTTTCTTTCAAGCTATACACAATTAGTATGTTTCAAATGTTTTAAAGTGTATATTTTTAAAAGCATAATTTTGTAGATAAAAATTCACAGGTATACTAGTTATATTGTAAACAAGAGCCAGCAAAATAAAATAAAATAAAATAAGAAGCTGTTTTACTGAATTTTATACTGAGCGCCACAAACTCTTTAAAAAAATATCCATTGTTGGGGTTAAAGAGATAGCTCAGGGATTTAGAGCATTGGCTACTCTTCCAGAAGTCCTGAGTTCAATTCCCAGCAACCATATGGTGGCTCACAACCATCTATAGTGGGATTTGGTGCCCTCTTCTGGCATAAAGGTGTGCATGCAGATAGAGCACTCATATACATAAAATAAATAAATAAATCTTTTAAAAAATATCTACTAGTTTTGTTATTAACTGTTAAATATGAAACTGACAAAATAATGTTTATAGAGTATGCATGTCAAAAGGAAAATATAGGCTGACAATCTAGCGATCCTAAGACTATGACAACCTTTGCCTAGGGTTGTGTTTAATTTTCCTTTTCCTCTCAAATAGTTCCCTTGTTCTGTTCAGCCCTGTCTGTTGAGAAAGTCTAGGAACTGAAGCAAGCAAGGCCTTCAGAGCTCTGCAGTAGAATGAGCACAGCATCCAAAGCACTGGGCTGAGGGAAGCAAATTCAAAAGGCATTTTTTTGTGATACTCAAAGCCACCACCAAGACAGAGTTTATCTTTTCAGACCCAGTCCGGGTTCTAGACAGACAAAGGTACAAGACACAAGCAGCAATGAAGCAAACCTTACAGTTAAGGTTGGAATGTGGGTGTCTGTGTTTTCAGAGAACCAACCTCAACCTCCAGATTTTCTGAAGAGTTCCTCTGCCTTTCCCCCCACTCAGCGGCAGGCCTGAGGCACACACACCCCTGCCCAAGCCTCCCTCCTGCGATTCTGCATATGCTTTCTTGCTAAACGACTCTTTCCCTGGTTATCTCCTCACGGGATACATCTGCTGGGTGCCTAGCATCCTCAGCTCCGCTTTCATCTTTTCGTGTCTCAACACATTGTTTCCTCCAGTCCTGATGGCAGTGTGGAAGGGAGCCATCCCACCCGGCCGCGCTTTGGGATTGGCAGTGAATGAATGATTGGCAGCGGGCATCTCTGTCAGAGCTTTGGCATGCCGCAGAGTGGGAGCCCCGTGCTAATGAATGCCATCTACACCTACCAGATGTGCCACTGGGTGACATGCCAGGTCTTTTACATAATGCCATTCTGCCGGACACGAGACAGCTGGGGGTGGGGGTGTCTTTTAATGCCTTGGGGTAGGAGTGGGTCTGTCTTCCCTTTATTTCATTTTTTTTTTTTTTACTCAGATGGTCCTTCACTGTCCATAAGCCCTATCAGCTTCCTTTATGTTACCCTAAAGACTATAAAGCTGAGGATGTCTAAGAGACTGCTCTTAACTGGAGAAACTTGAGTTCAGGAAATGTGTCCCCTGGCCTCCTGCATGCCCCGCCCATTTTCTACTTCCTCAAGTTTGCTCTCAGCTGGAGTCACTAAAGAAACCTACCTCTTAGAAGTGTTTAGAAGGAATTAAAAGCACCCAGAAGATCTGAAATGAAAAGAGGGGAGGGGAGACGCCATAGTTCCCACCCACCCTCAGGTTAAATGTACACTGTGCTTCCCACGCTTCGGGGGAACCCTGGTTCTTCTCTCTGCCACCACCCTTAGGAAACTAAAGACCATTTCCCCCAAGGAAGATACCTTTCCCAGTGTCTGTCTCAAGTTCTGGATAAAGTGTGGAGGTGTCCAAAAGACCCGTCTTTGGGGGGAGGAGGGGTGTTTCCTCGGGTAGTATGAACTATGAGAGAGGCGAGGGAAACTAGAGACTAGACTAACCGCAGTTCTACGCGAGACTGGAGGTGAGGGTCTCCACCTTAGAAGAACGGCGGAGCTCAGGGGATGCTAGACTATCCTTTAAGCTTCCGCCACATCTACACCAGGGGATGCCCCGAATCTGGGCTACCTGAGGAGGGCAGACCTCGGATCCTCCCAGGAGCCGTGCATTCCTCACACACGCCCTCCCACGGTCGCCATCAGCTCTGAGACCACAAGGAAGACGCCGCTGCCACCAGGGACTTCTCCCACCCGCAGGACGTTGCCCTTGGCCTCGGGTCCAGCAGGCAGGGCCGGTCCCTAGCGCCCGCGCCCCGCCTGCCGCCAGGCTCCAGATGGCCGCTCCTTGCGCCCGACTTGCCGGGCCCCAGACGCCGCCCCGTAGCAGCCGGCAGTCGCTCCCTCCCAGCTGCTGCTGAAGAGCCTAGCACTGATCCGAGAGCCTAGGCTGGGATTCGGACGGGACTGCCGGTGACCGAGCACGGGACTTCAGAAGTCGGTTGGCCAGGACTGAGCGCCCCGCTTTCCGCAGGTAAGAAGCTGGGTTACCCACTGGAACCCGAGTCCGAGCCTGAGTCCGCCCGCACTCTCTCCCTTGACCTTCCTTCCCCCACCCTTCCTCCAGCGCGTCGAGGGCGGGGCTGGGGCTGGACCACCCGTGGGACCGCGAGAGCCGCTGCACAGCCACCAGGAGAGGGCGCCCAGCACCCAGACCCTGCTCCGGAGTCGGACTGTGTCTAGGCGCCCGCCACCGGGCGCAGCCGAAAGCTGCTTCGGCCGGAAGGACGCCCCCTTCCGTCCGAGAGTGGTAATGCCCACCACCAAGCGAGACGCCCCACTGTCCCAGTTTTCTTCTCACTGCCCTCCCTCCACGTTTTCGTTTTCCTCTAGTCTCCCTTTCCTTCCCCTCCCCTCCTCTCCTTACCTTCCCAATTCTTCCCCTCCTCTTGCCTCCCCAACTCCTCCCCTCTGCCCCCCCCCTTTTCTGGTTCTCTTTCTACTCTGGCCTCCGCCCTTGCATTTCGGTAATTTCCCCATTCACAAGTCCCTACGGTGGTTCAGGAAGGTTTTGTCTGCCCCTGGGAGATGATGTGGAGGGCGATGGGTTTTCTGCCCCGACTTGTTGCTCTGTGTGGTGCCATCAATCAGCCGGAAGAAAGACAACCATCTGATGACGATGGGAGAAATGGGGTGTTTGATTTGGGACTGGGTGTGTTATGGTGGGGAGCAGCGCATCTGCAGAATGTGGGCCTCTAGGTTCTTGCTGGACTCAGTCTCCTCAAACTGAGTTTCTTCCCCCCAACGCATTCTGGACGTCGCACACAGTCCTCCCTTTACCAAGACACCCCAAAGACCTAAAGTTGACCTCCCAGACCAGTCTTCTCCATTTCTACCAAAGCTGGGGCTGAGGGTAGGGAAGGAGAAAAGACACTAAGGGCCGCGATGCCTCGACCCTGCATGCCCAACTGATGTCTCTTCTAATCCCTAAGTGTCCCAGAGCGTGCCCACAGTGCCCTTGGGCCACTGTGCCCCAGCCGTGGGGCTTTAGACACCGAGAGCAGGTTCCATAAGCTCTCAGAATAAATCCCCTCAGAAACATTAATCACAACGACCAGTGACTGCAAACTGCGAGCCCACGCGGTGTCTGCCTTTTAATCCTGGACGTAATTCTGAAAAGCTGCATCGGACAAGGGCTCCGTTGATCCCTTACAGGAGTCCGTGCGGTCTCTGACCTCCCGGACTTGCTTTCCTGAAATTCCACGAACCTTGGCCAACGAAAAGAAATATGAGAGAGCAGGAAATAAGCAGTGTGGGGAGACAAATGGGAAACTGGGTGCACGTTAATTACTGTGGAGTTAACCCTAGGCAGGAGTCCAGAAATTGGACAGGAGCGGCAGTCCTGTGGCGGGAGTTGGGAAGCTGTTGATTGGAATAGGTTAGAAGCCTAAGTTGAAACCCAGCTTTTTCCCTACCAAGCTTCGAACCCACGTGACCTCGCGTAGGGACGGTCCTCCTGTTTGGGTCAACTTGCAAGAATCAGGGTTTGCCCCTTTGGGGCTTGTTGCTCGCACTTGAGATTTCACTATCTTGTCGTTCAATTAATCATATTTCACTTCTTTCATTTTATTCAAAACCGTCTTCCAGGTCCCTCATAATCGTAATCTGCGCCATTGCCTTTTATCTTTGATTAATTAGGAAGCTGAAAATGATAATGGAGGGTTGGACCAATAAATTAGCTTTAGGAACAGACGGACCGACGTCCGGAGTAGCTGTGTGGGTGGGCACTACAGGATGGGGGGCGGCGGCCGCCAGGGAGCGAAATACACCCGCAAGGCGCAACAAGCACCGGCTAGGACCACTTTCTGTCCTGAGTATTGAAAGACCCCTTCTGCAGTTTCAGTCTTCGCTTGGAGAGCAGCAAGTGAGGGCGGGGCTTCCTTTTTTTTTTTTTTTTTTTTTATCTGAGGCCCAGGCCACACCAACCAGAGTCCTGGTTTAGTCTCCCTCGTTGAACACATTTCTCTAACAAGGAGCTGGGAAGTTCTCCTCGGCTTTTGCACTCTTTCCTTCTCTCTCCCCTTACTGGTTGAGAGGGGGGTGGTGGGAGAAACTGACTCAAAAAATCAGCCCTGTGGCTCCCAGGCTCAAGAGGCAAGGCCCATTGCTTCCCTTTTCTCCTTCCGTGAAGGCGCTCACGCTTCCAGACTGCTGAACGAGAGAGCACTTTGCGGCTCTTCAGGGCTTCACCCCAGCCCTCTTTAGCTTTCAATTGAAAACCAATTAAAGGTTTCTATAAATCTGTTAGCTTCCCTTTTATCTGGGGACCCCTGATGCATGCGATATTGCCCTTTAGATGCCTCTTCCATGTTTTGTTTTACAATTGTTGTATCAATATAATGCGGCCTTTCTTCTCCTGTCTCTATAGATACAGATACACAAGGCAAACCAGGGCTATTGAGGCTCATTTGTCCAGGAGCCTAGCAGCGCTCCCCTTTCTCTCCGGCTGCTTTCCCTGCTTCGGTAGCAGCAGCAGTTATGGGAGAAGCAGATGGCGGCTGATTGGGGGAGCTTTGTGGCTCTAATGCTGAATACTTTATGGAAAAGGACTTTATCATGCTTGGTTGGGCAGAGGAACAAGGGGGTGAGATTTATGGCCAGGAAAAATAAATCTTTTTCCAAGTTGTGGTTCCTTCTCACCAGTGTCTCCTTTGCCCCTGGGGTCAAACACTAAGGAATTGGTTTGATTTGATTTGATTCGCCTCTCTACTAACAGCAATTTTTAGTCAGGGTCTGCGTGGAGCGTGCACTGAGAGCCAGCCGTTTATGAAATACCCCCACGTTGCTGGTGCTGCTTCAACATTGTCTGGCCACGGGGTGAGGAGCAGAAGGACATGGTCTCAAAGGCTGTTAGAGGCTAGGTTTTCCTGTAGGTCTCGCTGAGTGGGGCCTCCTTGCTGTTATCCTACTAATCAGGGAAGAAGAGAAAAGGGCGCTTCCACAATCAAAGCCAGAGAAGGGCATTAATCTTGAAGAACAGGGGAACTGACAAATCTGGGGAGACCCGGCGAGCTTCCCACTCTGAAGGAGTCTGACCTGGAAGATAGTTAGGCACTTCTGTGTAGGCAACGTTTTTTGGATTGGAATTTAAATCTAGTTGTTGAGGGATCCACACAAGGCAGCCTCCTACCAGAGGGCAAATCCATTTCCACCTACACCTTCTCCTTTCCTCTCCTGAGTTTTGCTCCTCTTAAGTCAGATGGGTTCTGCAGCTGCTACCAGAGTGTGTGCCCCTCCTCCTGCCTTTAGAACCTGTTCTACAACAATGTTACCCTAAAGTCATTGTGTCCCTAAGGTGCTGTGTTACCCTGTGCCTCCCAAGGGCACACAGAGATAACATGCACAGCTTTCTTCGGGAAGCCTGGCACCAGGAAAGGCCAACTAATCTCAGTGTTGACTCTCTTTCTTCAGGCATATTCATTGCTTTTCTGATCTTTGAAATGCCATTTTCCATTAAATATATCTGTATATAAAACATATTAAATATATATTGTCCATTTAAATATATAAAATGTATATGCATGTGTGTTTTGTGTATACATGTGTGTATCATCCGCCATGTTCCAAGCCCCCTTTGTTATACTTTTCACATTTTATCCTGATGCTAGAAACTGAAAAGATTAAGACAGCTCCCATAAATGTCACACAGTTTTCTGCCACTAACTTCCTCCTACCTCTCTTAGGAACACTGGCACCCACATGCCAACATGCACCTTGGCATCTTATTTCTCTCTAGAAAGGAGAAAGCATGTGGTAATAGATAATGGAGCTAAGACTCAAAAGTTATATCCCCTAAGCACCTCACAAAATGGCATGCAGATGCTTCAGACAACTAACCTCTGGCCTTTTCCTATGTGCCAGACCTAATGTTCTGCCACACTTAATTCTTATGCTGACACATTGACTATTTTTTATCATCATAGGTTTACCCTTGCTTCACAGGAAGCAGCAATGCAGAGAAACTGGCAGAGAGACAGAGCTGTGACCTGAACACTACTAGCCTGTTCTTGGAAGTTCAGACTTGCTAACTCAAGTCACAGTTCTCAAATATATGCGTTCAGCATCTCAAGTACTGTCTGTTACCCTTTTGGAGGAGGAGCTAATGTCTCTGGGTCCAGGGACTGGGCTGGAGATTTCAGATAGCTGAAGATTTATAAGCTTGGGACAAACATGAGCAAGCCTGGCTGCAGAGGATGTGCACAGTAGCAGGAAGTGATTGCTAGGATGGTGTGTAGGTATTAGGGTTGGGGAGGGGTGAGGGAGGAGAAACAAACTGGGGGAGCGAGAGCATAGCCCAGTGGCCCAGAGCCCAGAGACTGTTTACTGCGTGGCTTGAGCAGCATCCCTAGGAAAATTAGCTGTGCTCTGTGCTCCAAGGTGCTGTGGATGCAGCAGGCCCTGTAGATGCTGCTCTAGACCCAGCTGCTTGGTCTTTCCTACAGGGGGGCCTGAGGACCATGACACCTCTTTCCAGCCAGGGCTAGCAAACTTATGAGCCCTTGGCAACCAATTGCAGGCCTGGGTTTTGACTGTAGAATAGCACTTGAATCACCCAGCAACACATTCATGTTTCCCATCCACTGACTGAGTAGTCTTACCTCTGACTATGCCACCCTGATTCTTGTATCTAATGTGGCACCCTGACTAGTGATACCTCTCAGGCCAGAAACAAAGTTTCTCAATGGGAATGGGGGTGGGACCCCTGTCTATTCCTTCTATCCTTCTAGCCTGACATTCTGCAAATGCATGGAAACAGGTTGGATGGAGAGGCAGATAGTAGGATTTTGCCTAGTATATCTTCTTGTGCCTCCATCCAGAAGTCCTCGGCCTTCACTTAGCCCCCTAGAAAGCAGGTGAAGGCTGTACTTTACTGCATTCCCAATGAGGACATGAAGGCAGCCTCAGTAACGACAGGCATCACTGACCTTTGGTATTTACCCTATATTAGGCATTTCTGTGCTCTTGCTAAGTAGAAACTCGATCCTCACAGTAACTCTGTGGAATGGTTCCTGCATTGCCTTGTGTTCCTAGATGAGGCTGAAGCACATGTCTGGATGCTCCCAGAGCAAGGAACTGAACCCAGTGTGGCTCCTCGGGTGGGGCAGTGCACCTGCCCACCTGCTGGTACCTTAGATACTGCTTCTTCTCCATCCGGGCTCTAGGCTTCTAACTAAGGAGGACATTCATTAATGAAGGCATTGAGACTTCCCCAGGATGTCAAAGACTGAAATGAAACTAACCCTGGCTCTTGGAAGTAATCCCTTACCATCTGCCCAGCAACTGCCTTTCCAAAGCTAGCTTCCCTGGTTCCCTCACCGAGTCCTCTCTGCAATCCTGAGGCAGCTCTTGCCAGCTAGTTCAATTGCAGGAAATAGAAGGCTGAGCTAGGTCACTGGCAGCCAGCTAGTGAGAGTGCTAACACAAGCAAGCACTCTCCAAAGCTGGGAGACCTGCCAGGGCTAGGTCATGCATTCTCCACCATAGCAGGTGGAGAATGACACTGAGGAAGAAGTGAAGGAGTATTACTGTCAGAGCAGGCTTCACCCTGGAGACCCCCTTCAACAGCAGTCGCCTAGCGCCTAGCTTTGGCATTAATTGAGAGGAGGCATTGGGAAGTTAGGCAGTCTTGGAAATATGGCAGGCCCTTAGAATTTCTCTGGGCCTCTGCTTAAGAAGAGCCCTAAACACATTGGTCAACCTGTCCCTGCTCCAAGTTCAAGGTTCCTCATGCCTCCCTAAAGACGGTCTCCTCCACCCCAGGTGACATCTTTGGTCAACAGCTTTGCATTCTGGTAAATTAAAGTAAATATTATGGAGCCCTGGCTACCGTCAAGCCTGGGAAATACTGTTGGGTGCTCCCTCCTTGAGGCCTGTGGTTTAGCTGGAAGATTTTAACTCTGTCACTACTGCTGAGATGTGGGCCCCTGAGAATCCAGACATCAGAAATTTCTCAAATCCAGCAGCAGGGCCCCTACTTTGCTTTTTCTCCCAAGCTCTGAGTTCAGATTCCATTTTAAGGGGTCTTTGAGTACAGCACCCAGTGAGTGTAGGGAGGAAATGTTGTCTGCTGCAGTCACAATGCATTGGCTTTCTCCACAGTTCAGAGGAGCCCCGCTTGTATGCAAACAATATGCTAGGACCTCAGACAAACTGAAGAACACACGATGCTGAGAGTCATCTGCTCATCCACGGACTCTTCACAGTTATTGAGAAAATATATTTTTCATAACTCTACTACTTTGGCTCTCTCTGGGGCCAATAGCTTTATCCTATGACTTCCCCTGAATTGTGTTCTCAAAACTGTCACATGAAGACATGCAACTAGGAGCAATGAGTACATTACAGACACGCAACCCAGGAAAGTCATGTTTTTAATTGCTCCTTTCAACAATTTTCATGCCCTGTGTAAACACACAGGCACATGGAGAAAGGGTTAGCAAATGTTACTGGAATGGGAGATGACTCTTCAAGCATCCTTGAAACAAAGAGAGCCTGAAGTGGAAAGAACGCCAGTACTGAGACTGTTTGGCCTCTCTTGTTGCCAGGCTTCCAGGGGCCGTATACATAGGTCCTACACATTAGGAACATCTCTGTGTGTCTTTAGTTATGGCCTTTTAGCGGGGAAGGTCTTGGGGACAGGGTGAAGCTGCTTTAGAACAGGGTCTAAAGGCAAGAGGCAAGTACACTCCAGCAGCAGACACATCTGAGGTAAGAGAAGCCAAAACTCAGAAGAGTGGAAGATAAGATGGAGGATATGGGCACAGCTTGGGGGACATTTGGCCTCCAGTTCGGGATGGCCCTATCTGTACCTCTAGATATTTGAATTTCAATTTTACTCTAAAAATGTTACAGTCATCCAGAGAGAGAAAGAGGAAGAACCATGAAGTGTATGGTTGTTTTGGCCTACACTGAATTTGAGGCCTAGGGAATCACAATACTACAGTCATCAGAGTCTGTTATGTTTACTTAGGAATATTTCAAAAGATTCATTTGGCAATTTTAAATATAAATCATTTTCTAAAAACATGAATTCTTGTTGGTGGTGGCAGCAACTTGGGAGGCAGAGGCAGGCAGATCTCTGTCAGTTCAAAGCCAGCCTGGTTTACAAAGCAAGTTCCAGGACAGGCTCCAAAGGTACAGAGAAACCCTGTCTCAAAACAACAACAACAAAAAAAACTGAGTTCTCGTTAAAATCTTAGGGAGGCTCATTAATTTATTGGCTATCCTGTTGCTGGTGACTGCCATACCAGTTTGAGAAGTAGCTTCCCATCCAATCATTGAAAAGCACAAACACGCACCCATGTCAGTCCCTACTGCCCAGGGTTTCCTCTGTTTCACACAGTACAATCACTATTGCTTCTGATAAACTTCTTGTCTTTGAAAACCGTATTTGCTGGTGATTGTAAGTACTTTTTAAAAATCTGTTGAAAGTTATAGGCTTTCCACATAGCATTTGAGAAAACATCCTCTACTGATGTTAAATTAATTTATGTCACACCTGTTGTCCATTGGCATTGAAATGATGGGAGATGGCTTGCTCTCCAGCAGTTCAATGGGCTGTAAGCAGGGGAGTAATTTAGGTTTCCAGAGGACTCCTAAGACTCTTGCAAAGCAATGTGTTTTTCTCACTATTGTTATTATTGATATCATTTCCCACCCCCAAAGGTCTCAACAACTATATCATCATTAGCAAACTCCCAGCTAGGAAGGCCTATTATGTGTACACTCTGGCTAGACTCCTTCTCCAAGAGAAGAAATGTTTTTTCCTGCTCACTCCCTGCAACACAGTTCCTTGCAGGGTACTTGCTGATCTGCTTGGAAGGCCAGCTGGAGTCAGACACCAGGGGATGGATCTGCCTGAGGTTTAGAGTCACAAATTGAACTGAGGCAAGAGCTGAATGGACCTTGGGTGTTGACTACCAGGATAAGGTCTTTCTCCTGGCTGTGAAGAAGTTTATTGTAGAGCCTCTCAGCTTGGTGACATTCTTCAGATTTAGGCTAGCCTCTTCAAAACCCCCCTCTTGATTGTTAGACACTCTGCAATCCCACCCCGCCTGGCCTTGGAGAGAAGGGCTGAGCAGTCCACCGGGACCTGCTGCTCTGCTGTTCTGCTCACTTTGTATAGAGCCCTCGAAGGCCAGTGCTGTCAGAGTCTTGGGAGCATTCAAGAATCTACAGAGGGGATAGAAAACTAGCTGTCCCTTGGTAGATCTCCAGACACTCATCTAGGGAGTGCTACAAAGGCTGGCATCATCCAAGGGTCAATATACATGACTTGGTTGACACATTCTCCCCATTCAGGTGAGTGTGAAGTATTTTTAGATTAATTTTGTATCCTCTTCTAGAACTCATATTCAGAAGCCATTGAGCCTATCGGCTCCACTTATGCCCAGGAAAGAATGGCAGAGCAGGCATGAATAACACGTGTTTTTGAAGGCTAACCAGCTCTCAGGTCAACCCCAAGAAGAGTATAACTGGAACTCAGAATCCCTAAGGGAAGAATTTAAGCTTTAGAAAGGTAGCTTGCAACCATAATGGCACCAACGGTGGTGATGTCTACACTTACAGCTGCACTAAAGACAGTTGAGGGAAAAAAGAACGGAAGGACAGAAAGTCTTTTACTTTCTTTCTTTTTTTTTTCCTCTGAAGAGGCAAAGTGAAGAAATAGTCAGGAATACAAACTTCTTCCTGACAGGGTATAAAATTATCCATCCCATAATATGGATAATTTCCCAGGACGAGACCAGGAAGCATGTTTTTTGATAACCACCTAGTGGTTATTAAGACGATACTACCCCAAGAGAGCGATAGACCCAAACTGAGCTTACCACATATGCTTGTAAAACACAAATTTGTGCTCTTGATTTTGGTGAACCTTTATCCTCAGCAAGATATAAAATAAATAATCAGATTAATCTCTCACCCTCTCTTTTATGTCACCAAGTATCATTCTAAGAATAAAAGAAATTGGCAGCCTAGTGTGGTAGCACAGGCCTCTATTTCCCTCACTCAGGAGGCAGAGGCAGAGGCAGATGGATCTCTGTGTTTGGGGCCAGTCAAGTCTAAGAATGAGTTCCAAGACAGCCAGGGATATACAGAGAAACCATGTCTCACCCCACCCCCCACCCAACTACCACACCCCCAGAAAAGGAAAAGAAAATTTATTGACACCCCCATCAATAGTTTTGGTATCTGGCAGGTGTTTCTCCCAAACCAGCAGCAGTGTTTCTGCTTTTAAGTGCAAATCATCAGTCATATTTTTTCCCTTAGAAAACTCCTTATTCTGAGTGATGAGGTTAGATAGTATCCTGCTGTACCTGGACGTTTTCCCACCCCCTACTCTGACAACCTCTTCTGCAGACATCCCTGTGGGAACTTAACCAGTATAGGAATAGCTGCCACCCTCTGCTTTGTGGACATCCTTTTGTCTCTGAGGATAATGTTCCCTTAATCTTTAGGAATAATTTTTTTGTTCACTATGAATTGCCAAACTCTTTTGGTCACCAAGACTACCAAGACTGTGCTGGTATATTGCTTTGGCAATAGAATCAGAGATAGAAACCAAGACCTAGACAGACAGAGAAAAATTGTGTTTTTGTCACCAGTGGCCAGTCCTTCAGTGACTTCTCAGAGATGTCTTTTTTTTTTCTACTGTGGTGGACTTTTTACATATGTGAGGCCCTGCTTCTGAAGCCTGAGGGAGAATTTCGCTTCTGGCCCTTTCCTCACCTCATTTAGACCCTAAAAGGAACTACTTCAATATTCATCTGTCAAGGTCTCTCACCTTCTCTGCCACAGTCTACATGGGTGGTTTATTGTTGGGTTTTTTTTTTTTTTGCTACAGCTGCAAAGAACCTTGCCAAAGCAGAGCAGAGAAGTTCCCGACTTATTATGGTGGCACTTCTAGTTATCTAGTTGGAAATGAGCTCCAAGTACGTTCATAAACCCAGTGTTCTATGTCATTGTATAAAACCATTGAGTGTGCTGTATTTGTATAGCACTGTCTGAGGCCAGATAAATGTCTCAACTCTTTATTTAGCATTGCTGAAATCCAGTAAGTGATTTCAAAGTAGTGTGTGTGCAACCTTAGCCCGTACATTGCTAGAAAAAGAAAATAATTTGTGGAGTCTATTAATGTTCTATTCGTGACTGATTGTCATTTGATCATTTATGTTACCAAATAAAATGTATACCACTTACAATATTGAAAACCTCTGAAGCAGGAATTTCAGTAGAGCTGTTTGTTTGGATATGCCAGGCATGTGCTTGGTCTTCAAACAAAAGAGCAACTCAGATCCATAAAATGTGTGGAATTTTAAAATGTAGATAGATACTTTAACCTAAAAGCAGGAAGAAAATTCACTTAGAGGATGAGAAAAAAGTGAGATAAAACATCTGTTGGTCAGATTCTTAAAAAAAAAAATTCTCCTCTGGACTGGAGGGCAGCTAAGTGTAGAGAACTTAGGTAGGCCTCCCTTCTCCCTGCTGGACCAAAGTCTAAGTTCTCTCCAGCTACCTTAAATGCCAGGGTCATTCTTTATTTCTCACCAGGTAGAACCAAGAATTCAATACTTGAGCAGAGATGTATACAGAGAGAAAGGAGACATACCACTAGAGGAGAAAAAAGTAAGATATAAAAAAGACAGCCTCCATTTAGAGTTAGCTTTCTAGAAACCTGCCTTCTGGACTGGAATGAGTGTTTGGGTATTTACAGGATGTACACAGATTGTTAAAGTGCACGGACAGAAGATGTTTTCTGGGACAAACAAACTTTGTCTTTTCTAAGTGATAACCAAAGCAGAAACAAAGCACTGTACTGTTCAACTCATTAATGGAACTAAGTTCCCCAGCAGGCCTCCCACTGATGCCTGTGTTACCTGAATCAGGCCTTGGTTTCTACACCACCACAGCTCTGTTTTTGGTTGTGAGCCTAGTCTCATCTCTTCAGCCCTAGAACTGATTTCTATCATGCCTTTTTATTGCTTACCTCTGCGCCTTTCTGGACTTTCATGTCTTTTCTTCTCTTGATACACTTAAATATCTTGCCTATATTCTTTTACCCAGGGGCTTATTTTCCAGATTGGAGACAGCTCTTTTCACACTTTGAATTCTCTTAAATATCAATATGGGCATGCTGTGTGTATGAGAGAGAAAGGGGGCAAGGAGAAGAGTGAGGAGGAGAAGAGGACAGGGAGAAGTAGGAGAGGAGGAGGGGGAGGGAGAGGGAAGGAGGATGCACAGGGTTCAGAATGTGGGGAAACCAATGGAGTCATAAGAAAAGTGGTGGCTGAATACAGCTGCAGACTCTACCACGGTTAAATGTTTGAGGACTGCCATTTAACTGAACTCCTTAGCCTGGATGTTTCAAACTGAACCTACAGAGTAGAAAGAACTCTTTAGGTTGAAGAGCTGCTATTCAAGAACTTTCTTTGAAATGTCAGTAGTCAACCTGGAAGTCAAGTGAGAATGTTGACCTTTCTCCTGGTCTGTGATTATTGTGTTTTGTTTTTGTTTTTGTTTTTGTTTTTTCCTGCAGCCCCAGCTTAACTTTAGTCAGGGGTTCTGTCTCAGCAGGACTGGTGACTTTCTGGGGGAGGTGAAAAGAGAGGACTCCAGAGAAGTGAACTTCTAGAAAATTCCTTACATTCCTCCAATATTCATTCCTCCCTGGCTGCAGGTACCCGCAAGGAAAGACACTGCTGTCTTGCTGGCCTCCACGGTTCCAGAGAATCATACTCTCAGCTGCTCTTTGCCAACCCTTCATGTGCTCACCCTGAGAGGCAGAGACAGGGATTGTCGCCTTCAATCCTGGTCTTGCCTCTTGCCCTTTAGCGAGAAAACTATGCAACTGAATTTATACTAAACCTGACCTATTGCCCAACTGAATGCCGTGAGAGTGGGGTGTGGGAATTGAGGGATCGCCTCTGCCACTCAAAGGCCTTTCTTCCCCTAGGAACAGAAAGCCTACCAGAGAAAAACAGCCCGAGAGCCCCCAGCGTCATTGTGTTGTGGCCCCTGCAGAATGAGTAAACTCTCGGGCTGTCAAAGACCGCAAGTCATTAGCATCAGCTGCCGCTCTAAAGGACAAGCCAGCGCCTCTAAGTGGCTTAGTGCACAAACGAGGCTCCTGAGACAGCCTCACTTCTGCGACTCCATCCACTCCTTCTTTGGTGGCTGGATGTGAAAAGCTCTTGAGAGACCGCCTCAGTAATAATTTTTACTTTACTTTGAACCATCCTCTTTTACCCCGAGGTCTTAGAATACCGACCGCAGATCCCATTATGGGACCCCTTGGGAACCACACAGTATACCATACAGAGGGTGAAAAGCTTTAACGCCTGAGTCCAACGACTCAGGCTCTTCCCAGCAATGCTCTCGCAACTCATACCCACTCAGGGACCCTTGTTTTGGGACCTAAGACTACTCAAATCCCTTTAGGAGGTCTGGGAGCATTCCGGATTTATCTTTGTACCCCATCCCTTGGGACGGAAGAGGACTAAGCCAAGTTCCCAGGAAAGTGCACCCCCTGGTCCCCCGAATTCACACAGGTCTTCCTGCTAGGTAGGGAGAACACTTTTTAAGAGAGACTGGTTGTCATCTCCTAAGCCATTAGCTTCACAGATTAACTGCAACTCAATAGCCAGAGGGCGGGGGGGGGTAAATTCACACACACACACACCCTTTTTTGAGGGAGGAGTGCACAACACTCAAACTCTAGGGACTCAAACTCTAGCAACATAGCCAGCTCCTTGTCCTAGATTCTCCCAGCAAAACGGAAAAGAAGCGCTTTGCTCCTTCTGGTACCTTCCTTCCAGAGCCTGAAACTGACTTTATCACCCTAGGAGTTCCAGAATGCCCCAGTCGCTGGAGGAGGTGAGCCAGGCTGCTCTTGGGGAGTCCATGTGCCTTGGGGAAGGAGCTCAGGAATTGCCTAGCGCTGGCAGGCCAGAGAAGCCAGGCTTGCGGCAACGGAGGGAGCTCCCAGACCAGAAAGAGTTAAAGGGAGGGGACGTGGGCTGTCACGCGTCATTGGGCAGATTATGTGCAGCAAACAAAAAGTGTGTGTCTGCGTGCCAGTCAGTCATTGCATCGGGTCCATCTGTACAACTCGCCTCTTCTCTCTCTCTCTCTCTCTCTCTCTCTCTCTCTCTCTCTCTCTCTCTCTTTCTCTCTCTCTCCTCTCTCTCTCTCTCTCTATCTGCATCTCTCTTCTCTCTTTGGACAGAACCTACAAGACTGACACCGATACCTCTTGACATGGAGATACACTAATGTAATAGGCAGGAAGGAACACTGGGTTTCACCCTCTCGGTTCCAGGTGGCCTTATTTGGGCGACTCGGTCCTGACCTTATTTCTGGTAAGTCTATTTGCATTGACGTGGGAGGGGGATGGGAAAGGAGCAGGTTGAGTGGAAAGAGTGGGACAAAATTTGCCTCGTTTCTCCTCATTATCTATCTAGAAGATAGAAGGGAAAGGATTGCTGAATGTTATCTGCACGGGCAATAAGATTATACAAAGGGAGGAGCGGGTGGGAGCACTTTGCCGGAGAAGCCAGGGACTGGGGAGCTTGCGGAGGCGAGACAATGCCAGCCCCGAGTAGAGGGAGAGCTTCAGGAAGCAGCGAGGGCAGTGATCAAGGGTTTTCGGCAAGTCCACCGGTCTCTAGGTTTCCCCGGGGTATATGCGGAGGAAGAGAACCCTGGGCCTAGAGATGGGCGTCGCACTGTGAATGGCTAGCTGGGCTCTGTCTATCGCTTATTGTGGCTGCTTTGCGTCCTGGCGGCCACCTTGGCATCACCGACCGCTCTTAGCCCGGACGTGGGACCTTTTCGCTGTATTGTTAGATAGAATTGCATTTTAATGACTGCGTCCCTGCTGTTGCCGAAGTAGTGGGCGATCTCCTGTTACAATGAAATGCTTCCGTGTAAGATACTTGCAAAAGCGGGGCAGAAATCGAGGTACGAAACGTTGGAATGCAAGCAACTGGGGAGAGAGTGGGATTCTGCCGAAAAGAAGGCAAGAGAACCTGTATTCTGCAAGGTATTTGGTCTGCAATTGGAAACCAAAAAAAGAACTGAACTCATTCAGGACAGAGTGTGACATCAAAACTTTCCGTTTTGTGGCTATTTCCTTATTCCTGCTATCTGGAAAATATACTTGCCATTTGGGTCATACGGAAGAGTGAGTAGAAAGGAGACTGGCCGAAGTTTCAGGCATTACCTTTTAATCACATTTGTAAGACTAATTGGTTAGTAGATGTTGATTAAAAGAAAATACACATCGGCAATATTGTTCTTTAATGAGCCGCTTAGATGAACAAGAAAAGAATAAGCTTCCCCCATCACTTAGATTACATAAATACAGAGAAATCACTGTCAATGGTGAAATTACTAGGGAAAAATCAACTTAGAGGATTCATTAGATCACTCAGAAAAATGGCATGGCCAGCTAAAAGCTAGTTCAAATATCTTAGATGAATGCTTTCTTTAAGTGCTAGGTTTTGTAGGGGGTAGCCAGTGGCTGAGGAAGGAAACCATTCCTGTATGACAGCTTAATAGAGAGCCCTCCACTGGGGCATTACTTTCTAAATTGCTGCGGATTAAACAGCTGGAGGGTCCACTAAGGACCATTCAAGCAGGGCTGCCCCCTCTTGCCCAAACAGGGTGGTATCCAGGGATGTGAACATTCACCAATCATTACACACTGTATTTCAGACAGGGGACACTTCAGGCCTGCCCTATACCTGCTCGCTTCATGGGCCACAAGCGACTCAGTCCACCCCCTTGTATAACAAGGTAACTGGGATTCATCCTCGTCCATAAATAAGCATGTCGAGAAGAAAATAATTACCTCTGCTTGCTGCTTTTAATTAAAGCCTCGGAGGGACAGTGTTGGATTATGGTAATGAGCAGACATGCGTCCCTTCTTGTAGGCTGCAGAGAAAGGTTAGCTGACACAGAATTAGTGGCCCTGACACTCCACTTGAAATCCATTCGCCATGCTCCGTTGTCCCTGCCGCCTGCTAGCTAAGACTGCTTCCCCTCATTAGAAGAAAGGACAAAATTAGATTGAGACACCAGGTCCAGTGCACAGGAAGACAGGACTTTCCCCCAAGGGTTAGAAGTTTTGGGGAAATTTTGTATTTAGTCAGAAAAAAATCTGTATATGCTGGTTTAAAAAAATACTCTACCTTCATCCCAAATCCTCAGTCAATACATCCAGAAGTATGTGATCTAGTGTTCACACGCTCTTTATTTTCTTTTTCTCGAGCAGGAAGCGTGATCTCATGCTTCCCTTTCCAGATATTTAAAATGAAAGAATAATACTTCAAACTTGGCGTCTTTAAAACCTGCCAGATTGTTCTGCTTCATTTTTAAAATAGGAGCGATGTAAAAACGCCGGCAAGTGCGAAGAAAATATGTCTAGTAGCGGAAACGCTCTGCCGGGGTTCCTAGCAGGAAAGGCAGTAACAACTAGCTTCTTGTCCTGTGTATCTGTCTCCAGTGATGGAGGATTCAGGCATCCAGAGAGGCATCTGGGATGGAGATGCCAAGGCTGTCCAACAATGTCTGACAGATATTTTCACCAGTGTATATACAACCTGTGACATCCCAGAGAATGCCATCTTCGGTCCCTGTGTTCTGAGTCATACTTCCCTCTACGACAGCATAGCCTTCATAGCCCTCAAGTCTACGGACAAGAGAACGGTTCCTTACATCTTCCGGGTAAGTCTCAGCTGGTATGGTGGAGTTGTCTGCGGGCAAGCATCCCTGTTGGGAGTAAGCAAGGAATCATCCTAAGGACAGTGTGACAGTTTGAGCAATCCTGGTGAACACTATAAAAAATTAGAAAAGAAGAACAAGACTCAAATTATCAACTGATTTTTCTGAGAAAATTTGACTCGAAATACTAAGGATTGGTATTGGTTCCGGGCAGATTGGCAATTCCTAAATTGCTGGGGTGGGGGCCTCTCTCCAGCTGGGACTATTTACTTGAGAAGTACTACTCCCTAGGAGTGCTTTTACAAGTTTTGAGTATGTTTGTTTTCTAACCTGGGAAGTCTCCTCATTTTCTGAACATTTTTTTTCTTTAGTCAGGATTAGTTGGTGTTCAGAGTTTGTATCTAAATAAATGGTAATTGTTTTGGCAGCCGAGCACCTTTAAATCCACGTTTGTGTCTGCAGCAGGCCTCACATTTCCTAGTCTTTCTTTTTGAAGGAAACCTGTCAGTCTTCAAACCGCGGCTAGGAAGATGGGCATGCGTGTCACAGAATAATTTCTAAGATCCAAACTTGCTTTTTTACTTCTGAAACACACGAAATTCCCTCCATTCTGTGATAACTGAAAAGAGAAATTCTCAATAGGCAGATCTATAAAACTAACTTAATGTCGCAAAGGATCCTTATCTTCCCATTGGATGCAAATACAGGGATGTGGTCTGACTCCGGTCAAACTTTGTAAACTTGGTTTCGGGTGTTTGGAAAGAACAAAAACCAAACTGAAGAAAAAGCCCTAGTTTTTCTGGTTTCTGTCTTTCACGTGGACGCCCCTTCTTGTCTTTCTTAAACACTGTAGGTAGACACTTCGGCAACAAATGGCTCCTCAGAAGGTCTTATGTGGCTGCGGCTGGTCCAGTCAGCCAGGGATAAAGAAGAACAGAACCTCGAAGCTTATATAAAAAACGGACAGCTGTTTTACCGCTCCCTCCGCAGGGTTGCCAAAGACGAGGAGTTACTCGTTTGGTACGGGAAAGAACTGACTGAGTTACTTTTGCTCTACCCCTCTAGATCCCACAAAATGAACGGTAGGTTGGCTTGTGACCTGTGTATGGGTCGGTCGCTAGCGGGGAGGGGGAGAGGGGGAGAAACGCGAGGAGCATCTGGGACTAACCCCAGGCTACTGGGCGCACCTTGCTTCTCTTGGGCACATCAAAGAACAGAGGCAGTTTCTGAGGTTTTTGTCTAGAATGGAGCTGGGACAGAAAGGAAAGGAAAAGTTGGGGTGCATCTGGGTTGATAAACATACTTTACCAAGTCAAGAAGGAAAGTTAGACCACGTAGGACAGTATATTCTCTCCTCGGGCACTTAGCCCAGGGAGATAAAGTGAATTTGTTATGGGGATGATGGTTTAATGGCCTATGGGTAGTGCTGACTAACCATGTGATATGGTGTGTGTGTGTGTGTGTGTGTGTGTGTGTGTGTGCGCGTGTGTGTGTGTGCGCGCGCGCGCGTTGTTTGCTCACTAAGCAGGGTCGTCCTCTTACACATGCCTGGAATGCAGCCAACGTTTCCAGTTTGAGTTCCCCTACGTGGCGCATCTGCGATTCCGCTGCCCCAAGAGACTTCACAGTGCTGATGCTAATCCCCAAGACCAGCAAGGTGTCGGTGTGGGCACCAAGGACCACGTCGGAGGCGGTGGCAAAGAGCAACAGCAGCAGCAACAGCAACAGCAACAGCAACAGGAGGCGCCCTTAGTCCCTGGCCCCAAGTTCTGCAAAGCCGGCCCCATACACCATTACCCGGCGCCGTCCCCGGAGGCTAGCAACCAACAAGCCGCCGCAGGTGCGGGCAGCGCCAAACCGTCCACGGACTTCCACAACCTGGCCCGGGAACTGGAAAACTCCCGGGGAGGCAGCAGCTGTTCGGCGGCCCCGAGCGTCGGCAGTAGCCGCACCGGCCACCAGGAGGCGGAGCTGAGTCCCGACGGCGTCGCCGCGGGCGGCTGCAAAGGGAAGAGGAGGTTCCCGGAGGAGGCCTCTGCGGAGGGCCGCAGCGCGGGGCTGGCGGGTGGCCGTGCGCGCTTCTCGGAGCGGCCGCTGGCCTCCAAAGAAGAGCTGGTGTGTACCCCGCAACAGTACCGCGCCGCGGGCAGCTACTTTGGCCTGGAGGACAACGGGCGGCTCTTCGCGCCACCCAGCCCGGAGACCGGCGAGGCGAAGCGCAGCGCCTTCGTGGAGGTGAAGAAGGCGGGCCGCGCGGCGGGCTTGCAGGAGGAGGCGGCGGCGGACGGCGCGGGAAGCACGGCTGAGGACCCCGACGCGGGAGGCGGCGGCGGCGGCGGTGGCGGTGGCTCGTCCACGCCCGCGGCCGCGTCGCCGGGGGTCGCCGAGAAGCTGCTGGCCCCGCGGCCCGGAGGTGCGCTGCCCGGCCGGCTGGAGGGCGGGAGTCCCGCGCGCGGTAGCGCCTTCACCTCGGTGTCGCAGCTGGGCGGCAGTGGCGGCGCGGGGACCGCAGGGGCCGCGGGGGCCGCGGGGGGCGGTCAGGCGGCTGCATCGGACGAGCGCAAGAGCGCCTTCTCACAGCCGGCCCGCTCCTTCTCGCAGCTGTCCCCGCTGGTCCTGGGCCAGAAGCTGGGTGCACTCGAGCCGTGCCACCCGGGCGACGGCGTGGGCCCCACCAGACTCTACCCGGCTGCATCCGATCCGCTGGCCGTGAAGTTGCAGGGGGCCGCGGACCTGAACGGAACCTGCGGGCCCCTGGCGAGCGGCGGCGGCGGTGGCCTGCCCAAGCAGAGCCCCTTCCTCTATGCCACCGCCTTCTGGCCCAAGAGTTCGGCCGCGGCGGCGGCGGCGGCGGCTGCAGCCGCGGGGCCCTTGCAGCTGCAACTACCCTCGGCGCTCACGCTGCTGCCGCCCTCCTTCACCTCGCTGTGTCTGCCCGCGCAGAACTGGTGTGCCAAGTGCAATGCCTCCTTCCGCATGACCTCCGACCTGGTGTACCACATGCGGTCTCATCACAAAAAGGAGTACGCCATGGAACCCCTCGTGAAGCGCCGGCGGGAGGAGAAACTGAAGTGCCCCATTTGCAATGAGTCCTTCAGGGAGCGTCACCACCTCTCCAGGCACATGACCTCGCATAATTGATGCGGAAAGGACCCCGACTTTCCACGCGTGTGCACGCACAGTCAAGCCACCTGCGGGAGTAGACACGCGAGGACATCCACCACTTCCTTATGCCCCCAAACACCGCAACTAAACACGTGCACACACATGTCCTTCCCCTGGCCAGGGGCTTCATCATGCAAATGTTTAACTTGGGACACACAAGCACATGCACCCGACAGGATGGTGGGTTTTGGATTGGGCGGGTTGTTTGAGGGGGTTTTCTTTTGAATGCACGGATTTTCACTTTCCCAAAAACAAAACAAAACAAAACAAAGGTACATTTTTTAAAATGTCATATATTGCAACATATTGATGCATTTGTCATACGTTTCTACTTAAATTATTAAGCACTTATGGTTTAGATGTAATAACTCTATGTAAGGACAAAATTTATTTTAGATATAAAGTAATGGAGGAAGGTGAGATGCATTCTGCATTTCCTGTTGACAGCTGTGTTCTTACAAAAATAAACAAAATAAAGAAAATGGGGGTCACCGTTCAATTTAAGTTTCCAGGGGGAAGTGCATGTATCATGAAATGATTATGGACTTCAATGAAGAATGTCATCAATTATGTAAATATGTATTTCCTTTTAATACAAAGTGTAACTTTGTGGCAGTGAAATGGAGTCTGGATAGTTATGTGTTTCTTTTATCCCTAAGAGATTTATTAAACTTTATAGTTTATCCAGGTATGTTGGATGCTTTGACAATAAAGAACTATTTTCTTCAAAGCAAATATTTGAAAAGTTTTTAAATTTTTTTTTTGTAGTTCAGTATACTTTGGGTAGTAAATGTATCTTCATTGATTCACTGAAAAGTGAGGAGGCGGCAGAGGTGAGGTACCACACGCCTGTGTCATCTTCTTTAATTTGAGGCTAAAACAGGAGTGTTGGTTGTCACTTGAAAATTCTTTAGTTGAAGAGTGTTAAGCTGAGTGACCAAGGACAAATCACTTAGCACTTGCCATACAGCTAACTTACGATGCTCTCAGCATCCCTTCCAGAAATTTTTGTACAGCATCTGGGAGAACAAATCTATAAAAGGAAACAAAAACCCACTTTAGGATCTACTAGTGATGCTTCCACCATGGGAAGTTCATAGAACTTTCCGTTTTCTGTCCTCCATTAAGGACTCCAAGGAGAATTTATCTAGTGCTCAGGTTTTAAAGATCATGGTTTGATCATAGTCAGTGTGTATTAAAGGGCCCAATTTTACTGGGCATGATCTTAAGACTAACATACTGAAGAACCTTTATGAAAAGGTTCTTTATGAAAAACTTTACTGAAGGCTCTTTATGAAAAACTTCCCTGTCCTCTGCATCCACTGTCAACAATTCTTAGAGAGTATCTGTGTATGTGTCTGTGGTATGTAGCTTCTTGTCTAAAAGCCAAATGACCAATGAATCTTCTTGAGCAGCAACCTCACACCCCAGTAATAGACTTATTTCTTCAGAGGTTGAGCCATCACCCCCACCACTACCCCCACCCCCACACTTTCACATTCTGTTCATTTCCCCTTTATGTCTAAAAGATGTTTGTGGATAGATTTCTAGTGGGAGCTCCACCCAAGGTCTCCATTTCAAGACTTTCCAATAACTTTTCCCTAAAGGAGTTTGAAACCTTCCATATTTTAAGACCATCAGACCATATTTAAGACCACAAGTTGCATTTAGAGTAGGGAGCCTGTGAAGCGTAGGTGTCGGGCTAGTAAATTTATTCAGGGAGTGTGACCGAGTTTGGTGAAAAAAGTTGATTGGCTTCTTAGATCCATTTTGCTCAGATATTTCTTTCAGGCCTGTTTTCAATTTTTCCACACAGCAGTTTGTGATATTACAGTCAACCTGCTCAAGATGTAGGTAAAAAGAATGGTCCAAAAATTACCTCTGCTAATTTTGGCTGGTGTTTTCCTCCATCATTATTCACAACATTTGGTGTGCCTGACATGACCTTATTTATGTCATCTGGAGAACCAGTGATACATGTTCTAGTGTTTAAATTACTTCTAGCACTCAAGAGGGGTTTTTGTGTTTTGTCTCCCAGGGAACCAAACATTTGAATCAAAAGAGAGATTTTAGAAAAGGACCAAGATCAGTTGCGAAGAAAATAGAATGGCAAGAACAGAGGATGCTATTTATGTGTGAATAGAAAATGGTCCTTAGGAGGCACTTGCTTTCAGTGTCTGGCAGACCGCTGCAGGGAAACTACTCTACCAGTGGAACAAAAATCTACTAAAATCCAGCAAACACAGGACATCTTGGGAACCAACTTTAAGAGGAGGAAAATACTTGAATTTGCTTTCCTGTTCTATCTGATCCTTCTGGAACCCCCACTTTAACCTAAACAGTTTCATTATCACTGGAGATTCCAAATGGTTTGTCTGGAAAAGTTCAGCAAACACTGCCCCTGGGAATGGTTCTGAAGGACACAAGTAGACATGAAAGTCCTTTCGTTATTCTCTTTGATTTGGTCATAATCTCGTACATACTATCAAGCAGAAAGTCGCTTGGCTGAGTTTTCGCCTAGGCGATCCAGTTAGGCAGACACTCTAGTGCTGAGTTCGCTGTGTGCAGGCGGCGGTGGTAAAGGAAGGATCCCCCAAACTAGTTTTACCACCACCCAAGGCAAACTAAGGTTTTCTTTCAAAATGACACTGTCAGATCACTGCAATCCTGCAATCCTTTCCCTTGTTCCAACCTCAGAAAAGAGTTTCTAGAAGTCACAGTCTCTCCTAGTTGAGGTCATTGACTAAAGCTGTGCTAATGCCACACACAGCTGCGGAGGAAAAAAGGTCACAGGGCCCCAAGACAAGCTGGTTCCACAAATTCCGTGCCAGGTGTCCCAAGCTTCCAGGCCTCACAGGTGGCCTGAGCTCTGAGTGCCCTGCCGGCGCAGGAGGTGGGGGTGGGGGAGGGGGAGGAAGCAGGTTACAAAGCCAACCAGTTACTACCCAGCATTTGTTGTGTCCCAGTCCCTGGAGGGGGGGGGGGGGGGGAGGAAGCAGGTTACAAAGCCAACCAGTTACTACCCAGCATTTGTTGTGTCCCAGTCCCTGGAATAATGCCTGGAAATGGTCCGACATCTGGGGTCTGAGAGTCCTTCATTCGTCTTGTCTTCAAGCGTTTGCACGTGGAGAAGCCCATATGTTACGGGGCGTATTTATGGGGTGCAGCGGACACACACAGGCCTGCACAACGGGGGAGGGAGGCAGGAAGGAACTCGTGTGTATCCGCTGGAATGTGCAGCACGGGAGAGTTCGGTCCGTCCGAGACAAATCTTATCTAGGAAAGTTCCCAACTCCTAGCAGCCTCGACTTTGTAGCCCTCATACACCCGGAGCCTGGAGAGTGACAGCCTCTGTAGGGCGGGCAGGGACTAGTTGCAAACACAACACACGTGTGTAAGTGTGTTCTAGGTATCCGAATTGCGTGATGGGTCCTGTGCCATCTCTGAACTGTGGCTTCCTGTTTGCGTTAAACTTGTCCCTGAAAGCTTATTTACCTCAATAGGCGCTTTGACAGAGAATATGACCTCCAATGGAAAATTGTTCAACAGGCAAGGAGTAGTAGCATCCAGAAAAAGGCCAGGGAAGTGTCCTGTCTCAACCACCCAGTCCAGTCCTGCAGACATGCCCCGTCCTCGTGCCCAGTCCTCCGACCTTCCGTTCCACCCCACACCCATGTTCTCTGTTTCCAGGACTGAGGGCACTGAGCAACCTGGCAGAGGCAGCTCTTCCAATCTATCTCTCAGTCTCGCAGTGAGCATCCTTAGGCAGGTTCTTCCCCTGTCCAACATGTGTTATAGGTCTCATGGCTGGGAACCCGTTTCTCCATGGATCTGGCACAGACCTCGGGGCCAAAACTGGAAGGCCAGCATCTGCCTGGAGGTTCTAGTGTTCCCCCTTTCTTCCTAGATGGCCCAAGAATAGGTTCTGGAATTAATAAATCTGATTCTATGGTATTTTCTGCTTTCCTTGTCCTCATCCTCCCCCCCCCTTCTCCCATGGCCTATACCTTAGTCTCCTAAGATCTTGCAGAGGTTTCCCTCCGCAGGTTTATAAAGCAACTGGCCCAGTACTTCACCTGAAGACTACACTGTAAATTACTTAGCCTGGGACAGGAAGAGAGGGACTATTCCTCTAAAACACACACACACACACACACACACACACACACACAACCAACAAACCATATAACACACACTTGACATCTTATTGTCTTCCATTAAAGGTGACAGGCAAGAGATGCAGAAATGGAGGCTGCCTTAAAGCTGACAATGTATCCACCAGAGAGCTGGGCCATCTTCTCTTCCTCCTTCACAGGCAGCCCCGAGGTGGAAACCCTGGCAGGCGGCCTGAGTGAACTTTTCAAACTCCTGGACTTAAAAGGGCTCAGAGAAGCAGAGCACAGCTTCTCCCTTTCCTCACTGAAGACAGAGAATGAAGGATTATAGAATTCCGTCTAGCCTGCAGGATTTGTGGGTGATAAAACAACATTCTTTATAAAAGGTTTCTCTTCCTTTTGATATTAGGTTGTCCAGCTTGAAGTATTGTACTTCCTGCTGATTACATAACTACCCTCTTCCAAGTTGTGTGTATACTAGAGTATCTATGTAAGTTTGCACACATGTCTACTTTTACAAACATATGCATTTAGTATACATACAAATCTATATACAAATATAATACATATTCAATCACATAATAGGTAGGAACTATTTTAAATATTTTTCCTATATTGACTTGGCTTAATCCTCACAACTTACTGAAGAGGATGGCAACTAAGGAGCCCTTCCCTCATGTCTCAGTCTGGTTAGCATGGCTGTCCCTCTGGAAGAGAAGTTTGAATGTTTAATTGGACATGAAACAAAGAATTGTGGATCATAAGTCAGTAGCCCTACTTGAAAATTTGTAGTCGAGCTATTTATGTTTTCATTCTAGAAAATATGCATAATACCACCTGTGGACTTATCCCATAACAATGTCTTGAAAATTAAATATGGTCATATCTGTAGAAGTTTGCCATCCTATCATAAAATGGACATAACTGTTGTTGAATGGGGTAGACCTTTATTCTCTCTATTCATCTTTCTTAGCTGGTCAAGATGCTCTAGTTCTTTCCTTAGGTGTCTTTTCTGGCTTTAACTTTCTTTAATGGCCTTTGCTTATTTTACACCATAGGTGAAAGTGATCACTAGCTGATTTGGAGGTATGTATGTACCACTTTTGGACTTCTTCTATGTTTCAGGCTTACATGAGAGTCCCTGGGGTGGGGGGACCTGAGACATAAGATCAAACCAAGTCCAGGTCCATTCATTTGTAGTTTTAGTTGGCTTAGCTGCAATGGTACTAAATCGTAAGTATTTCCGGTGCTTATTAATGATTAATCACCATGTGATTATAAAGGTAAAAAGGAATGTAAGAAGAATCTGAGCTGTAATGTTTCCTGCCACAGACAGAGTGACTGGAAGGTAGACAAGTAGATTACTCCTCTTTCGAGGTACTGTGTGACAAATAGCACCTCACTTGGGAAGCTCTGCTATGCTTGGTACCTGAGGGAATGTTTCCTCTTAAAGATGTGATGCTGGTACTCACTTATCAGGAAATATTATCCAAAGGACCCCTGCTCCAGTTTAAGCTTTTCAGCATCATTATCTATGATTAATATTTTCAGTATTTAAAATGTACTTTGAGCTATAGGACTCTGCATCTATTATAAGTAACTCCACTACTTCCAAACATTGAGACCTGAAAACACATATCCTATCTTTCCTTTACCCCTGCTCTTTAGGGAACAGGTTCTTGGTTGAGATAGTAAGATAGTAAGCCGAGAGACAATGGGCATGCAAAATTTGTCAGGAAAAAGTCCTGACATGAAAGTAACTGTCTGTTCTTCATTTCTTCACTTTCCCCCAGAATGCTCATCAACCACCAACTCTAAAAGCCTTTCCTGCCTCATCTCCTGGGTTTCAGAAGAGAAACACACAAATCACTTCTATCCTTGGTGGAGGGCTCTGTGTGGATTGTTTCCAAGGTTGAAATCTGGACCAGCGCCCTAGCGCGACACCTTTCCTCTGAGGTCATCTCTGGGCAGCTGTTGCCAGTGTTATAAAACTGCACATTGCTTGTGCACGCCAGTAGCCTTTTCTGTTCTCTTCTGCTTTGTTCATTTTCTAGTGGAGCTTTACATTATTTTTGCAAAAGTATTCGATGACTTCTCTTCTCTCAAATAAAGTAAATAAAGATCCGTTTTCCCTTCTGGCAAGATGTTACACTGGATCTCTAAGAAAGACAAATGTAGTCAAACAGCGACACCCAGCCCAGAAATCCATGGAAGCCACAGAATGGCTTAGTTTGCTGCTTCTCTAGGCTCAAAGGAGAGTAGGAGAAAGAAAATAAAGGGATTTTGGCTCCAGAGTCCACCCTAGAAAGATTCAAGGTACCATTCTGGGAGGGCAATTAATGTTTCCACTGAAATGCTTTCAAGGAGAATGCAATCTAAGTACTGGCTTTAGAAAGGAGACTAGGCAGGGCTAAATAATGAGTGTGTGAAAGCTTACCTCCAGGGAGGTTTAATCTGCTGGCGAAATTCCATCTCCAAAACCCCCATGTTCCATTGCTCACACCTTTAGGCTTTTTAAAATCTCCCTTTGTCCTTTTCCTCCCTCAAGCAGAGAGGTAGCCTCCAAAATCCCCACTAGTGGGAATATTAGCTGGGATAAAAGTTTCAGTCTGTACTAGACTTTGACAAATATTGCCTAATTTTTTTCTACTTATTTTCTAATTTTGGAACATCTAGATAAAGACAAAGTGTTGGTATGTGGAGGTAAATCTTCACCTAGGGTGATAATGCTTCCCAACCAGAAGTATTTGATTTTGAGGCTCTGGCTTTTTAAGCCTTCAAACATGCCTAAACCGAAGACCAGGAAAGACATTTAGAAAACGTAGCTTTCAAAACTCAAATTCCACACGCAGTAAACAATGGCATGGTAAAGCAAGTCTCATCAGGTTATATGATTGCTAGCAGCTCACATCTGAATTTCTTAAATCCTTTGAATATTCAAAATACGTTCATTTTTAACAACTCAGGTCTAGAGGGTTGGGATTTCATCCATCAATGTAAATTGACATGCATATGTATCTTACCAACTTTCTTCTTCAGGAGACCGATAGGTTCCTTTTGCATACATTCCAAGAGAAGCCACTGCTTGGAATGCTGGGAAGAAGAAGGGTGGAGTCTGAGGAATCTCCAGCCAGACCGTGAAGAAGCAACATGGGAAGTTCACAGATGAGGTAAACAAGGCTTGGGGCAGCCCATAGATTAATAGCAATGGGTTAATTTAAGTTTTAAGAGCTGGCTGGAGATAAGCCTAAGTTATCAGCTGTGTACTTATAATTAATACTAAGTTCGGTATGGTTATTTGAGGAGCGGCTGGCGGGACTCCCTATTTAAGAGTACTTTTTTAAATTTTTGTTTTAATTTTTGAGATGGGGTTTCCCTGTGTAACCTTGACTGTCCTGGAACTCACTCCATAGACCAAGCTGGCTTTGAACTCAAAGACCTGCCTGCCTCTGCCTCCTGAGTGCTGGGATTAAAGGTGTGTACCACCACTGGCCAGGTCCATTTTACTCTTTAGACATTAATGCATGGGGCTTTCTGAAATTGCTTCAAAACTTATTTGTATGCACACCTTTTTCAGGACCAGACACGAAGCCCCAGGAATTCTCCCCCAGACCAGGTTTTTGAAAAGCTATAGCAGCAGCATTGAAAGTCCCCTGAGCTATCAGTTTGCTCTTAGTTCTAGTCCAACAGGCAACCACAGCTGTGTCTCTGTCACTGCCACATAAGGGAGTGTCTGAGCAGGGAGAATATCTCAGGAGCACCACGTAGAGCACAGTGCAGAATGTACAGTCGCCCTTCAGACCTGAAACTCCTCAGGACTCTTAAGCACACTATGGGTTCTTGGCACTCATCCTTTGGATAAACACGGCCATGCTAATCCTGCTTTTCTAGGCTTCTAGGTGTGTCAGGACACACTAATAAGTATAAAAACATCTTAAAGTAGCTATAGTTTTCCATAAGAATACAGAATTTTGATTAAAAGTCATTTCATGTGTCTGAAGATCAAACATCTAATCCTGTATCAGCCTTTCTTGGACTGCCAGCCTCAAAATAATGACAGGAAGACTCTTTTTGCTTGTTTTACTTTGTTTGCTTGTTTGGTTTTTTCAAGCCAGGATTTCTCTGTATAACAGCCCTGGCTGCCCTAGAAGTCATAGAAAGCCACCAGCTCTGCCTCCAGGGTGCTGGGATTAAGGTGTGTGCTGCCACCACCTGGCATGGAGACTTATTATTAATTATGAATGCTGAGCTTTAGCTTAGGCTTGTTTCTAGCTAGGTTTTTAAATGTTGGATTAACCATTTCTATTAATCTATGCACCACCTGAGGCTTGCTTACCTCACCTATGTACTGTCCATCCTGCTTTCTTGCTTCCTCCATGTCTGTCTGTCTGGTCCCTGGCTAACTGACTCCCAGCTGACTGGCTCCCCTTTTCTCTCTGCCTGCCAGCCCCACCTATCCTTCCTCCACGTAGCTATTGGCTGTTCAGTTTTTTTTTATTAGACCAATCAGGTGCCTTAGGCAGGCAAGGTAAAACAGCAACACATCTTTACATTGTTAAATAATTATTTTACAACACACAAATGCAACATATCTTTGCATAGTTAAGCAAATGTTCTAATTCACAGCATTTCCCCCTTTCATCTAAATAAAAAGAAAAGGTTTTAAGCTTAACATAGTAAAACTATATACGATAAGAACAATTATCAAGTAAGAAATACAATATCCAGGCCATTTGTATTTGACAAATTCAGAGAAAATACTCCATTATTTATCCTATCTTGGTGAGTCCAAAGTTTTGTACCTAACTTACCTTCTATCATAACTAAAGAAAACTGTAACTATAACTATCTAGTTTTCAACTCCATCAACAACCCTAGAAGAACATAGAATTACACTAGTAAATAGGAAGTTCAGTGCAAGCCACCCAAAACTATAGAAACAGTAGAGATATCTGGCTACCTGAACAACCATTCAAGTTTCCTCTGTAACACTGGGCATCCATTTTTGGCCTACAGGCCTGGAATATCTGGTAGACTTTTCTTTAAAGCAGGAATTTTGAAGGACTGTCGTACCTTGTCTTGGCAAAGTCCAGTAGTCATTTTCCTTTGCATCCTGTGTGTCCAGTTTGTGCAGTATACTGTCAGTGGTTTTTTACCCAAATGACTAGCTTTGCCATATTGAAAACAAACTCCATATGCAAGTTCTTTGATGCCCATCATTCTTTTGTTTGTTTGTTTGTTTGTTTGTTTTTCGAGAGAGGGTTTCTCTGTGGCTTTGGAGCCTGTCCTGAAACTAGCTCTTGTAGACCTGTGGTCTCGAACTCACAGAGATCCGCTTGCCTCTGCCTCCCAAGTTCTAGGTGTGCACCACGACCGCCCAGCTCCCATCATTCTTTTATGAAGTAGATTGGTGCTGCCAAGAGCAGATGTTTCTCACTGTCATGAAAAAGCCTTAGGTTACTAAGCATCTTAAATGTCATATTCTGTAGGTCTCTGAAGCATTTGAGGATCACACATCTATCTAAAATACATGTTTTTCCTTGAAAACATACCTAATATAACTACAAGTTCAATTATTATAGATAGCTAACTACTAACCTGTATTTCTTAAATATGGGCTGTACCCCAAATCAGGGTAGAAATATGCATATAATATAAGAAAGTTAACTTTAAATTTATATCAATATACCAAAATACATACTAGTGTACAATATTTGAGATTAATAGACATCGTTTTTATCTTATTTTCCTATATCACTCTAAGTGATGACAAACATCCATAACCCACCAAGTGACCAAAAACCACCCAGCCTACCTCTTAGGAATGGGGCTGTTCTATTTTCTAGACTCTTGACTGTTGTCTAAGGATTATGTACCTTTAGGGAACCCTGAGATAATTGAGATAATGACAAGTCTTGGGTGAAACTAGTTGTAACATTTGTTGTCCAGTCTCAGAACTGTTCCCATGCAAAGGAATCAGTATATACATCACCTGTCTTGAGCATTTTCTTGGTTTATTTCTTTATGTCTCTACCCAAGATTTTCAGGAGGTCTCCTCTTATCAGACCTGATCTCTACTAACCTTGAAGAAATCCACAGCCTTTCTGGATTCCATTTTAAAGTTAAGACATCCCTAAAGTATCTAGGCTGGTTTAAATCAGTAGTCTGTTTTATAATCCAATGTCTCTCAGTACCTGTCATTCATTCATCAAAAAAGTAAAAGCCAGCACAACACGATAGAGGATCCAGACTTCTCCATGTATTTCCCATCTTAATGTGGCTTATTATTTTTATATTACTTTACCCTCTCTTTAAATACTTTATCATTTTTAAACTATTTATTTTTTCTTATGACTGTCTATATCATTTCTTCTTTCTTTAGCACTTATGCACATTTTAAAGCACACTGTAACCTAGTTAGAGTTTTTGATTTATTATGCACCTGTAGCATTCTCTGATCAAGTGAGCCAAATTAAGCTCTCCCTGTGGCTTTGCATTGGCAGCTGGGTTCACCCAACTCAGGTCTGTGAGAGCTGAGCTGAGCTACATTCACCTGGGAGTTGCATATAAAAGGGAGTTGTATTTAACTGCCCAAGCTCTAGGATGTTGGTGCCTACAACATGGCAGGAATTTTTACTTAGCTTGCTGTTTCTACTTAACAAGCCAGCTGCTTAAGTGTTCACTGTATGGCAGAGCCATGCTTCTGTACACTATGAGCATTGGGTTCCTAGGAAGCGGTATCATTTTTTCCAGCTTTCTCAGGCCTTATGTAGAAATATGTGCCTCATGTTGGGTGCCAAATGTAGCAGGCTTTCTTGGACTACCAGCTCCCACATCATGACATGGAGACTTGTTATTAATTATGAATGATAGCTTAGCTTAGGCTTGTTTTTAGTTAGCTTTTTAAATCTTAAATTAACCATTTCTATTAATCTATGCACTGCCTGAGGCTTGCTTACCTCATCTATGTACTGTCCATCCTGCTTTCATGCTTCCTCCATGTCTGCCTGGCTGGCCCCTGACTGGCTGGCTGGTTCCACTTCTCTCTTTGTCCAGCAGCCCCACCTATCCTTCCTCTACCTAGCTATTGGCTATTTAGCTTTTTATTAGACCAATCAAGAGCCTTTGGCAGGCAAGGTAAAATAGCTGTACATCTTTACATAGTTAAACAAATGTTCTCTTCCCCAACATAATTCCATTTTGGCTATACCATTCCTTAGCTGTGTGATGGTGAACGAACTAAGATCTCTAAGCTCCTGGATTCTCACCTATAAAATAAGAAGGATATGATCAGAGCTCCCCAGACTATAGAGACTGTAAGTTTACTATCTGGGCTTTGTCGTATCTCAGGAGATTCAGAGTGAGGATGGGAGTGGCTAAGGACTGCTGAGATTTAAATTTTAGCAAAGTTTCAAGATTATTCTCTCAGCACCTTTGGTAAATCTATCTAGATTCTCCATTGCGGTCTCCTATTAGAAACTTCTGGAAATTTTAAAAATCACTTATGAACAATCCCATTTCTAGTTGATTTCTAAGGCTATCCTGTGTCTCAGGTTGGAGCCTATGCTCTACTGGGCAGGAAAGGTCTGTTCTGCAGCAAGGAATCAGTGGGTTAGATCATTTTTAAGAGATTCCCTCAGATTTTTTTTAAAAGATTGTCATTTAATTGCAACATTTCTCCCTTTCCTTTTCTCCCTGCAATCTCAAATTCATACACCCTCCTCATTTCCTTCAAATTCATGGCCTCCCTCTTTTTTTGATAACTGTCAATTGCATTCATTTATGTATATGTACCTACATATATATCCCTAAACAAAACCTGTAAAGTTCATATAAAGTTATTTTTATGTCAATGGTTTCAGGGCTGACCATTTGGCACTGGATAACCAGTTGGCATGCTCTCCCTGAGAAGGGCCACCTCTCTTACTCCTAGCTTACTAGGCTGTCTGTCGTTCTTTGAGGTTGGGGACTTGTGAGTTCCCCCACTCCCATGTGATTTGCCATTGGTGTTCTTGTTCAGCTCATGGATGGGTCGTCAGTTGGTGAGGCTTTATGGGTGTATCTTCTGATATGACCAGGAGGCACAACCTCACAGAGAACTCTCTGATTCTCCGGCTCTTGCCATCTTTCTGCCCTCTCTTCTACAAGGTTGCCTGGGTCTTAAGTGTGGGAGTGCTTTGTAGATGTGTTGGGACTGGGCTCCATAATTCTGCCTATTGACTGGTTGTGGTTTTCTACAGTGGTCTCCATTCCAAAGAGACATTTCTTTGATGAGGGTTGAAGACTAGATTGAGCTGTGGGTATTAGGACAAATGTTTATTAGGAATTATGTTGGTTTAATAAATTAGTGGTTTTAGATTCTCTTCCAATAATGACTTTAATAGCCCTGAAAAGGTAGGTAGGTTTCTGGTTTTGAACTCCAATTTCTTTTCTAGGTTTCCGGTCCTGTACTCTAATAGTTCAGCCTGTAACTATGAACTGACTTGTATATACAGAGGCACTAGCATTATAGGCAGAATTGCAGAATTGTTTTTCCACAAATGTATACACTGGAGTCCTAACACCCCAAAACCTTCAATATATTTGGAGAAAGCTGTCACTCAGGTCACTAAGGGTAAATGAGGGTCCTGGCATAGTTCCTCCTTCACACAATGGATGTCCTTATTAGGAAGAGGGATAACCATACAGAGAACAGAGACAGTGAGAAGGGGGCCATGTATGGGTCAAGAAGAGAGATCTCACAGAGAGCAGACCTGACAGCACTTTGTTCTTGATCTCATGAGTCTGTCAGTCAGTGATACAGTGAGAAAAAGTTTCTGTGGCTTATGTCACATCCTGCAATTTGTTTTAAGGTGGGCATAGCAAGCACATAGTGGAAAAGCTTACTGAAACCACCTGACTTTAGAGAACATAGTGTTTGTCTTATTTGTTCAGAAAAAGTACTACTAATTGAGAACAAATGGACTAAAACAAGCCTAACTGTTCAAAACAAATGAGTTTAATAGGATTTTACACAAAAATGGTTATTAAAAAGAGCCATGGAAATAAGAAATGCATTTAGCAACACTAAAACCTGTTTCCAAGGCTAATATATTAAGTAATTTGACAAAGAAACAGAACAAAGAAAATATTAAGTGCTTTTTGGTTAAGATAATAACAGTCCTAATTTTATTTAATAAATCATGAATGAATATTTAATGTGATCCTTTAAGAATTAATATAAATCTTAATTATAAGCAAATGTAAAACTCACTAGTTTGTATGCTGGGTATATATGCCCTCATATAATCATAGGCTCCTGCATCTCTATATGAATATCTCCTAAATGTTAATTTTTTAATCTTAATTTTTCAGTGGGTTCCACTAAAGGGGAAAAAACCCAAATAGGGCTTTTCATTTTACCAAAACTGTAAAGAAAAAGATAGATTGCCACCTAGTGGAAAATGGGCTGAATCTCTGTGTGGTTCAGGGTTTAACCACAGAATGGGTAGCGAGTAAAAGTTTCTGAATGACGTTTTATCATGGATATGGGCGCCTTGTAAATCCACGTGCAAGCTCTGTGCCCACCTGCTGTGTCATTTTGGAGTTTTGTACTGTGTGTCACCACTCTCATCAGCCACTCTATGCATCTGCTGCTCCATGCTGTCTGCTGACCAACACATCGGAACACAGTTTTACTTAAAGACATTTGGCTGAAATAATAAGACACTTTATAAGAAGCAATAAGACAATTGTCACTACAGAAAGCCAGTAAGTAAGAGGGGAACCAGCTAGGGCAAATATGATTGACTTAATGTGGATAATTCAAATCTCTAGATGCATTTCTTCTTCAAAAAAAGGAGGAGCCAGTTACGTGATTTGTAAAATGTTTTCAATTTAAGATCTTACTACATACTTACACAGAACAAAGTTTTCTTCTTCTTAGTATCAAAGTTTGGTTTTGTTTTTTTTTGTACTTAGGTAACTGCCCAAGTTGTTTTTAGAAGTAGTGTTTGTGAACTAATAGGAATCTGTCTTGGAACATTTCAGAACAGAACTAAAGGAGATTATTAATGGGAAGGAATTTCCTATTTATTTGGTTGCCAGGTACCCAGAAGGATATTTTTCCCCCCGTAAGAGTAAGGTGACCTAGCTAATTTTATCTTTAGCAATTACGTTCCACCCAGTTGAGATATCCTCATGGCTTCTATCTGTATATAGCATCCTTTATTATTTCCTGTCCCCAACTTTAAGGAAGTTGTTCTTAGCTGATTTACTGTTGCTGACTTTTAACAAGTGTGGAGGAGGATGTTAATTACTTGGTAATTCTGTAAGAGCCTTTCCTACCAGACCAGGGAAGGAAAGAAGGGTTTAAAAATACTTCCTTTTCAGTAGCTGGTGGCATGTCCTGAGAATGTCACGATCCTTAGTTAACCATAGAACGTGGATGGCCTTCGACAGGCTCTATTTCAGGTGATGCAAGTAAGACAGGGAGCTTAAGTTATCCAATAGTTGGATGGATTTTCTTCTGCACTAAGAGGGGTCACTAATGGAGTCCTTTCATACGAGTGGGTCTCATATGAAAATGTCAAGTCTAGAACACAAAGAAGTTGTAAAATGCCCCAGATAGGTAGTTGGTATAATTATTTAGCTTTAAAATAATTAGTTATGAGGAACTGTCCATGAATCATGCCTGTGGGGGTATGAATGTTAAAAAATAAAAACCTGGGACAGATTAACATCATAATATTTCTGGTAACTTCCTTTGCTTCTTTCTTCTATTCCATCTCTATTACAATAAAAAAAATAGTAAGAAAAAAGAGAGAGAAATGTTGATTTTCTCTGAGACTGTATTTACAAGTCTCACAAATCAGCGACAAAGAACAAAAGAAATAGGATCTTCCTAGAAACTCTTAAAAATGTATCCTCTTCAGTAATAGTTGATTTGTAAATGTATTTTTGTGGAATTTATTGCTTTTTTTTATCCAACCAACAAACAATAGAAAAAGTTAAATCCTAAATGGGAAACTACAACCACCTGCCTTCCTCTTCTCGCCTGTTCTTTTCCTTTCATATAAAAATGTTTAGATTGACATATTTTATTTATTATTTTATCTGTATGAGTGTTTTGACTGCATATATGTATGTGTGACACATGTGTGCCTGGCCCTAGAAGGGCAAAAGAGGCCTTTGGATCCCTTGGAACTGGAGGTATAGATAGTTTTGAGCCACCATACGGGTGCTGGGAATTGAACCTGGTTTCTCCACCAAACCAACAGGTGCTCTTAGCTGCTAAACCAACTTTCCAGCTCCTGTTGAATTTTCATTATAAGTAATTTAGTAAAAGGTTCCCCTCATTTCAGAGGTAAAAACATGGAGATGTAAAGTACCTTTCTCCTATCAGCTTTGAAAGTAGCCTCAGGTCACCTGCATTACCAGTGTTGACATATACATACACACACATACATACACACATACATACATACATACATACACATATATCTCCAGTTTCTGAATCAGGCAGGTAGCTTCAGCAATAAAACACGGAAAAGGAGTACTACAAGCCTGAAGCAACAGTTGAATGTGACAAAGACAGATTAAAGGTCATGACACATGTCATTAAGAAAACTTTCTTTAGTTCTTTTAAACAACTTTTAGGTTGATCTATGACTCAAATTCCAACATAATTTAGTATGTCTGTTCCTGATATAAAAACATCTGCCAACTCATTACCAATATTCTCTGTAAGATATCATTTCCCCGCCACTGAAATAAGGTACTACTAGGTAACAAAAGCAAACAAACAAAAAACCTCATTTTGAGATGTCTTAAGTGAAGACCCCTAGAATGAATACTTTAAAAGATAATTTGCTCTGACTGTACTATTTCCTATTAGTATTTGTTGATAATAGAACATTATTTGATAATAAAGAGTTTTATTATTGGAATGCATGTTGTTTTAATCCACATTCCAGGAAAGCTGAGGTTAGAAAGTTAATGGTCTTATCATAATAAATGAGAAGAGATTTCTAAAGTCCTACGTGTTAAATTCCAGACATTTTCTGTGGCTCTTAATGGAAAAAAGTCATAGTAAAATGAAAGAAGTTGGCAGTGCTATTCTCAGAATTTAGACAGTAGTAAGATAAGGAAATGTCTGAGAAGCATAATGCAAACTGGCAATGTTTTTTTCTGTTAAAATATTGCTCTGTTTAGGTATAAAATGTTTTATTAGCTCTTGGTTCTATTGAATGCAGTTACACATGTGCATGACAATGAGCTTATTTATATTCAACAAAACATTCATTTGGCAAGCAGCCTGGAATATTCCAGTACTCTAAGAGTCAAGCAAATGCCTCAGAGATTCAAAGTCTTTGTTGCTTTTTCAATATTGCAAAGCATAACAATTCTTTATCTTCTTGTTGCTACATCCTAAAAAATATATTAATTGACAGGTGACACAAGCTGTCCAGATGAGTTCTATGACTGCTAACGGTAGAGAATTCACTTGGGAATTCCACCTGGTACCTTTAACATGCGCACGTGCACACACACACGCACACACACACACACAAACACACACACACGCGTGCTCACACAAACACACACACGCGTGCTCACACAAACACAGAGACACATGCACACACAAACACATGTATACACAAACACACACACTCACAAATATATATATACAAATATATATTAAAATACATCCATTCAAGTATATACTTGTATAAATATACTTGACCAGATGTATTTGGCTTCCAGACAGCAAATAAAAGAGACTAGTCAAAGTGTGTGTTTGATTTCATTTTGTTTTTGCTGTTTTTTTTTTCTCATGCATCAGTGGCATACAGGTTAGGTTAGGGCTCAAAAGTACCAGGTAGGCAGATAGACATTGACTATTAAGATATCTGATCTTTACTGTGCAAAGGAATGACCATCAGCCCCTCCTTAAGCTTCTGATTTGTATTAGGAGGTGGAGCAGGAGAAGGTATTGGCGTCAGAAAGGCCATGGCACTTCAAATCAGGTTCTGTTCTATGACTGTCTGCACTGTTGGCAAGTTGCCTTCTGCTTACTCCTCTGTTTCCTGGAATAGCTGAAAACTCTACAGAGTTATATAAAGAGTGGAGATAAACCATTAAAAGCCAAGTTCACGTTGTACATAAATATTATTACTTCCATAAATTTCCTTGTAAGATTTTGTGAATTTTCTATTACTTATGACTTCTCAACTTTAATGGCATAAATACTTTTTTTTCTCACTTATGAATGAAAGAGGCATTTCCTATCTTCTCTCTGTAAGTGAAACAGGATATTGTTGGGAAACCCAGAGAGGAGATGTCTAAGGAATGTTCCTTTTCTTTGAGAATGGTAGCCAGAAAGTTAAACAAGATCAAGTCCAGTTTGAATCTTCTCCGGCACTCCTCAGAGTAGATTTCTTATCTTCCCCAAACATCTTGGGTAAAATATTCATTCCCCAAGACAAGCTTGGAGGTTTACTACTCCCCAGCTCCCTTCCCTGGTGGTCCAGTGAAGCCCAGGAATGCTGGCCTTTAGGGAGCATGGCCAGACATGTTTGCTCACTCCTGTTGGAGTGAGCAGCGTGGGAGGTCCTGATAAGCCGGCTACTTAGGGGTGCAAGATGCTTTCTGAAAATTTGTATACACTGGTGAGACAAGCTGTCAAACCGTCACCCAGAAGTTTCCAGTTTAAAAAGAAATACAAGTGTGCATTGTATTGGCATATTCTCCTCAGAGTCATCACAAAGATTCTCTAAAAATACATTCTAGTATTTATGCAACTTTGGAAAGTAACCAGTCGATGTTTTAAAATAGTCCTTTAGCCTTTTCTGAATTGTCTGGGTGTTAGAAAACTCTAAATTCAATTTTGGTATGAAATAAGTAAGTTTCTTTGAAATGGAAGAGAGGGTGGATTTCTGCCTTTGTTTAATTCATTTACTGTTTGAGTAGGTCTCGTGTATATGAAAAGAGAACGCCAGTCACACCGAGCTTCCACAGCCTGGTCACACTCCCTGACTGAGTACAGTGAAGCTGGACTACGGGAGGTTACAAGTTAATGACGTGTTTCTGGTTTTGTAAGATGACCTTGCGTGAGTTCAGCTTCTAAGGACCTACAGAGTCCAGCTTCTAAAGTTCCCTGAGCTTTATCTAATCACTGGGTGGACAATAGTCTGAGATGGGGGGACGCAAAGTGACAGTAGGTGGCACATGTTTGCACTCTTAACACGTGAAAGGCTGAGCTGAGAGGACAGGGGCTTTGAGGCCAGGATGGGCTTCATAGGGCTCCTCTGTCTTAACAAAAAGCAAGGAAGGAAGAGACGGGAAGGGGAGCAGGAAAGAAGGAAGGGTAGGAGGAAGGGACAGAGGGAGGGAGGGAGGGAAGGAGAAGACTTTTTAGGACCTTCCTACATGCTCTTTGACTCTTGTGTGTTTCTGGAATAACAGAAAACCCCATTCTAATATATTTTCTCTTTCCATTTTCAATTCTTCTTTTCTTCCCTTTCTTTCATCTCTTTTTCCTTTCCTTTATTAGTGCAAGGCAAGTGCTCTACCACTGAGGAATATCCACAGAGTCTACATGCCTGGGCACGATGGTGCACAGTTTCAATTCCAGGCATGCAGATGTGTAAGTTTAGGGCCAGCCTGATCTACTTAGTGGCCTCCAGGCCAACCAAGTCTACAAACATAGTGAGATCCTGTCTCAACGGCCCAAACAAACAATCAAACAAAGCCAAATAAACAAAGTTACCCTTTTATATCTTTTTCCCTTTCTGAAAAAAAGTCTATATTTTTAAATTAAAATAAAATACATTTAGAGGTGTATCCTGGTGTATGTATCTTTAATGAGGCTCTCCTGCTGTCATGGTTTCATCACACAACCCTAAGTCGTGTTTCATGCTTTGAAATGGATTTAATGCAAGATCCTGAAGCAGGAAGCAATTGATACTGATTTATGGCCCTTGTTCAACTTGCTCAGTGGAGGACCTGGGTTACAGCAGGAGGTTAACTTTATTTTAGAATTCAAGGAACCAGCATAAGCCATCTGGTCAATTGTGGGAAAGCTTGCTACAGAGCAGCTCCATACGGGAAAGGTGAACACAATAAACTTCAGACCCGGAAATGTATGTGCTGATGGACCATTCTGGCTTGTCACTCATGATTCTGAGCTGTATCTCTCATGGGCTGCCCAGACGGGCACTTTTGTTGGATAAACACTATGCTATGCTGCACAAGCGAAACAAAGCCCCAACAACAATAAAAAAAACAACAACAATAGAAAAACATCTTTTAAAATTCATCTTATTTTAAACATATTAGACCAAACCAGGAAAATTCATGAATGTCCTTTGAAATACCGATTTAGAATTTAAATGCAACTGAAATTAATTAACTAAGTTTCTAAGTTTGTTTTTGATGTTGTCCTGAGTAACTTGTACGTACAGAGTGAAAAAAAGGACAGTGGTGAAGTAAAACAAAACAAAACACCCCAAAAAAGAACAACACGAAAACCCCTTGCTTTTCCAAAATAGAGAGTCAACTTCACCAGTGAAGAAAAAGCCCACTAGAGGTCACTTTTCAACTTATTTATCTGAATAACTGAAAAATCAACACTTGATTTTTGCTACTGTCCCAGCTCCTTTCTTGTCCCTGGCACAACTGGTGAGTAGCTGTTAAGAACCCATAATTGTTCCTTGGGGGTTGCATATTGTTATGTCTCAAGCATCATTTGTGTTGTGACTTTTCTGATGGTTGTTTTGGGTACCCCATTAAATCCATATCATTTCTGATTATTAGATGTTACTGCTTGAACTCCAGCAAGGTGTGCTCATTTCCTGGAGTTTTCGTGAAGTTGGCAATGTTGTCTTGGCATGAATGAGGACTGCGAAGCACTCATTCAACCTTTGTCTCTTGCTACCAACACCACACTCCCACAAAGCACTTCAGTAGCCCCATAGGCGGACTTGATTCTCTGAGAAGAATCCCATCCATCATTCTTGGTTTTCCCTTGTCTTTGTTTCTTTTAAATTTTTTATTCATTTTACATATCACCCACAGTTACCCCTCCCACCCACGCTAGTATTTATTAAACTAGACTTTAAACCACTTTGTAAAAAGTAAAGGCTCAGAACTGGTTGTTTATTTCAGCTCAGTGGTAGAGCATTTGCCTAGATGTAGGCCCTGGGGATTAATTCATGGTACCACATGCACACACAAAAGGTATAGTTCTCAGCTGTAAATTCCTAGCATATTTCATTTAACAAAAAGACATTTTAAAACTATTTTTCTTAAATTTGAGCATCAAAACATTCACAAGCTGCTATTATGTTAATTTCACTGCTTGTGCATAAAGGTATCATTATAAACAGTCTTATACATTTACTAAAGACCTTTGACTTCTCAAATGCCCACTATATTCCTCCATCCTTCCGGCATTCATATATTCACTGATCTTCGAACATTTTTCAGTTATGTGAAAATTCAATCAAAACAAGGACCTTTAAACTTGGAATTTTTTCTATGTCAGGGAAGCATTAACTTTTAAAAAATCACATGCAGGAATTTATTTTGGGCTTCTAAAACCATGTCTGTCTCTTTATGTCATTCTTGTCACTAACCTCCCTAAGTGCCAGCCACGGTTCTTGATTCCCGACCGCTCCCACAGCTTCTTCTGTCACACAGCTTCATCAAAGCAGCTCAGTGTCAATTCTAATCTCACAACCTCTTGTTCCAAAATAACCTCAGTTACCTGGATTCTTGTGTTTTTTTTTCCAATTTCACAGACAGTTCACTCATTTTTCCAGTGCTCTCCACCAGAAAATATGGTTCATGCCTCCTTATTTCTGTCTTTTCCAGTCCAACTGGCTCACCCATGGTGATCCCCTGGCTGATAGAATAAACTTGTAATACCACTCTCCTTCTCCCGGTACCCTTTGCATCCTGCCCTCCCCTTCCAGTTTCAGAGATGACTAGCTCACAAACAATTCTTTTTCAGCTGGAATGTGAGATCTCAGCTTAACATTCAGAGAGAACAAACATCAGAGCAATAAATACTGTTTGATGATCCCAAGAAAACAGAATAATAGGATGTTTGTCCAAATTAACTAATTTCAAAGTCAGGGTATCATGTTGCTCAGGCGATCTTCAAACTTGCTCTGTAGCTGAGTTTGGCCTTCAATTCTTGTCCTCTTGCCTCTACCTCCTGATTACAGGTATGTGACCCCATGTAGTTTTCTCAAATCTGCTTTTTTGGAAAACAGTTAAGAAAATACCTAATTTAACTCCTGCCAAACAACAAAAAGCAGAAACTGTCTAGAAACCACCTACTTTCAACTGTGACTGTCAGCTTTGCAATTTTGTGGATTCTGCATGATTGACTTGCAGTAAAACAATTTTTTTTATAGTTGATACATTTCTTTTCCTCACACAGCAGCTCATTCCAGTCCCAGAGCAACAAAGTGGCCTAGTCTGTCTGAGCAGTACAGATCTATCTCATCAGTGAAGAAGCGAACATGTTTTCCTTGTGGAGTTTGCAAGCATGGGCTGTAGTACCGAACTGGGTGAGGCTGACTGGCTTCTCTGTGAGTAACTATTCTGTCGTTAGTGTTCACAGTTTGTTGCTGTGGACACAAGGAATTGGTGAGTCAAAGGGCATGCATGCGCAGCATTCCTTAATTATCATCAGTTGAGCACACCTGGATATTCTGAACGTCAAGCTGTCAGGATTGGGTCATAGGATATATAGCTGGGCTTGGAATGAGCAAGCAAAAATAACTCAGAGATGTAATACAAGAAACTTGACACTTAGAAGTCTGTTCCTGGTTTTAAGGGAGAGTTTATTCAAGCGCTTACCTCTGCCTGAGTTTTTCTGCCCTGCTATAAAGAAAATATGATTGTTTATAAAACAAAAGCTTAACTTTCTAATACTTTTCTAGTATTTTGTGTACATTGGTGTTTGGCCTGCATGTATGTCTGTGTGAGGGTGCCAGATCTCCTGGAACAGGAGTTGCAGATGGTTGTGACTTGCCATATGGGTACGGGGAATTGAACTCAGGTCCTCTGGAAGAGCAGGCAGTGCTGCTAAGCCACCACTCCAGCCCCAAGTGTAACTTTTTTCAATTCTATTTTGAGTTGATTATAGGCTTTAAAAGCTAAAAGGAAATTTGATTTCTAGCATTCTAAGGAAAGTAGACTGGGAACTTAGCATAACAAATTAGCATTGTAAAGGAAGGTCAGGATGAGAAACATAAATGAAAAACCTGGAGGATTAGAGATAAGAACAGGGAGTGGTGGTATGCGTTTGTAATCATTACACTCTGGAGGCTGAGGCAGGAGGATCCTGAGCTGAAGACAGCATGGGTTGGTTATCTAGGAAGTTTAAGGTAGCCAGAGCTATGTAGTGAGACCCTGTTTGCCAGTCAATCGGAGAATCAGACAAATAGCCAGGGACACAGCTCAGTGGTCAAATACTTACCTAGAGTAAGCAAGGCCCTGAATTTGATATCCGGAGTGACAAAATCATGTTTAAGGAAAGAAAGATTGATGCTATTTTAATATTGTAATGGGTTTTGTTGTGGAATATTATTTTAATTAGGCAAAGATGTATGATATCTGTTTACGCTGCAAAATATTACTTTAACTGTGTAAAGGTGTGCTACTCTTTTTTTGTTTAATTATATAAAGATGTGCTGTATTTGTTTTACTTTGCCTACCTTGCCTACCTAAGGCACCTGATTGGTCTAATAAAGAGCTGAATGTCCAATAGCTAGGCAGAGAGAGGGACAGACATGGCTGGCAGGCAGAGAGAATAAATAGGAGGAGAAATGAAGGAAAAAGAAGGAAGAAGAAAAGAACTAGAAAAGGGAGGAGGAGAGAACAAGGGAGAAAGACACCAGGGACCAGAAGTCAGGCAGTCACCAGTCAACAGACACAGTAAAAGTAAAATGTTCAGAAGTAAGAAAAAGTAAAAGCCTGAGGCAAAAGGTACACAAGGAAAAACAAATTAATTTAAGTTAAAAGAGCTAGCCAGAAATGAGCCTAAGCAAGGCTCATCATCAAAACTAATAAGTCTCTGTGTCATGATTTGGGAGCTGGTTAGTGGCCTAAAAGAAAACTCCTGGTACAGGGTTTCCTTTTTCATGTCACTTGTGCACAGTCAGCATTTTTCATCCTAGTGATCTTCAGTTTACCCATAAAGCATTTTCTCTGCTATAGTTAGAAAAGTATATGCCTTCGTTGGCACCCATGCCTAGGCTTAAAATATCACTTTTCTGGCAGTATGGCTTCAAGAAGTCTCCTTCACCTCTAGCCCCATTTTCTTCATTTTAAACCTGACAATTATAAGATGTATCCCATGGGCTGGCTGTGATTGAGTGGAAAAACAAGGGCTGAAGTCCCTGGTACTCAGTAGATATATCTCATGGGGAAGACACTGCCATTAGCGTGATGATGTAGGATTCCCCTCTGTATGCTGTAAATACATTTCATTATCATTGTTTAATAAAGAAGCTGCTTTGTCCTGTGACAGGGCAGAATATAGCAAGGTGGCAAATCCAAGCAGAGATAGAGGAGGAAAGAAGATGGAGTCAGAGAGATGCCATGTTAGCTGTCGAAGGAGAAAGATGCTGGAACCTTACCAGTAGGTAGGTCACAGCATTGTGGTGTTACGTAAATTAATAGAAATGTGTTAATTTAAGATATAAGAGCTAGCTAGGAATGTGCCTGAGCCATTGGCCAAATAGTGGTATAATAAACATAGTTTTTATGTGATTATTCAAGTTTGGGTGGTTGGGAAACAAAAAGCAGTCTCCAATTACAAAATGGCACCCAGTGTTTGGCAACATATATCCATATAAAACCTAAGAAAGCTTAAAAAGGGGGCATCTAGACCCACAAAAATGGGAATCGATTTTCTTCTTCCATGCAGACTTCTATGTGAGAGTTCATTCATGGAACTGAGTCTGTAGAAAATGAACTCATCTTTGGAAGTTTGTGCTCTTTGATGTTTCAGATATCTATCTCCTTTTTCTTCAATAATATAAAAAAGGCCACACAGAGTTTTATACTTAGTCATTTACACATACACATTTACATATATGGATTTCATAAGATTCTTTTCAGTCTTGAAAGTTACAGAGAGATAGCTAGGTCATTTGCAGCTTAAAAGACTTAGCTAGAAAATGTAAATAGTTTTCTCCCCCAAGGTATAGTAACAAAGACCCAATCCCTATCTTGAAACTCAAGTCCATGGTGGTTCTCTACAGTATATACCACTTGTACCATTGCAAGCTCCTTGTCATTGGTGAATAACAAGCTTTTGTCATATTGACAGACTGAGGCTCCAGTAAGTAAGCACATGATCTGGGGCACCTTGTGAAAATCCAAACAAGACTATGAAAGGCACTTAAATATACAGGCGTGAGTATCTCAGATCTTATGATTTTAAGGCACTTAATATTGCACTAAGAGAAACTAAAAATGTCAATTTCAGCTCATAGTTTTACTATTTGTCTTCAAATTTCTCAAAGAATGAGACTTTTAATTGTAAAATTTTAGCTGTACCTCTCTCTCTCTCTCTCTCTCTCTCTCTCTCTCTCTCTCTCTCCCTCCCTCCCTCCCTCTCTACCTTGTATGAGTTTTGTCCTTTCCAAGGCAGGGGGAATATGTACAAGACTGAATCATAATTATAGAGAAACAACTGTTTTGTTTTTTTTTTAAATACTACTTTTAGGCTCATAACAAAGATGGGCAGCCTTCAGCAGAAGTGTTTGTCTAACAGAAAAGTAGCTCAGCTCCATCCCCTTCCTTCTGCATTTGAGGTACGTTTTGGGGCTTTCAGTAAGACCCTTCTTATCCATACAAACTCTTAAGTGCAGCCAAACGTCTGCCTGCAGCTGTAAGTGTCACTGATATTCCATGTACTGTATGACTCACAGGAGATCTGTTCACATATGGGGCAGTAGGGAACAGTGGCAGGTATCTAGATTGTACCCAGGTCCTCTGCTCCCCTACAGGAGCCATTGTGCCATTAGATTTCATTTCCAAAGCGAAACTTCATGCCAAGTTAATAAGACTTTCAAGACGTCACTAACAAAGCACGAGAGTAAATGGGTCTACACAGGTGCAAGGTCATGAAGCTGACTCGATGCCAGGTGTTCCTGCATCAATCAGACAGGTACCCAGCTTCCTTTGCAGCAGACACATCTACTCTATGAGTTCCACCTTCTCCCTTCCCCATCTCATTTTTCTGAGCAGCTTCTGTGAAAAATCTTTCCTTTCATGTCTGACAGTCAACTTTTAGTCCGCAGCACTACTCTAGATTATTTTAATTTTGTTTACCTTTGAATTTTTCGTGTTTGCAAGATTTGGCTTTTAACTGTCATAAAATGGGCAAAAACAATTAACTGACCCATATTCACCAGTCAAGTAACAGTCAAGTGACTTACCCCAAAACGTTATTTTTAAAATTGACTTCCTCATCTTTTCAAAGCAATTTATTATGCAAATTATTAACAAATATTCAAAAATACAACACTACTGTTTAACAAGATGTTTTTCCCAAATGTGTCTTAGATATGCTATCACTGTATAAGGTTTTAACTGTTGTAAAACGCGTAGAAACAATTAACTGACCCATATCTTTCATTTTCTTCCTTCCTATATATCCTATTCCTATATATCTCTCTGTCTATCATCTATCTATCTATAAATCTTTTTGTTTATTTGTGTATTGTGTAAACACATGGAAGTCAGAGGACAACTTGTGGAAAGTTGGTTCTCTCTTTTATTTATTGAATTTGATCTTTGATAGTTTTAAATATTATAAAGTGCATTCTAATTATTGTAATCCCCACTCTCTAATCTTCCCATCTATTCCCATATGTATTAATCCCATCTCTACAGTGCTCTCTAAAACTCTTTCTCTACCCCACACCCACCATCACCAGTTCTTCTTTCCTTCCTCTCTTTGGTATTGGGTCCCAATCTGTAGCCCAGGCTAGCCTGGATTTAAAGCAATTGTCCTATCTTTACTTCCCAAGTACTGGGATTGTAGGCACAGACCACTACAGCCAGTTTTTGTTTTCATTTTTCTTTTTCTTCTTTGTTCTCCTCCTTTTCTTCCTTGTCTTCCTCTTCGTCATCTTTTTGTTGTTGTTGTTGATGTTAGCAGGTTCTCATTTAGCCCATGCTGGCCCTTAACTAGTTTAGGTAATAACGATGCTTGAACTCCTGATCTTCCAGTTCCAAAACACTGGTTTGACAATCATGGCCTCCTATGCTCAACAAATTTTGATGAAACATATTTCATATATTACTCTTCTCCAAAAATTTGAATTATATGAGTTATTTCTGATGTTAGAATTGCTGAAAATTATTCTTGCTATTACAATACCCTCAAAGAGTTTGAGAACCATCCAGTTTAATGAATCAATATTTCCAGCATAAATAATAGCAGAATTATTTAAAACCTAAAGAGTCTTCATGTCATTTTTACTGTATTTGTGGCTCATGTTTCTTAGGGATTGTCTTCAGATAACACAATATTTATGCGAACATAGTCTAAAATATATGACCTTACAGCCTACTGAAGTCTTTTTGATAGTGTTCCTAAGTTCTATCAAAGTTCTCACTGCCTGCTGCTTTCTCCTCCCCACGTTCCTAAGACTAATTTCTATTTTAATTCAGATTCCTTTTCCTGCTAACTCTCCCTGACTCTAGCTGGACACACCCATACTTCCTGTCCCGCAGTTTCACTTTCCACCCTTCTCCTTTTGCAGGTGTTCAGTTTCTCTGCTCCCTGGCGCTTTCCTTCTCTCCCCTTCCTTTCCCCAGGAGTCGTCGGGTTCCCCTTGGGGAGAAGGCATATTTCTATCCTATACTTCACAACATCCTCTTGCTGTTACCGCTTCTGCCTGGACTGCCCAGTGCCCGCGTTCCCCTCTGTGGATGCTGATGTCTTTCCCAGTGTATTTCCTCTTTTTATCATTCCCCATAATAATTCCTTGTATCTGCTATGGGCATCCTCACCATTTCCTGACTGGAAACCTCCATTCCCCATACTAGCGATGCCAGGACTCACTTCTTCAATGCTGTACACCATGACTGATGACTCTGGCTCACCACTGCCCAAACTTCATTAGAAGGGTGTTCCCTGATTTTGCTGAAAAGCAAATACTTTTAATGTAAGATGCTTATAAAATCATAAATGAAATAGATTATTTCCTCTCCTCTATTTTATATCTGAGGATATTGACAATGCCTTGAAAAGAATGTCTTCACAAGAAAAATGCACAGAAGAAAAACCCCATACCCTTGTCTTCAAATAGTGAGCAGGCTATTAAACGAAATAACAAATAAATGATTAAATTTATTGCCAGAGGAAGGTAATTGGACAAAAGCAATTTTACTGCTACTAATGTAATACACATGATGTACTGCCCAACTGCAAACTTTTTCTCTATTTAGATTATAAGCTTTACCTGTGGCTTAGATACAATGTGTTGCAGAAGTACTTTCTCTCACGGGGAGATTCTACCGTATCTGTTCTCCAAATTCATCCTGATAGGATGGGAAGGAACGTATCAAAGTTTCCACCTCACTATCCTCGGTTAGGGTGATGTTGTTCCCTAGAAGACATTTGGCACAATCTGGAGACAGGTTTAGTCGTCACAACATGAATTGGCAGGCTACATGGCCAGGAGCCACAGAAGCTGCTGGGTGTCCCACAATGCACAGCACAGCTCGCTACAACAAAGCATTCCTCCTTTCAAATGCCCACAGTGCTGCTGAGGGTGAAAACCTGAGTCTACCAAGACAACAGTCTCCTTTACAGAGCTAATCCCAATTAGTCCTGCTGCCTAATCCTATTTCGCATGTAAGAAGTCAAACATTACTTCACTCTTTCTTATCACATCTCCTGTCAAATCTTGATCATTCTTCCCCTTTTAGGTTGCTGGACATTTAGTGTAAGCGTGATAAAGGTCATATACCAAATATTAATGATTTTAAAAGCATGATTCATGTTAGAAGCATGTCACTATTAGAAGTAGTCACAAGTAGCTTCACAATATGGCTGAATAACGGTTTGAGCTATTAAACTCTTTTTATGCCTGTGAGGCTTCTTCTCCTGATATCCAAGCAGGCAGCTCACTGTGAGTTAGGGTGACTGTGTAATAGATAGGAATAGCACGCAGTACTTGGTAGGGTTGAGTCAGAGGGTCTGTGAATGCATGCAAGGGGATGCGGAATTCTCAGTAACCAACAAAGTGTTTTAGATACTCAGGCAGAAATGCTTTTCTTTTATCTACAGTCTAAAGAGACAACTACCAACTATGTAGGAAAGATCTGGTGAGGTGTAGATATATGCTTGGGAAGGTGTGTAGGGGTTGTGAGGCTCCAATAGCATTGTCAGGGGGAAGGCTTTAGAGAAGTGTGATTGATAGGTTCACACTGCAGACGCAGAATTTCAAAAGTGGAGGCTCCATCCATGGGAATGCTGTGAGAACACAAGGCTAAGAACCAAGTTCTCCCAAATTACTCCAACCTTGCTCTCAGTATTTATGGGGAGATGGGAAGCCTAGAATGACTTTCTAAATACTTTTGAGGGCTGGAGAGATGGCTCAGAGGTTAAGAGCATTGCCTGCTCTTCCAAAGGTCTTGAGTTCAATTCCCAGCAACCACATGGTGGCTCATCAACCATCTGATGCCCTCTTCTGGCCTGCAGGCATATACACAGACAGAATATTGTATACATAATAAATAAATAATATTTAAAAAGTACTTTTGAATCTGGCATAATGAGGACCATGAGGAAGGAACTCAGTCATTAATAACATATACACACATACACATAACCATATATATAAATACATATATGTGTATAATATACACATATACAAATAAATATATATGTATGTATTTGTTTCTTACTCATGTGATAAATTTGAGTTTCTTACCCATGTAAGTTATAATTCCAAACCCACCAGATGGTGTTCTTGCCCCAAACACTGAATGGGGTTTTGAGAAAATCTGCTCTCATAAACCGGTTCCAATCTCATTCCACACAATCTGTGTGAGCCTTTTCAACCTACTAAGCATGGCCTGATGGTTATGAAGAGACATTAGTAAGTCACATCATTTAAAAGAAGCATTCACATGCAAAAACAGAAATGCCACACATGCTTAGTTTAAGTATTAACTGGAAAAAATGTGTAATACGTGCCACATAAAAATGTACTTACGATGAAGTTTTTTAAAGATGTATTTCCAAGAGATTTTTGGACTTACCCATCTCATCCCACACCCAGCTCATCTTCCTTTCATCCCAAGCGTCATGAGATGCTCTTCCATCACTCCAGCTTCTTCCTGTCTTTGTTAAGCATTCTCCGTGTGCCATGTGGAACTCATGGACCAGGGGAGATTGGTTCCATTTTCAATGGTATTTTGAAAAGTTCCTTTCTTCTAGCTTTAGCTTTAATCTTTGTTCTCCCCAATGCCCACTCCCCAGGGCATCTCAATTTACCGCTGTTACCTTCTTTCATGTTTTTTAAGTCCTTTGGGTCAGAACTTGGGTAAATATTCTCCCAGACCATGGCTTCTTACTTCTTAAAATGTCCAGTTTTGCAGCTCATGTCATTAGAGGACACCACGAGCCACCAGGTGGTAACATCTAAAGATGCTCAGATCACCTGATTCATTACAGATACTCTGTCCTGCGTCACTGCCTCCCATGTTGTTTTTCCTTTTATTGATTTTTATTCAAAGTTTCTTGCCTCGCGGCTCCTTGTCATTCCTCTACTTACCTTTCCTTCCACTCAGACTCACAGTACTGGAGTCTTACCGTGCCGACTGATTTACTATAAACCCTTATTGCCTTCAGTGCTCCCTGGCAATCCCACTGCCTTAGACCACCGGTATGTTAGAATGCTAAGTAGAACTTAGTCATTGAGGCAAGTTATCCAAATCCAAGCATGAAACCATTCCCATATATAAGACGTCTCCACTTCCTTTTTACGTCAAGGTTTGCTTCTTACCTCACCATTTCAATCTTCAGACAGACATAGTACCAATACCTCCTATAAAAAAGAACAAAATGCCCTTTTCCCCTAGCAAGGCATGGTGGCACATGCCTGTAGTCTCAGCACATGGCAGACTGAGGCAGGAAGATTAAGGTCCAAGCCACCCTAGGGAAGAGAGGAGGGTGGGAAGAGAAAGAGAAAGGAGGAAGGGAGAAGGAAAGAATGAAGGAAGGAAGGAAGGAAGGAAGGAAGGAAGGAAGGAAGGAAGGAAGGAAGGAAGGAAGGGGAAGCATTTGCCTCATTTCCATAGTGGCCTTTAGCTCCTTCCGTGTATTTCTGATCCCCTTAACTAAGATCCATAGACAAATGATTCTGAAGCTTTCTATATCTCTAAGCCTGTTCTCATTCTTTTTTGGTCCCAGTAAAATTAAACTTGCTTTATCATCAGTTGTACTGCCAATACATCATGTTATCAAAATTCATAGTTGGGCAGTGGTGGCGCATGCCTTTAATCCCAGCACTCGGGAGGCAGAGGCAGACGGATCTCTGTGAGTTCGAGACCAGCCTGGTCTACAAGAGCTAGTTCCAGGACAGGCTCCAAAGCTACAGAGAAACCCTGTCTCGAAAAACAAAAAAAAAATTCATAAAATTCATAGTCATTTCTTAGTTCCCATCTGAATTGACTTTCAGCATTTAACATGAACGATCACTTACTGCTTCTTTAAAAACTTTTATCAGTTCTTGAGATTTGCTTCAAGTGCATGTTGAACGTTTCACCCCCAACCCTCCGCCTTACCACCTTTCAACTCTCCCAGTCCTTCCAACTCAACTTGTGATCATTCTATTTCTCCCCTGCCACCTGTTCTTCATCTTTCCACACTGAGACTAATTTGGGTTAGTCAGTTAGTCTTGGGGTTATAGACTGCTCTGGTATGTAGTTACCCTGCCAGGGGTCTGTCACATCATTAAATAAAACTGAGTCTCTTTTCCTCTGCCTTGGTAAATCAATATCTCCTCGGGTAGGGGTGGGGTATCAAGCCAACCTTTCCCCCTTTCTATTCTGGGATTGTGTTTGGTGGGCATTTGTGCAGATCTTGTATATGCTTTCACAGTGGCTGTGAGTTCTTACATGCATCTGCTCTGCTGTGTCTGGGAAACACAGTTTCCTTGAAATTACTCATCACCGCTGGCTCTAAAAATCTTTTTTCTCACTATTCCACAATGATCTCTAAGCCTTGTGGGGCAGGAGTATGGACTGAATATCCAATTTAGCATGAGCACTCTAAAGGTTTGCATTTTCTATATGTTGACCAACTGGGGTTTGCTGTGTTAATTGCCACCTAATGCAAGGAGACATTTCTCCAATGGGGCTTGAGAAATTATTTGATCTATGGGTATAACAATAAGTCATTAGGAGTTATTTTAATGCTATGTTCATTTAGCAGAACAACAGTATTGAGTCATCCCCTAGGAATTATGACCTACTAAGTCACACATTCCTGGATTCTTTAACAGTGCTCCATAGTCCCTTTAAGAGTATGGGGTTCATCTCAAGGAGTGGGCAGAGATCTAATCAGACAGTAGTTGGTTTCTCCTGAAACATTCGTGCCACTATTGCATCAGTGAGCCTTTTTTTCCAGGCCAGTTGTTATAGTAGTTTTCAGGGTTTACTTTTCTTTTCCAGCAGCATGCATAGCCTCTTCCAGCACTACGAAAGCGAGGCAGGAGAGATAAAGCTGGCAGCAGGTGAGTAGCAGCTCTATGCTTTGGGATTGAAGAGTATAGCGTCTTCAGGAGTGGAATCTTACCATCAAGTTCTGGAGGGTATCCAGGAATAATGGCAATAGCCTATAATATTTGGGGTCCATGTGACTCATTCACTAACAACTCAATAGGAGATCACTCATTTCTGGTACTGGGTTTTTATTCACTAAAATAGGGTATCTCATGAAGGTATTGTCCCATACTGTAGTGTAACTCTATGAAACTATTTTTATACATGCATATGTATGTGTTTTATGAAGTCTCTGTAGTAATGGGTTTCCATGTGTCTTTTCCAAAAGGCCTTTAATGTTAGTTATCCTACCCATTTTGCTTCCTCTACTTTGCTCTCCCATCTTTTATGCCCCTTACATTCCAGGTCTATATTCTATTGGCAGTAGTCATGTTTTTTAAAACTGTCAGCCCATGTAAGTTTGCTTAGATGCTTTTAGGCAGCCCCTTATCTTTCAGAATATAATTCATGATTCTTGTCGTCATCAAGAGGTCACATATCATAAGCATCCCTGTCCCTTTCACCTCTTCTCTTCCTTTCATTCTCTTGTGCTTGGTTAGACCATACTGCTTTTCTTGGTTTCTGCATTGCACCATCAGTTCTGCTGTCCTCCTGGATATCTTTTTTTGTTGTTGTTCTATTAAATGTATCTTCATGGCTTGCCTCCTACCCTCTTTTCAGTGTTTCTGTCATAAAATCCTTTTTGGAAGCTGGGGAAATAGCTCTATGGTTAAGAGAAATATTGCTCTTGCAGAGGACTCAGTTTTGATTTAAAGAGCCCTTGTTGGACAGCTCACATCCACCTACAGCTCTAGTTCTGGAGGATCCAATAACTCCTTCTGCCTCTGCAGATACCAGTATTAAGGTATACATTTGAACACATATACACACACACCAAGTAGAACATGAAAAATTAAGCTGGTACTGCTCTGCAAACTTTGTTCATACTGCCTAACTTTCATAGTATTAGGAGGTGCTATATAAACTAGCAGAAGAGGAAAATAACCATCAATCTTACCAACTTGGGAAACCTACAAGCTACAATAATGACTTTCCTGGCATGATATGACCAGTGGTGCAACAATGCAACTAAGGTTATGGTATTAACCAAACATTTTCTGATTGCAGCAAAGGCCCATTCCTTGAGATGGAACCCATACATGGCCCTGTTATCGGGTTCAATAATGCATGGTCAGGTGGCTAGATAAGTTACAGGCCTACTATGATTATTCCTGCTAAATAAACATAGTATTAAACAGATGCCTAATAACTTATTGCCATATACACAGAATAATGCAGTTCTCAAACCTCATCAGAGGAGGCTATGATAGCAAAGGGTGATTGACACCAAGGCCTACAGCTGGCAGTTGTAAGAGACTGCAGAGTGCTCATGTTTAGTTGAAACATTCGTATCACACCTCCTAACCACAGGCTCAGGTATTGTTACAGAAGAGAGGACAGAAAGCCTGTAAGAGCCAGAGGACACGGACGACTAGGTGAGACAGTGCTTTCCAGACAGAACAGAGCAGTTGCACAATAAACTCATAGTGATTGTGACATATTTCACAAGATATGCTGAAGACCAAACCAGACAGAATCCCAGGTTGAGGGGGACGTGAGCATGAAGTTCCATCCCATCTGAAGAGTATGGACAGCTGATAGTTGCTGAGAAAGGGAGTATTGGTTTTCTTTAAGGGTGCGACCTCTGGAAGTTTGACCATGCTCCAGGGAATGCCCCCACAGCCAAGACCACTTGGGCAGCATAAATTGGACTGGGTGAGTAATTAAAAACAAAGACATAAGGGGGCTAATGAGGTGGGTGTTGATCTGAAAGGAGTTGAGGAAAGGAGGTGGATACCATCAAAATATATTCTATGACATTCTCAAAGAATTAATGAAATAAAAAGACTTTAAAAGTCTTTTTTGGAACACCCCATGTAAACCAGGAACATTCATTCTTATCACAGCCTAACAGCTCTGTTCTGCTATGCATAATGATTTTATTTTACTTATTTTTATTGACTTATTGACTTATATTTATGCATATGTGTGTGTGCCTACATGGGTTTATGTTCAGATGCTCAGAGAAGCTAGAAGGTTCCCCCAAAGGTGGAGTTACAGGTGCTTGTGAGTCATCTGATGTGGGTACTGGGAACCAAACCTGGATCTTCTACAAGGGCAGTAAACACCGTTAACCATCGAACCATGAAAGTTCCATGAATATAATTTTATTGCTGTTGCTGCTGTTCATAATCATACAGGTAGAACATAGAACAATACCTGATACAAAGCAAAAACTAGAACAAAATTAAGGAATATGATGATTTTACCAATATTGCAAGTTTACATTTTAAAATATTTGTATGAGTGGTTTTATCTAAAAGTGTGTATGTGCACTACTTAAGTCTGGTATATGTAGAGCCAGTAGAAGATGTTGGGTCCCTGAACCTGGAGGTAGGAGCAGGGCCTCTATGTGGGTACTCTAGAAAAGCAGTCAGTACCATTAACTTCTGAGTCACCCTTCCCATACTCACAAATGATCACAATGAGCACTCACTGAGCATCAGAAACTATGAAATACTGAGCATTGCACATAGGAATATATCGCAATTAATTGTGCCGGCAACTTAATTCTCCCCTGAGCAGGCCTGACTACCACCCTCCTAGAGGATTACCTTCTCGAATGAGAAAATTTGTCAAGGCAAACATGATAAAATGTTGATGGGATTCTATCATGCTGAATTAGAGTATCTTTACACAGAGATGTCAAAAACCAACTGAAGTCTCACACAGCAGCGGTCCTCAGTGACTCACTGTTGCTTAGGACTTTGATGCAGCAATCTGGCATCAGTAAATGTTACTCTGTTGAGTCATACGAAAGAGGAGTTTTACAATTGCCTGTAATTACCAGCTTGATATCGGTGTTGAGTATAGCTACAGAGTTGCTAAAAATTAAGTTCAAATAAGATATGAAATCTCTGATTCCCATTCTGAGGACTCTGGGTCCTTAAAGAAGAACGTGTTCAAATGCTTCTCTGAGGCTATTGTTCTTGCATAGAAAAATAGCAGAACATAAATGATAAATGAAAATCACATGCCACCAAGGTTCGTTTCCTTTGTTGTTTTCTCTGTGGTGTCTGTAGTATACCAGCTGCCTCTGGCAAGCATGCTCTGGGCATCTCTCAGGTCTGCTGGAGTTCCGCAAGCTTCCCTGTCATTGTGGTGTGATCCTCACAAGCGACTCGGGGCTGTGGGCCACCACTTCCACTCATCACAGTCCCTGTTTGTGTGTTCAGAGGGTACCTGTCATCCCGCTATGGCATTCTGTTCTGCCCTCCGCGTGTTATCGGCTCTGTAATTTCTTCTCTATCAGGAGTTCCTGAACTCTCGCTACTGACAGCTTGCCAACGGCACACTGTGTGCCCTTGTCATCGCTAGCCTATCACACCTGCTGGCGCCACCTGTTCCAGTACCTTGCCAATACCTCCCCTACTGCCTTCAATGCTGGCTACGACCCGACAGGAGGAGGAAGGACTTCTGCTAATCAGTGGCTGCTTCTCAACAGCAACACAACTATGCAGTGACATCTGGGGAATATCAAGTCCCCTGTCCTTGAGACTGGGAGAATTTCACATTGCAGCCAAGACATCTAACTGCTCAGTTCAGTGGTTTGCAATGTCCACTGTCCTTGGAATATGCCAGGAATTGCATCCTCTACCAAAAATCGTTTGAACTTCTTTCTTTTTCCTTTTTAATTATTTTTTGTTTTGTTTTGTATCAAGATAGGGTTTCTTTATGTATCTCTGGCTGTTCTGGAACTCACTCTGTAAACCAGATTGGCCTCAAACTCACAAAGATCTGCCTGCCACTGTGTCCCTGAGTGTTGGGATTAAAGGTGTGTGCTACCACTACCCAGCTTGTCCCTTGACTTCTATGTCAAACTGTATGCAGGAGAAAGAATGAACTATGTCATTGATAAAGGCTTGTCTCAGTCACTGACATTAGTTACAATCATAGAGGGCTAAAGCAAATCTCTATTATGTGGATAAATAGGTCTTGAAGGAAACATTTTGATTTTAAAGTGAATATTGTTAAGTGATGTGTACGTATAATTAATTAGAAGATTTGTAAGTAAGCCACATATTTTTGAAAGACTAACCTATACTGTAGCTTTTCAAAGTGCCAAAGGGAAGACAGGCCCAAGGGAGGAAGAAAGGAAGAGGAAGAGTAGGGGATAATATTTGGGATTAATATAATCTTTTAATTACATTAATACAAATTTTTAGGAAGATTGGTCTTAAATTGCATATTTGTAGAATAATAGATTAATCTAGATCCAAAGATTAATGAGAATTAAAGCTTATAGATGTGCTATAAATGATAAAATCATGCAAATATGAGGCTTGTTTTTAGAAATGGTATTTAGAATGGTATTTCCAAAGCACGGTTTCCAGAGCAATAAATTAATCTCTTAGCAAGAACGTTTATTCTGTGTGTGGGGGCATTAAAGCTACAAAGATTACCATGGCAAGCTTACTGTGATTTGTTTATACTATCAACACTTCTACACTTTTAGGGCAAAATAGCCTAGTCACAACATTAAAGCTCTTAAAATAATTGAAGACACCTCTTATAAAAATGTAAAAGTTCCCAGTATTCGTATTTTATACAAGTGAACACTTAAGGGTTTCAAACACTCAGGAGGCCAAAACAGGATGGCTTCAAACTCAAGACATTCCGGCCCCTCTCTGAGACCCTATTTTGAAAAAGTGGCACTGTTTAAGGAGATACAGAAAGCCCCCAACTTCTTGAAAATTACTTTGGCAATACATAGTAAAATTTAGAAAAATACCTTATAACACCACAACAACAAAATCATTGGTATATTTCAAGGTTGACGAACACATTTGAAATGAATGATAAAATGAAATTGGAAATGATTAAGGGAATACATATTTATTCTTCATCCTAATGTCTAGAGCAAACATTTCATAGAAGGAATTGGTTCCATGCATATGAAGCTTTTTTGTGTGGAAAAACAAACAAACAAACATGCTGACATGTAATACTAGTTCTTTTTTTTTTTTTCCCCTGAGATAGGGATTCTCTGTGTAGCCCTGGCTATTGTGGAACACTCTCTGTAGACCAGGCTGTCCTCCAACTCACAGAGATCCACCTGTTTCTGTCTTTGTATCTGGCTAGGATACTTGAATTATTAATATTGCATAATTGACTACTTAATAATATATCATATAATTGACTACTAAATAAGCTATGGAGATAAGACCTTTGCCAATTTTTGTTTGTTTTGGTTTCTTTTCCTTAAAAATTATTTGTTTTATGTGTCTGAGCATTTGGCCTTCCTGGACATATGTGCACCGTGGCTGTGCTGAGTGCCTTTTGGGGTCAGAAGATGGCATCAAATTCCCTGGAACTGGAGTTTACAATGATTGTGAGCCACTATGTGGGTGTTAGGAACGGAGCCAGGATCCTCTTCAAGAACATGTGCCCTCAAGCACCAAACTATCTTCAGCCATGGTTTTGGCTCTTTGAGATGATTTCACTGTGTAGCACAGGCTTGCCTGGAATTTAGCATCTACCTGTTTCAGTTTCAGGAGTGCTGGAATTTCAGGTATGTACCACTTTGCCTTCTTTTCCTCTGTCACTTTTGAAGTGTGTATGTAGTAAGAAGGAGTGGGCCGTGTCCTGCTGCCTGGCTAGCTTAACCCCTGAAATAACCACACAGAAACTGTATTCATTTAAACACTGCCTGGCCCATTAGCTATAACTTCTTATTGGCTAATTCTTACATCCTGATCTAACCCATTTCTACCAATCTGTGTAACATCACGAGGTCGTGGCTTACCAGGAAAGATTCTAACCAGTGTCAGTCTCAGGCAGGAGCTTCATGGCATCTGCCACACTGCCTTCTTCCTCCTGGAATTCAGTTCTGTCCTCCCTGCCTAAGTTCTGCCCTATCAAAAGGCCAAGGCAGTTTCATTATTTAACCAATGAAAGCAACACAAATACAGAAGGACCTCCTTTTAAGTTTAAGTTGAAATTAGGAATATAAATGTTGTCAATATTTCAGCTCCAAAAACAACTCTTCTGTACTCTGTACTCAATGTCCCTGAATCTTTCCACCCCATGTCAGCCAGGGCTCAGCTTCTTGGTAGCATGCTGGTTATTGCTTAATTCTGTGTTAAGATTCATCATACTGCTTTGGAAATCTGTATCTGGTGTCCTTGAAGTGTTCCAGAACTGCAATGTCCTTTTACCAGGTTTGCAGACTTACATTAAGACTGTGATGAACTTCTATCATGATGCATTAATAAACATGTGTATGTACATGTGTGTGTAATAGGTATGTATGTACTCATGTCGGTGTGTGCACAAATGCATGTGTGACATGAGGTTGACACCAGATGCCTTCTTTAATTGTCCTCTACATTATTTTTATTTTCAACAACTATGGTTTTATTGATAAAAAGAAAAAAAACAAGGTTCATGTGAGCATAAGTCATAACATATAAATAAGATTCCACATTAAAAATTTTATAAATTAGCCTTTATGAGTGTTTAATACAAACTATGTGTCATCTTTCTCACCTATCATGTTCTAGAAAAGTTTTTCACTTTATAAGCAGCACTTCACCTTTAACCACTGTCAGTTTAGTTATATTCACCATGTTGGTGATAAGATGATGAGACTGTATTATACATTTGTTATGGTTACAATTATGTAAATAATATACCAAACTTTTTACAATAAGTAAAAAAAAATCAAATTGCGTAAAAGTATTCACTTTTATTAGAGTTAGGCATTGGAATGTGGGAATTTTGACCCTCCCTGCTTTTGGCAATTTTCTATAATAATATTCAAACAAAAAGTCATATTATTTGAATAAAACTCTAACTCTTCTCTCATTTGAACAAATTATTTTCAACTTACTGACTTTTAAGTCTCAATGAGTAGGCTTCAATGAATAAACTATTTCTTCAAGGTTTTGGTCAGGAAGAAATACAGTAAGTACAGCACTATATGGTTAATGAAGCAATTGCTGAACTGATAAGTGGTGTAAAACCAAGTATGGAGACATATTTTGACATTGTGAATTTAGATGTATTAATAAAGCTTTAATAAATATCTCTTGGTACTCATTATAGACTTTGCTCAAGAGTCCTTGGAAATGCCATCCCAGGATCACAGGCATTAGGATTTCTGTACTTATCTGAGTCACTTCTCAAGGAGTATATTAGCTCAAGAGAGGCACATACAATGAACATGCAGTTACCAACAGTGTGGCACTTGTGATAGATGATAAAGTAGCATGATCCCAGTGAGGAAGAAGACTAGATGGTGCTTCTGGGGGGGACACAACTGAGAGAAATCCCAAACGATGAAATGATGGGGACATTGAGAAAAGCAACATCGACAAAGAGACAGTCACTGTAAAGTCAAGAAGATAAGAGAGATTGTGAATCCATGCTTAATTCAATATGAATGAGCAATAAATTAGAGAAAGGGGGGGCTGGAGAGATGGCTCAGTGGTTAATGCTGCAGGAGATTAAGCCCTCTTGCTTTCAGCTAATGGCTTCTAAGATACCCGCCCAATGTGGGGCGTGGTTTTCA